>JAODAL010002563.1:0-193007 GCA_025379985.1 Phyllomedusa bahiana
GGGGCCAAGGTGGAACCAGATCAATAGGTCCATATACAAGCAAAAATATATGTCCACCGTACACCAAAATATGTTGCTAAATTATTTATTAATATAGATCTGAGGTCGTGAATACAAAAATAAGTGCACCAAATTCAAACAGTATTACTAGGCAAATGTTTTTACAAAACAAAGTTTCTTTTTTTCATAAATGGGGAAAGATGTCCTAATAGACGTTTCGGCAAGTTGCCTTTTTCAATAGACATCTGAAAATAAGAGGGACAAAATGAATCTATAGAAATAAATAGTGAAAAAGAATGGAAGTTAGTAGTATAAGAAAGAAGAAAGTATTACTAGTAAAAAAAGAAGAAAATTAAAGAAAGAAGATAAATAAAGACAAAATAGAAGAGAATAGTTGAGAATAGGGGAACAACGTGTAATATAGTGGGAAATAACAAGAAGTACAAGAATGAAAGACTAGAGAACAATATAAAAGAACAATGAACATCACTTACCACATAGGGATGAATAGGGAAATAGATGGTAAAGATGTGGTACATATATATTTGTATGAGTTGAAGAATAAATAAAGTGGTGTGATAAGAAAAGGAGAATAATGTGGGTAAATAGGGATAGGGACAATCGTATATAAATTATAAATGACCTTGTAAAGATGAGGAGCGTCCCCAGGGGAACAAGCCGCGGGAGATGAGGCAGTTAGCCAAAAATAAGGCTAGAAATGGACAAAAAAAGGACAAAAAAAGGAAGTAAGCAGAAGGAAATACAGTATAATGATAAAAGGAGCTAGGGGGGACTGTATACACACCGTAATGCAAGAGGAATGCGGCGGGACGTCCAGAGCTCAGCTGTGAGCCAGATACGACGCGCCCGCGAGGCCGCCCCGGATTACCCAGGCGCATGCGCGTACCCCGCTCCGCGCAAAAAAGCCGCTGGAGTGAAGTAAGAGAAAGGGCATGTAGTGAAGTACTGCGCATGCGTGAAAAGCGGCGCAGGCGCAGTAGCAGAAAAGCAGAACTTGGAAATAACAAAAAAATACAAGGATCTAAGTAATTGAAAACAAGGAAACGGGACATGAAAGTAAGTTTACAACAGGGAATAAAGGAGAACAGGAGATAGGGAAGAAAACTAACGGAAATAAAAGCAAATTGAAAGGCTAAAGACATGAGTAATAGATAAGAATGTTGAAAGAAAATTGTATAAAGAAGAAAGTAGGAGTATAAAAAATAACAAAGAAAAGACATTCACGACCAGGTATAATAGTGGTGGAGATAAGGATTACCCCTGGTAACATCTGTATCACTTGATCTAGGATTAAAGGAATATAAGATAAATTATCATATGGCATAATGAGATACCGTGTTGCTCACAAATACATAATAAAACATAATTACAAAAGTACAATGATTAGAGAAATCTCAATCTGATATACAACTTAACAACGTATGTCGTATTCGAGGTTTAATCCTGAAGGTTTCAGTGTTGCAAGTGTATGTATCCACTACCATTCTCTCCTGAGTAACATGGCAATCCTATTGCCCCCTCTGCGGGGTGCAGGAACCTGTTCAATCACTTAGAAGCGTAGCTGGAAGGGTTGGTGGTTGTGTTGGATAAAATGAACCCGGAATGGGTAGGAGAGCCTCCTTGCAGCGTATTGTAGATTTATGTTTGGACACACGGTCCTTAATGGTCTGGGAGGTTTGGCCCACATACGCTTTGCCACATGGACATTTAAGTAAGTATACCACAAAATTCGAACGACAGGTAAAGTATCCTTTACAGACGAGCATTGTGTACATTTGAGGCAGGGGAACATACCTCGTTTGGTAGTAGAAAAAGTGAGCTGTCTAGTCCTCGGGCGTGTGAGGTCAAAATCTGCCCTGACCAGTCGAACAATAATTCCTTTCTCTTTTATAGCACTGAAGGGGGGGATTTTGAAAGGCCGTTATTTGTGGATAAGATCTTATCAAGATAGGCCAATGTTTGCGAATGATGTAATTGATTTTAGGCATAAAGGGATGGTACTTCAGTACCAATGGTATTCGTTCAGTAGTATGACTAGTTGGTCTGGATGGTGTTACAGAGGTGTCAGACGTAGTAAGATTGAGTAATCGTGTGGAATATCCTCGTTGTTGGAATCGTGTTTTCATTTCCTGAAGTCTGTTTACTCTTCTGGAGGGGTCTTGGACAATGCAACATACCCTTGTGTATTGTGAGCGGGGTAACGATTGCTTAGTATTATGCGAATGGTTGCTCTTATAATGTAATAAGCTATTGCGATCTGTGGGTTTTGTGAAAAGGTCAGAGGAGAGATGTCCGGTAGAATCAGAGCTAATAGTAGTGTCCAAAAAATTGATATTAGTGGTATTTTGGTGGATTGTAAATTGCAGATCTGGGAGTATTGCGTTGAGAGCAGAATGGAAAGAGAGCAGGGAAGATGTGGAACCCGTCCAAATACAAAAAATGTCGTCGATATAACGTACCCAGAGAATAGAATGTTGAATAAAAAGTGGATTACTGTAAACATGGTCTTGTTCAAACATTGCCATGTATATGATAGCGTAGGGAGGTGCCATATTGCTCTCCATGGCAGTTCCTTTCTGTTGTAAGTAAAACTGATCACCGAATAAGAAGAAGTTGTTGTGTAGGATAAGTTGCAGTAAGTCGAGGCAGAATTGTTTCGCTAGGTTAGAGAAATTGTGTGAATCGAGAAATCTAGAGACAGAGTCAACACCCAATGTATGGTCTATAGAAGTATACAGACTAGTAATGTCCCAGGTAACTAGTATGTGCGGTTGAAGGATAGGAGAAATCGTTTTGATTTTGTTAAGGAAATCACCTGTGTCTAAAACGAATGAGGGTGTGGACCTGACTAATGGTGTCAGAATTTTTTCAAGAAGAACGGATAATGGAGACAAAATGGAGTCCGTAGAGGCCACAATTGGTCGTCCTGGGGGTTTTATGGGGTGTTTATGGATTTTCCCGAGAATATAGAACACGGGTGTGATGGGATAGTGGTTAACAAGAAGTTCTGCAGTACGGGTGTCTATGACTTAAGTTTTGTAATGCTCTGTCAAATTCATTATTTGGGTTTTGATGGCCAGGGTGGGGTCTCTGTCCATAGGTTTATAGGTCCTAAGATCTGAAAGTTGCCTATATATTTCTTCCAAGTACATGTCCCTATCCATGACGACTATGGCGCCTCCTTTATCTGCTGGCTTGATTAGAATATCCTGGGCTTTCTGAAGATTACTAAGTGCATGTTGTTCATCGAATGTTAAATTAGAACGATATTTTAATTGTCCATGTTGGACCTGTGTTAGAACTGAAGACATGTCTTGTTGGACTAGAGAAATTAATGTTTCCACAGGATGGTGTCTAGAAGGTGGTATATAGTTAGATTTGGTACGTATGTTGAGATTAGATAGGGAGAATAAGGAAGCTGGTCCTTGTGTCTGTGGTTGAACTTCCCTATCTGGTAGTAAATTGAAATGGGTTTTAAGACTGATTAAACGAAAAAAACGTTGTAAATCCTCTTCTAAATTGAATGAATCGAAGGGAACAGGTGGGCAATAGGAGAGACCTTTGCTGAGTAATGAGGTCTCGGCAGGTGTGAGATTTCTAGAAGAAATATTGTACACTAATAGTGACTCTCCTGAGAGCGTGTTTGGACTCGAGGTGGTGGCATCTCATTATGCCATATGATAATTTATCTTATATTCCTTTCATCCTAGATCAAGTGATACAGATGTTACCAGGGGTAATTCTTATCTCCACCACCATTATACTTGGTCGTGAATGTCTTTTCTTTGTTATTTTTTATACTCCTACTTTCTTCTTTATTCAATTTTCTTTCAACATTCTTATCTATTACTCATGTATTTTAGCCTTTCAATTTGCTTTTATTTCCGTTAGTATTCTTCCCTATCTCCTGTTCTCCTTTATTCCCTGTTGTAAACATTTGGTGTGCCCTCAAAATAACTCAACACACAGCCTTAAAGAAAAATGGACAAATTGTGCCCAATTTGTCATTTTTACTTTACAGTGTCATGTGACTTGTTAATGTTACAAGGTGTAAGGTGTCAATTGGGAGCATGTGTGTTAATAAATTTGGTATTATCCCTCTCACACTCTCTCATACTGGTCACTGGAAGTTCAATAATGGCACCTCATGGCAAAGTACTTTAATACAATATGCACCTTATCTTTGCTCAAGTGAATACCGCAGCTGCAGGTCCCCACCTGCTATTTAACACTCAAACATCATCTTTGCTAGCGGTATATATAATTCATTCTTTTTGCATGTATCTTCTTAAAAAAGACTTTATTTAGAAATCCATTTAAAACCAAACAGTGACTATTTGCTTCATTTACTTAGAATGTAACATTCCTTTTGGAAAGAGTTCACCTGAGACTTATGCCGCCGCCTCTTTTTCCGGCATTCAACATTCAGCGTTCATGTCGGACCTCAGTCCTTGCTTCAGAGCTGTCAACGACTCCTCTCCTCTCGGATGCCGCTACGTCTACTCGCGATGTTTCGGGGAAGACACGCTCGCTTTATCAAGCTTCGAGGTAGTTGTATACGTCATTATTTATATACTCATATTGCCACACAATAGTAACCATATTAAAATACAATTAAAAACAATACATATAGGTACCACAGATTTAGTCTATATTTCTCTTAAGACTCTAGTGATGTTATTATTTATTTTACGTATAAAGGGATATATCCATTCAAGTGTTTCCTTTCATCCAGGTGCGTATCTAACTACTTCACGTAGCGGGATAGAAACATTCAGGCTCTCAGGGGAATCAGGCAAAGAAATTCCATTGACAATCCTCATTCATGCCTTTAGGTGTCAGCGTCTCCATCTTGTGTATCCAAACACTTCTCTTTGTAGGAGACGTCGTTTAAGTGTGTATAAATAATTTCCTTCAATTTTCTCCAAAATGCACCATTTTAAATCACAGACATTGTGGTTCTGCTCATAAAAATGTCTAGTTACAGAGGATTCTCCATATTTCTTATTCTTATTATCCACTTCGATTTCTTTCATGCCTAACTTCTCCATTTTTGTCCTATGCGGCCTAATTTGCGATCTATGTTCATTTAATCTTATACGTACTGGTCTAGTTATTTGTCCTATATATACCTTGCCACATGGGCATTTTAACATATATATTGCGTTGTTTGTATTACAAGTGTAGAACCTTTTTATATAAATTGGGTGTCCTTTCATCAGGTGTGAAATCTTATCTCCTTTTATTATTGCATGACAGTGCTGACATGCTAAACAACCAAATGTCCCTTTCCTTTGGTTTCCTAATATTTGTTGTTTAGTTATTTTTTTTACTTTGTATATCTGATCGTATCAGGTATTCACCTACACTTTTTCCTTTCTGATACACAAATTTCGGGGGCTCACGGAATAGATGTCCATATTTTGGATCCCTTTGTAATATATGCCAAGATTTTAATGTACTTTTCCTAATTGCTTGGGTATGATCATCGTATGTGGAAAAGTATCCTATTCTCTGATCTTTCTGTTTAAATTTCGGTTTCCTGGCATCTTTTCTTGTAATCTGTCCTACCTCATATCCAATCATTTCCATTTCTATTCTATTACAGCCTCTCATAACAAACTTCTCAATCAACTTTGATTTATTGATTTCATAATCCTCATCTGTTGTACAAATGCATCTAATTCTTAAAAACTGTCCCTTGGGAATCCCATTCAACAATATTGGGGCATGTTGGCTTGTGGCATGTAACAAATTATTTTTATCCATTTCTTTCACATATAACATGGTATTTAGTTTCCCTTCTTTTAATGTGATATTGACATCTAGATAGTTAGATTTTTGATCAATCATACTGGTAAATTTTATGAGAGGATGTATAGTATTGATGAACCCAAGGACTGGATTGAGTTCATCCATTGTACTTGTCCAGAGAAGCAGAACGTCATCGACAAATCTCACCCATTTTTTGTGTGTGGACAGCTCTGTAACAAGGACTGAGGTCCGACATGAACGCTAAATGTTGAACGCCGGAAAAAGAGGCGGCGGCATAAGTCTCAGGTGAACTCTTTCCAAAAGGAATGTTACATTCTAAGTAAATGAAGCAATAGCCACTGTTTGGTTTTAAATGGATTTCTAAATAAAGTATTTTTTAAGAAGATACATGCAAAAGGAATGAATTATATATACCGGTAGCAAAGATGATGTTTGACCTTATGGCATAGAACTTTCTGAGGATCTCACAAAAAAAATTGTTGCTGTACATAAAGATGGTCTAGGCAATAAGAATATTGTCAACACCCTGACACTGAGCTACAGAATGGTGGCAAAAGACCATACAGTGATCGGGATTGTTTGGGGATAGTGATCGGGATTGTTTGGAACTAATAGAGTAGCTTGGGGTGGATCGGCATCTTCAGAAGACTTATCCTGCCAAACCAAGAGAAGTCCTTCCGACTCCAGCTCCCCACAACAGTGATGATATCTTTGAGAGCATAGGCGTAAAATTGGCTTCAAACAGTTGCGAGAGTTCGGCCGGTATCCAAGTTCCTAGATAAGAGATCCCCCAGTAAGCCAAAAGAAAGGGAAGTTGTCCCTGAGAGAGTCCAGTACCACAGGGTCCAAAGAGACATTCAGCGCCTCAGATTTGGAGTAGTTAATCTTGTAGTTGGACCACCGACTGAAGCGAGCCAGCTCAGACATCACGGAGGGAAGCGAGATGTGAGGTTCAGTAAGGTAAATTAAGAGGTCATCTGCAAATGCAGAGCATTTAAATTCACGTTCCCCTATACGAATTCCTCTGATGTCCGGATTTGATCTGATTGACTTCAGGAAGTGCTCCATCACAAGAACATGTAACAGGGGGCACAATGCACACCCTTGTCTCGTTCCGTTCTTGATCTCAAAGGACTCTGAAAGGGAACCATTCACCCTGACCCTAGCTGAGAGGCATTGATATAGAGGCAGTATCTTGGCTGTGAAGAGAGAATCCAACCCAGCATGCTCCAGGGTTGAAACAAGGAATCCCCATGAGATCCTGTCGAATGCTTTCTCTGCATCCGAGGACAAGACCATCAAGGGGATCTGCCGTGAACATGCATACTGGATCAAGTCCAGAGTCTTCAAGGTGTTGTCCCTGGCCTTCCTCCCGGGGACAAAACCCACCTGGTCGGGGTGGACCAAAGTGGGAAGGTGGACATTTAAGTGATTTGCCAAAAGTTTGGCAAAGATTTTGAGATCCACATTCAGGAGAGAAAAGGGTCTGTAACTTCCGCAGACTTGAGGGTATTTGCCGGTCTTGGGAATTACTGCTACATGTGCCCTCATGGAGTCAGGTGGGAAAGGTGATGAAGGCGAGACAGTATTGAAGGCCTGCAACATTAGTGGACTAAGGGAAGATGCTAGGACCTTGAAAACCTTGGAGGTGAAGCCATTTGGTTCCAGGCTTTTCCCTCCCGGAAGGTCTTTTATCACCATGGTAAGCTCCTCGCTGGAAAAAGGGTGTTCTAACTAATGGGCTACCTCAGCTGACAGAGCTTTGGTAGGGGTTGGGTACTCTGATTGTGATGAAGAAGCAGATGCCGTATGATCTTTTTTAAGTCGGCTGCCGTGCTTGATTAGAATGCCTCGTAGCACGCATTTCAAAGCTTCCCACTTCACGATAGGGGCTGTGGTGTCTCTGTCGTGGTCATGAAAAAACTTTGAGACTCTCGGTTCACATATTTTGATCAAAAGATGTTTAAGCTGTCCTATGCTATCTTTACCTCTCAATCGAGCCAATCAGGCCTCTCACTGGGTCAACCGACCTCCATTATTCAGAGAGAAAAAATAAAAAACACCCAACCTGCAAGCTGCCCTTCTTATGACAGCCTGTGAGAGTGGGCGGGGACAGAAACCCAAAATGGAAGCACCCCTTCCTTCCCATATAGGTTAAAATCAATGTACACCAAGTATAACGTATGTTTCTGCACACAAAAACATTTCTGAAAAAACGTATGCAAACCTGGGTGCCACTGGCAGGGCTGCGGCACACATGTAATTATACATGTACACACACAGACCACCGCCAGCGGCACATTACTGCAAAAAGGGCAATACACTATGTGGAATCCCTAAAGAAGCATTTATGCTATCTATCATACATGAAAAAACTTTGAGACTCTCGGTTCACATATTTTGATCAAAAGATGTTTAAGCTGCCCACGACTTTCAACGTGATCTCAAAATCGGGCAGTCCTATGCTATCTTTACCTCTCAATCGAGCCAATCAGGCCTCTCTGGGTCAACCGACCTCCATTATTCAGAGAGAAAAAATAAAAAACACCCAACCTGCAAGCTGCCCTTCTTATGACAGCCTGTGAGAGTGGGCGGGGACAGAAACCCAAAATGGAAGCACCCCTTCCTTCCCATATAGGTTAAAATCAATGTACACCAAGTATAACATATGTTTCTGCACAGCATTTATGATAGATAGCATAAATGCTTCTTTAGGGATTTCCACGTAGTGTATTGCTCTGTCGTGGTCAGACACAAAGTGCTCAATGGTCCGCTGTAAATCAGCCATACAGACTGAATCAGACAACAAAGCTTCATTTAGCCTCCAGGAGTGGGTGAGGAGGGGAGATGAAATGTAGCAAATATCGGAGCATGATCGGACCAGATAACATTTCCAATGGAAGTAGTTCTCAACCACGAGAGAGCGTTGTGTTGTATAAGAACGTAGTCAATCCTACTATATGCATTGTGTGGGTGAGAAAATAAACTTTAGTCCCTGTCTGAAGGGTGCTGAAGCCTCCAGCCATCACAAAACTGAAAACTCAAGAGAGCTTTTTGACCTTTTTGATGGCCGAGTAGGCGACTGAAGACTGACCTGAAGAGTTATCTATAACAGGGTCAAGAGTAAGATTAAGATCCCCACAAAATAACAAAGTGCCCCTCGCGTGAAGGTGTAAGGCGTCCAAGACTTCTAGCAAGAAGGAAACCTGTCCCTGGTTCGGGCGTAGACATTCACTATGGTGAACAGGTGTCCCTGAGTGGAAAGGGTGAGAATTAGATATCTGGCTTCTTTTTCTATTACACAGTTCTCAAACTTATGTGGTAGGAACCTATGAATAGCTACTACGACCCCTCCGCTCTTCGAGTGGGAATAGTTGGTAATATGCCAGTGAGGATACCTATTGTTGATGACAGGAGTCCGCTTTAAAATGGGTTTCCTGTAGATATAGTATCTGAGTTTTTTTGCGATGGAAATGGTAAAGTATTTGGGACCATTTTATAGGGACATTGAGACCCTCGGTGTTAAATAAGGCTATGCTAAGATCCCCCATCTAAAGCCCTGGGGGTAGGCAGTGAGAGACCAGATCCTGAGACCCGACGAACCGCACGAGAGAGGGAAGGGAAAAAAACAATAGGGGAGGCGGGTGGTAAAACTAAACCAAACAAAGGTAGAAGGGGAACCCTGAAGCAGGAGATAACGCCCTGCAGAGTGTGCTAAAATACTATTTCTTAACAAATCAGGGAATGCACCAGACCAAAAGTCAGAGCTGTGGAACTCCCGAACCTATTGGGGGTAACGCGGAAGACGTGCGTGTTACAGAGTAAACAATATAAAATGGATAAGTAGGAATGCTTATCAGTATCCAATCTAAAAAGGAAAATGAACAAAGACAACACATTTTTCTTGGAAGTAACATGGGTGATGTTAGGGAAGGAGGATAGGGCTGTCCTGTAAGACCTTTGGACACCACTCAGGAGGGGGCAGACTCAGGGGGGCACGTATTTGTGATCAGGCAAGTCCTGCACCTTGAAGAACCTTTCCCCCTTTGTCTCCTAGGCGGGAGACTTGAAGGATTCCGGATTTGGTCCTCTGTTGGGGCCCCAGTGGGGGGCTTCCTCGAGGAGGGAGAGGAAATGGAGGGCCATTCTGGCAAGGCAATGTCCGTAATGTGCAGGACATTTAAGAATGCAGGAAGGTCTTCTGGGGACTGCAAGGTGCGGGTGCGGTCAACTTGGTGGACAATGAGGGCAAATGGGAATCCCCATCTATATTGGATATTCCTGTTTTTGAGTATATTGAGGATGGGTTTAAGCATGGCGCATTGTGCCAGAGTGTGGCGTGATAGATCTGGAAAATTCTGTAAGGAATGTTCTTCGTATGAAATAGAACAGCCCTTAGGGAGGCATTGCATAATCTCCTCCTTGAGAACTAAGAAATTGACTCGGCATATCACGTCTCTTGGGTGCATAGAGTCGTTGTTGGCTGGGCGCAGGGCCCTGTGCACCCTGTCCAATTCGATGTAGGTATTCAGAGGCCACTCCAGGATTTCGTTGAAAATGGACGAAATGATGGAGTATAAGTCTGAGGCTGTCACTGTTTCCGGGAGGCCTCGGATTCAGAGGTTATTTCTGCAGCCTCTGTTCTCCACATCGTCTAAATGCTGCTGTAGATGAAATAGTTGGGTCGAGTGACACTGAACCATTGTGTGTAGAGTAGACAGAGAGGAACCGGACGACTCCTGAGTCTGCTAACAGGGAGTGCAAAGCTGGCAAATTCTTTCTTGCATTCGTCTAACAATTGAGATGTCATGGAAGAAATGTCCCGGCAAGTAGGGAGACGCTGAATCAAAAGCTGAAGGTCCGCATAAGTTACAAGTTTGGTGCCAGTGGGAGTTGTGGGCTCAGCTTGCATTAGAGAGGTGCTGCTATCCTGGGCATTATTTGGAGGGTCAGCCATCGGGCCGTCCATAGAAGAGGTAAAGAGTGGCGGTGTGCCAATCAGACTGGTACGAGAGTTCAAGTCTGGAGACGTGTGTTTCGCTGATATTACTGAGACACTCAGATAAGTTGGAAGTGGGATGCAGAACACCCTGGATGACTGGGTCTTAGGTTCTGTGGGAGGATGATGAAGTTCCACAGCCAGGAGGACCCAGTCGACCATGCTGGAGAAGTGGTGACTCCTGCGCCCCAAGGGGTACATGACCTGTCCTGCTGGGCTGCATGTGTGGGTCCATCCAGGACAGGTCTTCCAAGATATAAAAGGAGGTCTGATTTGGGCTGGTGAGTCCCAAGGACGCACCGCCAGTTGGTACAACCCAACAGGCATGTGAAGAGTTGGTGCGAGAGGGCCCTTCTAGGTTGGCGATCGGAGGCAAGCCATGGAAGCTTCCCAGCCCCAAAATGGCATGTGACTGGCTCACGAAGGGGTGTAGGGGAGAGGGCTGGAAGAGGGTCCTGGTGTAGGCCTGTGGGCCGGCAAGGCGGTGGAAGGACCTCGGGTGCCTGAGGCCTCGATAGCAAAGTCCTGAGGCCTTATTGGTGTCCCCGGTCCTGCAGCCTGAGTCAGGGGTCCAGGGTCCGGAGTGGTGTGGCTGTGGAGGTCCCGGATCTCTATACAGTCCCCAACTCCCTGTACCTCTAGGCTCCTGTTAGAGCATGGCGCTTGGGTGGTCGCCGCGGCGGCTATCTTGACCCGGTCTTCAGCAGGGTGATGTCGCATTTCAGTGCAGGCCACCTCCGGACCACACGAAACTTGATATGGTGTGGTCGGAGTCGTGCGGGTCGCGACCTGAGCAGGCATCGGCTGATGCACCGGGAGTTCCGATGCCACGGAGGAAGGCGCCGGAGCTGGGATTGGACCCGCAGCACATCTTGCAGCTGTGCACATCTCTCCCGGCTCCACGGCTGCAGGCACTGAGGAGATCGGCATAGCCCGTGTCTCGGCGGCAATGGCTGCAGGAGACCCAGCGAGCGGAGTGATTGCGGGGTTCCCAGGGCCTCTTCTACGGTGGCTAGAGTGGATGGCAGGTGGGTCCATCTGCAAGTTACATGCCTGGGAGATGGTATCAGCCGCATGAGCTGGGCGGCCATCTTGCAGGGTCTTGCTGGGCATAAGCACCAAGTAGAGTACGAAGTAGTGGCTTATGTCACTCTGGCCAGGGTCTGCTGTAGACGAGGGGTCCTTCCTCCCTTTCTATTCATTTTGCCCATGCTGTAGCGCGAATGAGGTCGGGTAAGACGAAGAGCTATACGGGAGCTCTGAATATCTGCTGCTTCACTCGGCCATGTCAAGCCACACCCCATCGAAATGTTCGACTTTTTTGGAAAAGCATAAGCGAGACTTCCAAATACTATCCTTGACCCTAATTCCCAAACATGAACCCAACTGAGCATGTGTGGGAGCCCCTGGATGGTAATTTTGACTCTATGGACCCTCCAGCAGCTGTGGAATAAGGTTGGCTCCAGATACCTGTGACAACCTGTCAGAGGAAGAAGGGGCGTGAGGCTGCATTTTCTAGGTAAAAGAGATGAAGAGAAGCAGCAGGGCTTAGAACACAGTGCACAGCTATGACATTTACAAGGAGAACCTGCCCAGTTGACGAGCATAGACTGAGAAAGAGTACATTTGTAGAGACTAGCAGAGAAGAAAAGCACCCAAGTTTTGCAGGTTATGCACAACATTTTCATTATACACCTACAAGACCAAATTTAACCTATTTTCCCTCGCACTTTGTATATCTTTTTTTAGGTTCAACAGAGATCTACACAGATTTCCCGTTATGATCGCTGAGGCCAATTGTTCGACTTTTGCTTGCGTAGACGCTGATGGCAATGAAAATCCAAACTTGATCTCCTCCCCCATCCGGCAGAAGATACTGGTCTTACGTCAGAAACGGAAGAAAAGCTGCAGCATCTATAGACTGGAGACTGAGGTGGTCACACTGGGCTGCACGTGTATCAGACCTCATGTCAACTACCACTGATCGTGTGGAGATATATATGGATGGGCCTATTAACTCTTTGTAGTTTTCTCTTATAGTTGAGCAATAAATCACAAAGAGTCTGCATTCTTGTCTGTATCATTATTAATAACAATGAACAAATCACTTACCTCTGTATGAGAGTGCAATACCCCTAAATAACAGTCACCAAAAAATACACCGATACATGGAGCAAATCTACCAGACGAATCAGTTACTAAAAAACACTCCTACAAAATCAAGACCCAAAACTATTAAACTACTTAAGGATCAAATAATACTGCCAGACCCTAATCAAATGTGACCACCACATGTAACATCAGCTGTACACAGGCTCTGAAGACGTATATTACCGCCATACAGGGACCATATAGTGGTAGAGAAATTAGTTGTATGTAGACTCTGCAGAAATATAAGTGATTACACTGCAGTTACATTTAGTGACTTAAAGGAGACGTCTTTTCTGATCAGTGTCGTTCACTTTCCCTTTTCTTCTCCATCCGGTTCACACCTTCATGCTGAGTTCTTCCGGCCAATACTCGTCCCTGCAGATTTGGACACAAATATCTTAGAATCCTCACATTTCCAGCAACTCCTTACCTATAGATATATAAGTCCCCTCAGTTATGTAGGTGTATAGGTCCCCACAGATAGGAAGCTATATAGGTCCCCATAGTTAGGCAGGTATATAAATATAGGGTCACTCTCAGGCAGGTATATATAGATATAAGGTCCCTCTCAGGCAGGTATATACATATTGGGTCACTCTCAGGCAGGTATATATAGATATAAGGTCCCTCTCAGGCAGGTATATATATATTGGGTCACTCTCATGCAGTATATATAGATACAGGGTCACTTTCAGGCAGTATATATAGATATAGGATCACCCTCATGCAGGTATATATAGATATAGGGTCACTCTCAGGCAGTATATATAGATATAGAGTCACTCTCAGGCAGGTATATATAGACATAAGGTCACTCTCAGACAGGCATATAGTTATAGGGTCACTCTCAGGCAGTATATATAGATATAGGGTCACTCTCAGGCAGTATATATAGATACAGGGTTACTCTCAGGCAGTATATAGATATAGGATCACACTCAGGTAGTATATAGATATAGGATCACCGTCAGGCAGTATATATAGATATAGGGTCACTCTCAGGCAGCATATAGATATAGGATCACCCTCAGGCAGTATATATAGATATAGGGTCACTCTCAGGCAGTATATAGATATAGGATCACCCTCAGGCAGGTATATATAGATATAAGGTAACTCTCAGGCAGTATATATATACATAGGGTCACTCTCAGGCAGTATATATAGATATAGAGTCACTCTCAGCCAGTATATATAGATATAGGGTCACTCTCAGGCAGTATATATAGATATAGACTCACTCTCAGGCAGGTATATATAGACATAAGGTAACTCTCAGACAGGCATATAGTTATAGGGTCACTCTCAGGCAGTATATATAGATATAGGGTCACTCTCAGGCAGTATATATAGATATAGGGTCACTCTCAGGTAGTATATAGATATAGGATCACCTTCAGGCAGTATATATAGATATAGGGTAACTCTCAGGCAGCATATAGATATTGGATCACCCTCAGGCAGTATATATAGATATAGGGTCACTCTCAGGCAGTATATATAGATATAGGGTCACTCCAGGCAGGTATATATAGATACAGGGTCACTCTCAGGCAGTATATATAGATATAGGGTCACTCTCAGGTAGTATATAGATATAGGATCACCCTCAGGCAGTATATATAGATATAGGGTCACTCTCAGGCAGCATATAGATATTGGATCACCCTCAGGCAGTATATATAGATATAGGGTCACTCTCAGGCAGTATATAGATATAGGATCACCCTCAGGCAGGTATATATAGATATAAGGTAACTCTCAGGCAGTATATATAGAAGTAGGGTCACTCTCAGGCAGTATATATAGATATAGAGTCACTCTCAGCCAGTATATATAGATATAGGGTCACTCTCAGGCAGTATATAGATATAGGATCACCCTTAGGTGGGTAAATATAAATATAAGGTCACTCTAAGGCAGTATATATAGATATAGGGTCACTCTCAGGCAGGCATATAGTTATAGGGTCACTCTCAGGCAGTATATATAGATATAGGGTCACTCTCAGGCAGTATATATAGATACAGGGTCACTCTCAGGCAGTATATATAGATATAGGGTCACTCTCAGGTAGTATATAGATATAGGATCACCTTCAGGCAGTATATATAGATATAGGGTAACTCTCAGGCAGCATATAGATATTGGATCACCCTCAGGCAGTATATATAGATATAGGGTCACTCTCAGGCAGTATATATAGATATAGGGTCACTCCAGGCAGGTATATATAGATACAGGGTCACTCTCAGGCAGTATATATAGATATAGGGTCACCCTCAGGCAGTATATTTAGATATAGGGTCACTCTTTATAGATATAGGGTCACTCTCAGGCAGCATATAGATATTGGATCACCCTCAGGCAGTATATATAGATATAGGGTATCTCTCAGGCAGCATATAGATATTGGATCACCCTCAGGCAGGTATATATAGATATAAGGTAACTCTCAGGCAGTATATATAGAAGTAGGGTCACTCTCAGGCAGTATATATAGATATAGGGTCACTCTCAGGCAGTGTATATAGATATAGGGTCACTCTCAGGCAGTATATAGATATAGGATCACCCTTAGGTGGGTAAATATAAATATAAGGTCACTCTAAGGCAGTATATATAGATATAGGGTCACTCTCAGGCAGTATATATAGATAGAGAGTCACTCTCAGGCAGTATATGTAGATATAGGGTCACTCTCAGGCAGTATATATAGATATAGGGTCACTCTCAGGTAGTATATAGATATAGGATAACCCTCAGGCAGTATATATTGATATAGGGTCACTCTCAGGCAGTATATAGATATAGGAGAACCATCAGGCAGGTATATATAAATATAAGGTCACTCTCAGGCAGTATATATAGATATAGGGTCACTCTCAGGCAGCATATATAGATATAGGGTCACTCTCAGGTAGTGTATATATATATATATATATAGGATCACCCTCAGGCAGTATATATATAGATATAGGGTCACTCTCAGTCAGTATATAGATATAGGATCACCCTCAGGCAGGTATATATAGATATAAGGTCACTCTCAGGCAGTATATATAGATATAGAGTCACTCTCAGGCAGTATATATAGATACAGGGTTACTCTCAGGCAGTATATAGATATAGGTGAACCCTCAGGCAGGTATATAGAAATATAAGGTAAAACTCAGGCAGTATATATAGATATAGGGGCACTCAGGCAGTATATAGGATCACTCTCAGGCAGTATATATAGATATAGGATCACTCTCAGGTAGTATATAGATATAGGGTCACTCTCAGGCAGGTATATAGATATAGGGGCACTCAGGCAGGTATATAGATATATGGTCACCCACAGGCAGTATATATAGATATAGGGTCACTCTCAGCCAGTATATAGATATAGGGTCACCCTCAGGCAGGTATATATAGATATAAGGTCACTCTCAGGCAGTATATATAGATACAGGGTCACTCTCAGACAGTATATATAGATATAGGGTCACTCTCAGGCAATATATAGATATAGGAGAACCCTCAGGCAGTATATATAGATATAGGGTCACTCTCAGGCAGGTATATATAGATATAAGGTCACTCTCAGGCAGTATATATAGATATAGAGTAACTCTAAGGCAGTATATATAGATATAGGGCCACTCTCAGGCAGTATATAGATATAGGATCACCCTCAGGCAGGTATATATAGATATAAGGTCACTCTCAGGCAGTATATATAGATATAGGGTCACTCTCAGGCAGTATAAAGATATAGGTTCACCCTCAGGCAGTATATATGGATATAGGGTCACTCTCAGGCAATATATAGATATAGGAGAACCCTCAGGCAGGTATATATAGATATAAGGTCACTCTCAGGCAGTATATGTAGATATAGACTTTCAAATTATGCCGTCTGACTCCAGAAGGATACTTTATCCAATTTCGTTTAATATATATACTTTAATAACACCATCTATAGCACAATGTTGCAAGACGATAAAACTTGAATCACTTAGTAACATATATTGGAACCTGCAATCCAGAGTTGAGTCCGAGAGTCCAGACTTAAGATGCGGACGCCAACATCTCGTGTACGATGTTCTCCTTAGAGCTGAACGGCATACAGCTGGCTGCCGAGTCTCAACGTGTCTCTGACGCGATCACGCAACGTTTCGGGGGACACGCCCCCATTTTCAAGCGTGAGGTAATCCGCACCTGAGCTTCTTATATACTGTTACTAATTATATTACAGATTAAAACATGCAACCAAAACAATACACATATCATACTTAAAAACAACATACTATACTCTGAATCAATAATCTACTGGTGACGACTAGGATAACATTATATCAAACATATACTATATTTACTTACTATTTGCTCGCTCCATTCGCTTTGTCACCAACTAGGTGAGCTTTCGATCAGTTAACTCAACCAGCTCTCGTGACTCACTCAAATTTGCCTAGCCTAGCAGACGGCAGACTAAACGATGGGACTCGCTACCATACTATTTATCATAAATAAACCTTCCACTGACATTCCTCATTGAGTCCTTTAGGTGATAGTGTTTCAAGCCTGTGAATCCAATATACTTCATGTTGGAGCAGTTTCAATGTGATCTGCTCCTGGTCACTACCTTGAATTTCTTCAATAATGCACCAACGTAACTCAGATACTTGGTGTCCATTCTCGTGGAAATGTCTTGCCACAGTTGATTCCATAAATTTACGTGATCTCTCGCTCTCTACCCTACGCTGCTGATCTATTTTAGATGCATATAGACGAATCTGTGACTTATGCTCATTGAGCCTTACTCGCAACTTCTGTAGTGTTATAATTTGATTTCGGCCGTGTACAGTTTTATTCCCGATTGCATTAGAAAACCCATAGGAGTGTCGCTCGCTCTCCCATTGGTCCAAATAACGGCGCCTCTTTTAACTTAGCCAATCACAGAGCGCGCTCAGAATTTCTTTTCCCCATAGAACTCTATGAGAAAGTAGTTCGCGCTCTGATTGGCTAAGCTGGACGAGCCCCCGCCGCTTCAACCAATCAGTTCGTTTCTGCCTTTTTACTGTATTTTGAACTGTCCCGCCTTTGATTATGACTGGTAAATTTTTCTCCATAGGATATAATGGGACATTGTCGCTCCTATTCTGATTGGTCAATTCTCCTCCATAGGATATAATGGGACATTGTCGCTCCTATTCTGATTGGCTGGTTTATGCCGACCAATGAGAATAGCTTAAACAATTTGAATTACTGTATTTCCCGGCAATTCCTTATGTAGCGCCGGTCTCGGCGACAAACGCGTTGTTCGGGATTTAATTGATTTATGTTTATAGAAGGTTTCAGCGCTTTATCTGATAATGTTTAACACTTAATAAAAATGATTTTTTTTATTCATACTCCATGCCTCACGGCGCTGAGCGCCGAGATTGCATTGCGCCGATCTCTCCATAGATTACAATGGGAGAAGTAGCTGGCGCTCTGATTGGCCAAGATAGCCAAGCCCCCGCTAGCTCAACCAATCAGCTCTTTTCTGTCTTTTTACTGTATTTTGAACTGTCCCGCCTTTGATTTTGTTTGGTCCAAACTTCTCCATAGGATATAATGGGACTTTGTCACTCCTATTCTGATTGGTTAATACTCCTTCATAGGTTAGAATGGGCCACTGTCGCTCCTATTCTGATTGGTCCAAACTTCTCCATAGGATATAATGGGTCTTTGTCGCTCCTATTCTGATTGGCTGGCTTCTGCCGACCAATCAGAAGAGCTTAAACAATTTGAATTACTGTATTTCCCGGCAATTCTCTCTATTGCAATTCCCTATGTAGCGCCGGTCTCGGCGACAAACGCGTTGTTCGGGTTTTTAACTGTTTTATTTGTAAAGAAGGGTTCGGCTCTTTATCTGATAATGTTTTACATTTAATAAAAATAATTTTTTTATTAATACTTCATGCCGCACGGCGCTGAGCGCCGAGATTTCAGAGCGCCCATCTCTCCATAGACTATAATGGGAGAAGTAGCTCGCGCTCTGATTGGCTGGGATAGCCAAGCCCCCGCTAGCTCAGCCAATCAGCTCTTTTCTGTCTTTTTACTGTATTTTGAACTGTCCCGCCTTTGATTTTGATTGGTCCAAACTCCTCCATAGGATATAATGGGTCTTTGTCGCTCCTATTCTGATTGGTCAATAGTTCTCCATAGGTTTTAATGGGTCTCTGTCGCTCCTATTCTGATTGGCTGAGCTAGCCAAGCCCCCGCTAGCTCAGCCAATCAGCTCTTTTCAGCATTTTTACTGTATTTTGAACTGTCCCGCCGTGGATTCTGATTGGTCTAAACTTCTCCATAGGATATAATGGGTCTTTGTCGCTCCTATTCGGATTGGCCGAGCTATCCAAGCCCCTGCTAGCTCAGACAATCAGCTTTTTTCACCATTTTTTACTGTATTTTGAACTGTCCCGCCGTGGATTCTGATTGGTCAATCCTTCCCCATAGGTTTTAATGGTTCACTGTCGCTCCTATTCTGATTGGCCGGTTTATGCCGACCAATGAGAATAGGTTTCAGAATTTGAATTACTGTATTTCCCGGCAATTTCCAATATCCTAATTCTTGAATTAGGATATTTGGAAAGTGATTTTGTTTTATGTATTTTTTATTTTTGAGGTTTCAGCTCTTTTTCTGAGAATGTGGATCGCCTTTATAAAGGCGATTTTTGATTCATACTCCGCACCGACATCTGGAATGATTTCTTGCTGTTTACCAGCCTGTCTCGCCTCGGAACAGATTATCGGCGGAGTCCCGCACAGCGCCTAAGTCCCCGCACTGCACCCCACACACTGGCGAGGCGCGGCGGACTTTTCCCCGCATGTATGAGTGCACTACCTCCGGCGGCGAATCTCAGACGCAGCCCCGCACTGCGCCTCGGACCCACACTGCGCCTAACACACTGGCGAGGTGCGGCGGACTTTACATGCTATGTATGAGCGCGCCCCGGCCCCGACATAAATCAGGCGCAGATTCCGCCGGAAAGGTGCGCCCCGACCCGACGGGATTCATACATGTGGCCCTTAGTTTTTTAATTAGCATGACATATTTATGGGGCAGGTCGTTACCCACGCGGCGATACCAAATATGGGTACTTTATTTATTTTTTTATCTTTTTGGGGCGATTGCCGTTTGTAAAGGGGAAAAGGGCAGTGTACGTGTTTTTTATTTTATTTTTCGTGTTTTACATGTTTTTCACATTTTTTTTTTACTTTTCCCCATAGGGGATTTGAATGACAGATCTTCAGATCCCTCATTCGATAGGAATCGGTACACAGCTTGTTGCTGTGTACTGGTTCCTATGGCAACTATCAGTCACGATGCCGGGCCATGCCCACAGGGCACAGCCGAGCGTAGTGACGTCACAGACAACCCGGAGGCATTCTATGCCTTCCGTGCTGTCTGTCAGCACACAGCAGCCGCACAGATCGTAGCTCTATGGGTCAAATATACAATGCTACATTGATCAGCTATATTGATTACCCTATGGGTCCGCATTGTATATTTGACCCATAAAGCTCATCAATATAGCTGTAGACTGTCAGCTCTGTGGGTCAGGGTGAACCATAGAGCTGACAATCGGTGTATAGTTATATTGATTAGCTCTATGGGTCAAATATACAATGCTGACCCATAGAGCTAATCAATGTAACTGTACACCGATTGTCAGCTCTATGGGTCACCCTGATCCACAGAGCTGACAGCCTACAGCTATAGTGATCAGCTCTATGGGTCAGCATTGTGTATTTGGCCCATAAAGCTCATCAATATAGATGTAGACTGTCAGCTCTATGGGTCAGGGAGACCCATAGAGCTGACAGTTATTCTTCAGGTCAATTATATCACCCCCCATCATTTCAATAGTTTTACTTAAGTGTGAGCCTCCCCAGCCCCAGTGCAAGCCCAGTCCAGTCCCAGCCCAGTCCAGTCCAAGCCCCAGCCCAGTCCCAGCCAGCCCCAGTCCTGTCACAGTCCTTTCCAAGCCCCAGCCCAGTTCCAGTCCATTCCGAGCCCCAGTCCTGTCAGTACATTCCATGCCCCAGTCCATTCCAAGCCCCAGTCCATTCCAGCTCCAGCCCAGTCCCAGCCAGCCCCAGCCCAGTCCATTCCAAGCTCCAGCCCAGTCCCAGCCAGCCCCAGCCCAGTCCATTCCAAGCCCCAGCCCAGTCAGCCCCAGCCCAGTCCAGCGCCAGCCCAGTCAGCCCCAACCCAGTCAGCCCCAGTTTAGTCCAGCCCCAGTTCAGTCCAGCCCCAGCCCAGTCCTGTCAGCCCCTGCCCAGTCAGCCCCACCCCAGTCAGCCCCAGTTCAGTCCAGCCCCAGCCCAGTCAGCCCCAGCCCAGTCAGCCCCAGCCCAGTCAGCCCCAGTTCAGTCCAGCGCCAGCCCAGTCAGCCCCAGCCCAGTCAGCCCCAGCCCAGTCCAGCCCCAGCCCACAGCCCCAGCCCAGTCCAGAGCCAGCCCAGTCAGCCCCAGTTCAGTCCAGCCCCAGCCCAGTCAGCCCCAGCCCAGTCAGCCCCAGCCCAGTCCAGCCCCAGCCCAGTCAGCCCCAGCCCAGTCAGCCCCAGTTCAGTCCAGCCCCAGCCCAGTCAGCCCCAGCCCAGTCAGCCCCACCCCAGTCAGCCCCAGTTCAGTCCAGCGCCAGCCCAGTCAGCCCCAGCCCAGTCCAGCCCCAGCCCAGTCAGCCCCAGCCCAGTCAGCCCCAACCCAGTCAGCCCCAGTTCAGTCAGCCCCAGCCCAGTCAGCCCCAGCTCAGTCAGCCCCAGTTCAGACCAGCCCCAGCCCAGTCCAGCCCCAGCCCAGTCAGTCCAAGCCCAGTCCAGAGCCAGCCCAGTCAGACCCAGCCCAGTCCAGCACCAGCCCAGTCCGCCTAAGTACAGTCCCAGCCCCAGAACAGTCCCAGCCCAGTCCCGCGCCAGCCCAGTCAGCCCCAGCCCAGTCCATTCCAAGCCCCAGGCCCAGTCCCAGCCAGTAGAGCCCCAGCCCTACATACCTAAATGGCCTTGGCTACGCTACTCTCCCCCCCCCCCCACCTGTTCCTGTGTAGTGCGCACACGTCGAACTAAGCCGGCTGCACACAGTGAGTAGTGGCGCGGCACCGCGTCTAACCAATGCTACAGTGTTGTCGGCCGGTTGGGGACGGACTGCAGTGCAAAACATTTGGGGCAGCAGGCATTAGATTCGGGGCACGGGCCCCGAATGATAATGCCTAGCGACGCCCCTGCACTTGTCATATCAGGTATGTGACCCCCTCCAATGTACGGCGCCAGGGAATCAATGGCGCTTTAAAATAAATGTTAATAATAATAAAAATAATAATAATAAGTGGATGGATAGAGTTGAGAAACTTCACAAACTCTTCCAATCCATTCTCAGTACCTCTCCAAAAGACGAGCACGTCGTCCACATAACGGAGCCAGAGTTTAATACATTGGCTCCATTCACTGTGGACGACGTGCTCAGTCTCGAATGATTCCATAAAAATGTTGGCCAAACTTGGGGCTACCAGAGAGCCCATTGCAACTCCTTGATGTTGCCAGTAAAAATCTTGTCCGAATCTGAAGTAGTTATTGGTAAGAATTACCTCCAACAACTGCAGCAGAAAGCCAATCATCCTATTTAAAAGGCTCGAATTCTGAATCAACTTCTGTCTGATGGCCTGCACCCCTTCTTCACGGGAGATATTCGTATTCAGGCTCTTAACGTTTAAGGTACATAGAAATGTGACGTCATGGATATCAACTTTCTCAAGTTGTGTACGAAAATCATTGGTATCTTTTAAGCAGCGTGGTAATTCTTTAACAATTGTTTGCAAAAAACTATCAACATATGCTGCAATGGGTTGAAATACTGATCCAATCCCTGAGACAATTGGTCTTCCGGGAGGATCAGTCAAAGATTTGTGAATCTTGGGCACCAGATATAACAATGGGACTCTGGGATGTTCAACTCTTAACATATTTCCTAATTTAGTATCAATGAGGCCCTCAATCTCTGCCTCCGCTATTATGCTATCAATCTGATTTTTAATCTGAATGGTAGGATCTCTCTGAATATTTTCATAGACTGTAGAGTCGCTCAGCTGTCTGGACGCTTCTCCCATATATTTGGCCTTATCCATTATTACAGTACTGCCGCCCTTATCCGCTTTTTTCACAATTATGCTCTGATCTTTCTGTAACTCTCTAAGTGCCTCTCTTTCTTTTTTCGTTATGTTAGACACTTGTCTAGTTTCCATAGACTGCCACTTCCTACCCACCTCATTACGGACAAGTTATTGAAATGTTTCTAGTGCAGCACTAGACACTTCTGGATCAAATCTGCTCTTTTTACATAACTTGCCCAAAATATTGTTTTTCCTCTCAGCGTTACCAAACTGCATCCTCAATCTAATTTTCCTGCAAGACCTATACAGGTCTGTCTCAAAACTGAACAGGGGAACTTGATGATGGGGGACAAAATTCAAACCTTTATTTATAACATCACATTGTGCTCTTGTTAGTGTCTTAGATGATATATTAACCACTAAGTCTTTCAAATTCTCTTTTTTGCATTTCTCTTGGCTTTGTTCTTTATTGCTGCCGCATTGTCTGACTGATCTCCACTGGTCATTTCAGGGTCTGTGGCCTCTTGTAAAAAAGGCTGTGCCCCTTGATTCTTCTTCTTAGTTGATCGCAGCAACATTTGTTTCGGTCCACTTGTATCTGTCCCTGATGATGAACCTTCAGAATCCGGTCTATTCACATAGTGTGGCTTACGGGTAAATCTTCTCTCATTAGACCATGTATACACTCTATTTTGGGCATAGTCTCTTGTGTCACGTTCAAATTTCTTGATTTTAGTAGACATAATTTGTTCTTTTAGTTTGGTAATATCCTGTTTAATTTGTTGTTGTACTTCATCATACATTTCTTTCTTAGTCTCTCTCAACTCTCTATCCAGTTCATCTATCTCTTTACGTACATTATTCACAGCCAGCTGTATATGTTAAACCGTCAGCAGCATTAAGTCAAGAGAGTATCGATTGCTAATGGCATACCATTTTTCACAATATTGCATATCATCTTTCAATAAAATTGGAAGTAAAGGGCTTCTCAAGCCACGCGGTGTGCGTTGCACCTTAATGTACTCCGTGAGAGTTGATGCATGGAGCTGTAGATTAAGTTCTTTCTTTTTTAAGGTCTCAAATTTCTTCTTAAGGTCGTGTGTTTGTAATTCACCTGTAGGGCTCCAACCAAATCCAGCAGATTCAGCTTGCTGAATAATTTGTAATCTCTCGTCATCTGAGAGAGTGAAGGTTTCAGCTTTTTTATCCGTTGCCGCAGCGATTCTTTCAAACGACATTGTACTTATATTTCAAAAGCCAGCAGGGTAACAGTTAAACTTCAAATAACTTTGGCATAATAGGGATTGAGGTTCCCAGCAGCATATGCAGGTCCCCACCTGCTGTGCAATTGTTACGGGTGTCCCTGTGATCCCCGTGTCGGGTAGCAGACACACCCGCAATGCCGCAGCGTCTCCTGCTGCGGCCGGTGCCGCAGCCCGGTACTCGGGCTGCGGACACCCCAGCAGCTCTGTGTCCCACTTACCTGGCCAAGCTCCGGTTTCCGTCCCGGCGCTCGCTCCTGCTGTGCACGTGCGTGGCACTACAGGAAAATTTAAAGGGACAGCACGCAGGTGATTAGTCTCACCGGGCGCTGACCCTATTTAAGCTCTGCCCCTTCCTTAGCACCTTGCCGAATCGATAGTGCCCTGTGCCTAGAGAGGAAGCGTTCCTGAGTGTCTTGTTTCGTTACCGTGTACCATACCTTCTGCCTCTGTCCCTTGACCACGAACCATTGCTGCCTGTCCTGACCTTCTGCTTGTCCCCGACTACGAACCACTGCTGCCTGTCCTGACCTTCTGCCTGTCCCCGATTAGGAGCCTGCTTCACGATTCTGTACCGCGCAACACCTCGGCTGCCACCGCAAGCAAGTCACGTCAGGGGTAGCGACCTGGTAGCAATCCGCCGCAGCAAGTCCATCCCGCTTTGCGGCGGGCTCTGGTGAAAACCGGACATACTTAGACTCCGCTCCCTGGTACGGCTTACACCATCGCTTGTGGTGGTCCAGAGGATCCACTACCATATCCGTTACAGCAATCAACAAACACTTTCAAATTATGCCATCTGACTCCAGAAGGATACTTTATCCAATTTCCTTTAATATATATACTTTAATAACACGATCTATAGCACAATGTTGCAAGACGATAAAAGCTTAAATCACTTAGTAACATATATTGGAACCTGCAATCCAAAGTGGAGTCCGAAAGTCCAGACTTAAAACACATGTCATTGAGGAAGCCATCAATTAAGCAAAGGGCATGCTCCCAATCCATCCATAGGATAACAGCACCTTGCCCAGGCTCATGCTCCCAGACCCCAGCATCCCAGACCCCAGAAGTGGACCAGTCTCAGCGATGCCAAGGTTTCTAAAGGATTTATAGAAGAACCGTGCATCACAGGATTTATGAATTCTAGTTACGCCCTTGAATATTTCACCTTAATGTATGAGCACAATACATAGTGCTCCCTGAATCTAATAAGATTACACACTCTGCCATCTTTATATGCTAGTGATACATTTTGTGCTCATGATATAACACTGCTACATGCTGTGTCAATATAACAGTGCCACACATGGTGCCCACACAACATTAAAGTGCTAGAGACATTGACACCCTTGGATATCATACAACAACAGATTGTACTTGCCCAGAATATAAACATGCTACACAGTGTGCCCCTGTACAGGGGCGTAACTAGAGAAGCCGGGGCCCCAAAGCAAACATTTGGATGGCGCCCCCTACCCCCTTCCTCCCCTGCCTCCCTGACCACGACCATGTACCAGGACATGCTGTTAGATAATGTAGATAATACAAGGGGCAAATACCTCACCCTACATATCCCCATCATACTGCTACCAAACAAATCCACTATACCAAGACCAATATTACCAATAACCCTACTACATATGGACTTGATTATACCACCAGAACATGACCACGAATTACCACCACAAAGTGACTGAATAATACCCCTACACTATTACTGATCAGTACACAAAGACCAATAGTACCGCCATATAGTGACCCTATAGTGGTAGCCACCAGTGTACACAGGCTCTGCAGACTGTATATAACCACCATACAGTGACCATATAGTGGTATATACCAGTGTACACAGGCTCTGCAGACTGTATATTACCACCATACAGTGACCATATAGTGGTAGACACCAGTGTACACAGGCTCTGCAGACTGTATATTACCTCCATACAGTGACCATATAGTGGTATATACCAGTGTACACAGGCTCTGTAGACATATAAGTGATTACAGTGTAGTTACATCTAGTGACTCACAGGTGACGTCTCTCTGACCAGTCGTTGACTTTCTCTTTTGTTCTGCATCCGGTCCAGTCCGCCATCATGATGACGTCTCCTGACCACTTGTCCCTGCAGATTTAGACACAAATCCTGCCTTTTCCAGCACCTGCCCCCCTGGCTACATGGGGTCCATTTAGGCAGGCAGGGTTTAAATAGGATATATCGGGCCCCAAATAGGCAAGGTTTAGGTAGCCAATAGAGTGCCCATATAGGCAGGCAAGGTTTAGGTAGCTATAGGGAGCCATACAGGTAGACAGGGGTTAGGTGGGCTATAGGGGCCATATAGGTAGGGTTTAGGTAGCTAAAGGGGCCCCATATAAGTAGACAGGCAGGCTTCGGGGGCTATATAGGTAGGCAAGCTTTAGGGGGCTATAGGGGCTATATAGGTAGGCAAGCTTTAGGGGGCTATAGGGGCTATATAGGCAGAGAGGCTTCACGGGGGCTCTAGGGCTATTCCCGCAGGCAGCCACACAGCTATATAGGCAGGCTGGGGGGTATAAAGGCAGGCTGGGGGGTATAAAGGCAGGCTGGGGGTTATAAAGGCAAACTGGGGGGTCTACAGGCAGGCTAGGGGGCTGTGTAGAGGCAGGCAGGCTAGGGGGCTGTATAGAGGCAGGCAGGCTAGGGGGCTGTATAGAGGCAGGCAGGCTGGGGGCTGTATAGGCAGGCTAGGGGGCTGTATAGGCAGGCTGGGGGCTGTATAGGCAGGCTAGGGGCTGTATAGGCAGGCTAGGGGGCTGTGTAGACAGGCTGGGGGCTGTATAGGCAGGATAGGGGGCTGTATAGGCAGGCTAGGGGCTGTAAAGGCAGGCTAGGGGGCTGTATAGGCAGGCTAGGGGCTGTATAGGTAGGCTAGGGGCACACGGGCCCCGGAGCAGCTGCTACGTCTGCTACCCCGGTAGTTACGCCCCTGCCCCTGTATATAAACACAACACAATATCAGCAACACTCTACAAGCACTATTTTCCCAAAAAATTCCTATGTCCCCTTTGGCTGTTTTTAGTGCTTATAGAGTGCTGCTCATATTGCATTGTGTTTGCATTGCTTTTGGTTTGCCACACCAGAGTGCACCTATATACTATATTCAAAATGGATGTGCTGACCATATTTTGCCACTGTATATAGTACTCCTACATACTCTACCCATTAAATACAGTACTGCTTTACATTCTAACCCCTAAATATAACAGTAATATACACTGTGCCGCTGAATATAATACCGCTACACACTGTACATCCTAAATATAATTGGGAGAGCTTCATTGCGTTACTACCTAGCTGAATATGACAGCTGATAAGACAATGTTTCAAACCCGCTATTTGTTCAAGAAGGATTATTGATAGGAGATAGAGCAATAGACTAATCAGGAACATAGGGAGACCATGTGCCATAGAGATCTTGAAAGACTTCGGTTATCTCTGGCAAATGTAACCAGAATCTGAAAAGAGCAAGGATTAAGGTTTAAAAACATTGGCTACGTTTTTCGTTTCACTTGTTAGAAACTACAAGGAAACACAAGTCATGTACCAGTTGTACACAGGCTTTGCTGACATATATATAGTGCAGTTACATCCAGGGACTTACAGGTGACGTCTTCTCTGATGAGAGTCGTTCACTTTCTCCATTCCCTCCAGATCGTTATGACGACTTCTCCCGGCCATGTCATGCCCCTGCAGGATCAACACCAGCATCTTAGACTCCTCACGTTTCTGTTACCCACCACTATACAAATTCCCCATTGGGGGTTAGGTGGAGTAGGTGGGTTATGGTGTGGAAGGCAGTGGAGAAGGGGTTAAAGAGTGTTAGGTGGGTTTTTTTATGATGGCACTAGGCTGTATAACACAATGGTAGGGGGCAAAGGTGGGAGATAGGGGCAGAGGAATAACCTCCCCCCCCCCGAGATTGTGGTGCAGCTGTGGCCTGTATTCCACCCCCTGCACCCTCGGAAGATCAGCCATAGTCATGACCTTATGGGCATGTATGGGATGGGATTTAGTAATAACATGTTTTGTAGTGTTTCTATTTCTTTACAAATTTCCTTATTTACACTACATTGAATTTGTTGGACTACATTGGACCAGCGTTGAATCTATTTCTTTCATAAAATGGTTGATGAAAACTGGTGCTGGGGGGTGTTTATGTAAATACATTTTTCTTTTTTTCTGCGTTTCTGTGTAGGGTTTTTTTACCATTTTATTCCAGTTCTAGTAATCGAAGTGACTGACAGATGCCTCGTCATTACTTCATTACTTTCGATCGGGCTTTGTGTCAGCCAGCATTGTTTTTCATTACTAAAAGGCTGAAATTAACCCCCTGTTACTATAAAACCAGTACCCAACACACCAGAGGTACTGGGAAAAACCTGGATACCGTCAGAAAGAGGACCCTCTAATTTGATGGTCTGCTTCTTTGTTGGCTGCAGGCTGGTATTTTTAAGGTGAGAAAGGACCAATATTCATGAAACTTCCCATTTTGATAGCATCAGGCTGCAGCTGTCAGTTTTACCTTGGCTTTTCTTTACAAAAAAAGATGCGAGGAATCCCACATTTTTAAAAATCTAAAAAAGAATGAATTAAAATAAAAACTGGTGGGGTCCACTTATTTTTAATAACCGGCCAAGGTCAAACCAGCAGCTGCAGGCTGATACTATCAGGATGTGAAGACCCATGGATCTCAGCCCCTTCCCATCCTAAAAATTCCAGCCCGCAGCCGCTTCAGAAATACACCATCACATTAGATGATTTACCTTCTGACAGTAACCTGGCTCTTCTCAGTACCCCTGGTGCATTGTGTAATAGTGGGTGAGGGTAATAGTGAGAGGGAGTTAGGCCTCGTTCACACGGCTTATTTCGCCGCGTATTTGCCGACGGATTGACGATCGTCAATCCGTCGGCAAATCCGTCCGAAATAAGTCACAGCCTATTTTCTATTGATTTCAATAGAAAATACGGCTCGTCGTTCACACGACGCGTATTTCCGTGCCGGATTGCCGCCGCGGATTGACGACGGCAATCCGGACGGAAAAACAATTCACATGTCAATTATTTACGGACGGATTCACCACCTACAATGATTGGAGATAGTGAATCCGTCGGGAAATCAGTTACAAATACGTGCCACACTTAGTGACACTTATTTGCAACTGATTTTCAACTGATTTCAGAACGTATTTACGATCGGCAATCCGTTGTAATTACGTTCTGAAATAAGCCGTGTGAACGAGGCCTTAGTGTCAGCATTGGGGTGTGTTAGTAAAAGCCCACGCCCACTCGAGGGTCAACGGCCTGACTTGGGGTGTATTGTGACGTTGCGATCCCCCTAGGGGTGCCCAAGATCAGCTGGATCACAATCCAAGAATAATTTCCTTTTTTTATCTTTGCAAAATTTATTATCTCAGAATTTTTTTAAGTTTGACAATTTTCTGTATGTTCTACTTATTAACTACAGTTGTGATCTTTTTCAAATAAAAAATAAATATTTACCGTCATTAGAACAGGATAATATCTTAAAAAATGGTTGCAAGTTTTCTACTAGGAAGGCGCCCACTCTGGGGCGACTATTGTCTCCTAGCTTAGTACAACAAAAATCAAATTGGTTGAAGTGCCAGGGCTTTTTCACGTGTGGAACAAGTAATGCAGTGTTTGTAAATATGCTAGACCAACTTAACAGATTTCTACTGTTAGGATATGTTCACACGGCTTATTTTGCGGCATAATTGCGGGCGTATTTCGCTGCGTACTGCGCTTAATACGTGGCGAAATGCGCCCCGCAATTACAGTAAACCATAGCTTTCATAGAGAACTATGGATTATGCTTCCTCTCCCCGCTCGTACAATACGATTGTATTGTATGCGTGGGGAGATAAGTGACATGTCAAGTATTCGCGATGATTACACGCCGCCAGTAATAAATGTCTATGGGGCCGGCAGCCCTGATAACCTGGCGTAGTGCGGCGGGTACTGTACGTGCCGCAATTACGCCGTGTGAACATACCCTTCTAGGTAATCATGTATTTAAACTTAAACAATTTATCAATTGTGATACAACGTATGTTATGTACTGCATCTCTTGCTCCACATGTGAAAAAATCAGATGTTGGATGTACTACACGTAGGTTGAAAGTGAGAATTCGTCAACACATCAGATTCTGTTAGGGATAACACATCTAGTCCGTCTAATGTATCTAAACACTTTTTTCAGGTGCATTCAGGTGATCTTAGCCACATTCATTTCTTTGGTCTGGAGAGTTAACGTGGCGTTGATTGGAGACAGGCTCTCCTAGAAAGAGAAGCCTCTTACCCAAAAGGGTTAAATTATAGGTCTGATTTGGTCCTACATTACTAGTCTTCCTGTATTGAAGATTTATTGTGTGTTTTAATATAATTATTTTTCATTTCATTTGTATATGTTATATGTGTGTTTTTCATACTTTTGTACGCGGGTGTTTTTCTCCTTCCCCTCGTATGGCTATTTCATGGATTATTTCCAGTGTAGCTAGCGAGCCATCTAAAACTCACTTTGTTTCCCATAGCAACCAATCAGAGAGCCTCTCTTTTTTTTTCCCAGAGCCCTATATGAAATGAAAGGGGCGCTCTGATTGGTTGCAATGGGAAGCAAAGTGAGTTTGAGACCTGAACACTTTTCAAACATGTGGCCCTTTGTTCGAAACGCGTAGGCCGAGCTATCTTCTCCTAACATGCCTTGCTTGCTGGTAGTCTGCCTGTAGGTATAACTTTATCAAATTGTATGGCTTTTTAAAAGACTCCAAATAAAATTTATGTTTTAGATTTTTTTTTTCATTAAGCGGAGGTGCTGGCTTTTTTCTTCAACTGCTTCCAATGGTCTGCCGTGTTGCCTTGCACCAGGTGGGGAGCTGATCAACAACTTCACAATTTGGAATGTCCTATAAAGGCTACACTACACTCAGGCATCTGTCAAAAACATAGAAACAACAGAAAAAACTATTTAAACACTCAACACCAGCACTAGTTGAACATATTATAAAAAAAAAAATAGATGCAATGCTTGTCTAATGCAGTGCAATGAATCCATCATAGTCCAAAAGGGAAACCTGTAAAAAAAAAAAAAAAACACAAACCCTACAGATGGGGCGCCACCCACCTCTCCTGGACACTGAATAGCCTATACAGTGAAAAACTTTTATTGAACCTGAACTGTGGAGATACTCAGTCTTTCTATTGCTGGCTATACATTGTACTCCCTAAATATAAGGCTATGTTCACACGGCTTAAAATGGGCCGTATTTCGGTCCGTAATTACGCGCCGAAGTGCGCCAATTACGGGCCGAAAACGGCCCATTCATTACGGTAATCCACAGTTCTCATAGAGAACTATGGATTGACATGTCACTTTCTAGCGGCGTATACGCGCCGCTAGCAGTGATTGTCTATGGGCCGGCGAAGTGCCGGCCCCCTGCTCACTCCCCAGCTCCCGCCCCGCCCCCGTCCACACGGCGTAATTGCGGGGCGTAATTATGCCCTGCAAATACACCGTGTGAACATGGCCTAACAGTGCTATACATTGTGCCCTTGAATATATTACCACTACATAATTACACCTTAAATATAACAGTACTATACACTGTTCCCCTAATTATAATACTGCTACACGATGTACTCCTTGAATATAATAGCGCTACAAACATTGTGTCCCCTGAACCCAATATAATTGCATACAGGGCCATCTGAAGAAAACAAAATTCTGTCATACACAGTGCCCACTGAGGATAACAGAGTAATGCACATTGTTCCCACTAAATGTGATTCACACTCTGAATATAATAAAGCTAATAATAGAGCTACATACTTTGAGCCCCCTGAATATAAATGCATCACACACTGTGCCCCCTGATTATAACACTGCCGCTTATACTTTCTCCATACATCAATGCAACACATGCAGTAAAAAAACACAAAATAAAATCATTGTGCGGCAAAAAAAATCATGACGGAGGTCAAGTAGGACACAGACAACACTTCTCCTATAGGGTACAGGAAACAGACCAGCCCACTATAGGAGAGGCAATATCAAACCCTAGAAGAGGGCAAATGACCTGCAGTAATCTGTCAGCTGTGGGCCAAAAACTACACAGCACAGACATAAAAATACCTGTAGACTTCCTTCATTCACTACCACGAGCCAAACCACAGTCCTCTGCTCATTGCTGGGCAGCCAGCATTTCATAGTGTAGGTCCAGGTCAGAGACCATTGTGTCAGGAGGACTTGGTGCTCAGTCTAGATTGGAAGCAGGGTCCCATGTTGGGGGGTGAGTAAGAGAGATGATCAGAAGAAGAGTCCAAGTAGAAAGGAACCCAGATAGAGTGGCACTGAAACACGTTCTTTAATTGGGTTTTTCACATTTAAGCATAGTTGGCAACTTTTGAAAATGAAAAAGCAGGAGACTCTAGATGGCGGCGCGCATAGCGCGCCGTGGCAAAAAAATTGCATGGACACGCCCATTTTCCCCGGTATGCCACGCCCCTTCAAAAAGCCACACCCACTCCACCTAACTGCATAACGGCTTGGGAAGAAAGTCAGATAGATGCCCTTATAGCCAGGTAGTAACCCCCCATAAGCAGGTAGTGCCCCTTACAGGCAGGTAGATGCCCCCTTGTAGCCAAGTAGATGCCTCTCTGTAGCCAGGTAGGTGCCCCCCTTTGTTAGCCAGGTAGGTGCCCCCATTGTTGCCAGGTAGTGCCCCCATTGTTTGCCAGGTAGTGCCCCCTCTGTTGCCAGGTAGTGCCCCCATTGTTGCCAGGTAGTGCCCCCTCTGTTGCCAGGTAGATGCCCCCTCTGTTGCCAGGTAGTGCCCCCTCTGTTGCCAGGTAGTGCCCCCATTGTTGCCAGGTAGTGCCCTCTCTGTTGCCAGGTAGGTGCCCCCATTGTTGCCAGGTAGGTGCCCCCATTGTTGCCAGGTAGTGCCCCCATTGTTTGCCAGGTAGTGCCCCCTCTGTTGCCAGGTAGTGCCCCCTCTGTTGCCAGGTAGATGTCCCCTCTGTTGCCAGGTAGTGCCCCCTCTGTTGCCAGTAGATGTCCCCTCTGTTGCCAGGTAGTGCCCCCTCTGTTGCCAGGTAGTGCCCCCTCTATTACCAGGTAGATGCCCCCTCTGTTGCCAGGTAGATGTCCCCTATGTTGCCAGGTAGTGCCCCATTGTTGCCAGGTAGTGCCCCCATTGTTGCCAGGTAGTGCCCCCTCTGTTGCCAGGTAGATGCCCCCTCTGTTGCCAGGTAGTGCCCCCTCTGTTGCCAGGTAGATGTCCCCTCTGTTGCCAGGTAGTGCCCCCTCTGTTGCCAGGTAGTGCCCCCTCTGTTGCCAGGTAGATGTCCCCTCTGTTGCCAGGTAGTGCCCCCATTGTTGCCAGGTAGTGCCCCCTCTGTTGCCAGGTAGATGCCCCCTCTGTTGCCAGGTAGTGCCCCTCTGTTGCCAGGTAGATGTCCCCTCTGTTGCCAGGTAGTGCCCTCTCTGTTGCCAGGTAGATGTCCCCTCTGTTGCCAGGTAGTGCCCTCTCTGTTGCCAGGTAGATGTCCCCTCTGTTGCCAGGTAGATGTCCCCTCTGTTGCTAGGTAGCGCCCCCTCTGTTGCCAGGTAGATGTCCCCTCTGTTGCCAGGTAGTGCCCCCTCTGTTGCCAGGTAGATATCCCCTCTGTTGCCAGGTAGTGCCCTCTCTGTTGCCAGGTAGATGTCCCCTCTGTTGCCAGGTAGTGCCCCCATTGTTGCCAGGCAGAGCCCCCCATATAGCTAATAAAAATAAAATAATAAAATCCACTTACCTCACCAGGCTCCTGCAGCACGGCCGCTCCGGACGATCTCCGCAGCGGCCCAGCGGGAAGTGAGAGCAGCCGCGCGACACTCCCCCGCAGCCCCGCGTCACTTCCCCTGCGCCACTGACCTGTATGTGCGGCGCACACACCGGCGCTGTACATACAGGGAGAGGAGGCAGGAGGGAGCGATCCCTCCTCCCTCCTCCCTGCACAGCGAGACTCCGGGCGGGTGCAGCGGGCGCAGCGGCCACTTCACCCGCCTGTCGGAGCGGCCCGGTGGTGCCAGAGTAGCGCCCTAGCGCTACTCTGTCGCCGCGGCCCTTTAAAGAGCCCCCGCGGGAGGAATGCCAACTCCCCCGGGAGGGCGGGAGGGGACCCCAAATAGCGGGGTCCCCCCCGCCAAAAACGGGAGAGTTGACATGTATGCATTTAAGCACATACGTTTGTTTAATGTTTATTGCTATGAGTACGGACTTGTCCCAGCGTCACTGGTTTTCAGTCGGATTTACAGATGGTTTTCGGATTTGAAAACCATCTGTAAACCGACCGTCAACCTTTTACATTGATTTAAATAGAAAATCCGTGCAGCAGTCCACACTGCACGGATTTTCTGTCGGACGATTTTTGACACAATGGCGTAACGAAAAACTTAGAACATGTTCATTCTTCCTATCGATTTTCGGGCAGAACATGAACATGTGAGTACGAAGGGGGACATTCTTTAATCTGCAAACCGCGGACAAAAGCCGTCCCCCTACTTGCCAAAAAAAGACAAAATAATGGTCGGAAAATCCGACCAGTATTTTGTCTTTGCCGTGTGAAAATGCGTAGGCTAGGACCTTTGTCTTTTGCTGCTAGATGGTGCTGCTATTGACGGGGGCGGGGGCGGGAGCGGGGGGCCGGCGCTTCGCCGGCCCATAGACTTGCATTACCAGCGGCGTGTATACGCTGCTAGTAATTCACATGTCACTTATCTCCCCCCGCGGCAGATTCGCCGAGCAGGGAGAGGAGACGTAATCCATAGTTCTCTATGAGAACTGTGAATTACCGTAATGACTGGGACGTTTTCAGCCCGTAATTGGCGCACTTCGGCGCGTAATTACGGACCGAAATACGGCCCATTTTAAGCCGTGTGAACATAGCCTTACTCTTCTTGCCTTTTCACTGTACCTGCCATTACTTGGAACTGATTTTCCATGCATAAAGTACTACTTGGATGAGCTGGCTTTTGTACATATGTCTGAGAGTGGCAAATACAACAGGTTGTCAGAAAAAGTAATACTGACGTTTGTCCAAAATTCACCCTGGTTCTGTCGCTCTTCCAAAGATTAGAATGAATAAAGAGTAGAAAATAAAATGAAGAAATAAATGAGTTCTGTGGAATTTAGAGAAATCCTGTGGAAAACCTGCTGCAGTCTACAAGATAAGTGCAGCTTGTGAGCAGATGTATCTTCAAACAAAACAATGGAGCAAATTTACAAAGACCTGTGTTTTATGCCATGATCTTATCGCAAAAGCACTGAAGCAATAATAAATTTGGGGAATCTTTGACTTTTTTTTTTTTAACAATTTTTGTTATGCCCTTGTTAATGAGCTCCACCTATTTTAAGTTTAAGGGGTGTTTCCCACCATAGAGTTTGATGGCATATTAATAGGATATGCCATCAAGGTCTGATATGTGTAAGTTCCACCCCTGGGACCCGCACCTGTCTCAGGAATGGGCCCCTGAAAGCTACTGCTCAGAATAGAGATCCGTGAGCACTACTTCAAACAGCGATTGACATAGAACAGAACTCCCATAGAACAGAATTGAGAGCTGTACACAAGTGTGACAAGCTCTCCACCCTGAACAGTAGTTTTCGGGTGCTATAAATCAAGGAACCCACATAGCAGTGCTAAGAACAGAAAGCCTTTTATTCCCTACAAAAAGTAAAATTTTTGTGCAACCTCAGGGCCCCATAAGAAGCTGCAATGGAGGCTGCTAGAGCTACAGAGCCCATGCCTGCAGGTGTTAAGGGTTTTTCTCACCATGTAGTTTCACAAAGCCACAGGCAGCTTCAGGCTCACACTTTCTGGTCAGGCTATGTGGTGGTTCTATGGCAGTGATTGGCATATCAGCCCTGCTATTGCTAGTTGATCCTGTTACAGTGACATAACTGCAGGAGATTAATAAAGTGTATTACGCAAGGCTGAAGAGCTCTAAAAAGTTAAAGCTTCTCAGTTAGTTAGGTAATCAAAGCCTGTTGCTAAAGATAAGACTCTGCAGGGACTGACTCACCATGGTTAGAACTGACTGACGGAAGCTTAGAGCAATGAGAGCTAAAGAGAGCAGGGAGAGGTGGTCATTATCCTAGAGAAATTTGTGTACACTAGCAACAGATACAATCTTTTTTATCTAATAAACAAAGCAAAATCAAAACAGCAATGTATTTAGTAATAGTTTTAATTTACCTGTCCCTACATGTTAAAAACTAATCATTGGGATGAGAAAAACCCCTTAATTGACACGATTCTGGCTGTAAAGAAATAGAGAGAGAGAGAGTGCAGTATGATTTGCATTAGTTTCAATGCAAAACACGCATCGGCAGTCAGATGTCTGAACAACATTTTACATGTGTGTTTGCGATGCATCTTTTGGATCCATTCAAAGAATTGTCATGTCAATTCTTGATCCATTTGACGAAGGAGGTGCCCTACTTAAAACTATAGGGTGCAATCCTGCTGCAGCCAAAACACCTCCAAACACGCACCACACTTTAGGTATGCATTTGACACAGCTCTTTTCAATACGTTTTTCTTATTGAAAAATGGATTGAAAAACGCTGTGTGAATATACCCTAAGTAGAGATGGGCGAATTGATTCTAACGAAGTGGAATTCATTTAGAATTTCAGGAAAACTTCGGTTCTGAACAAAGTCGAAGTTTGGGGGACTTCGGGTGAATGAAGTGTGCTTTTGATTGATAAAATGGCTGCGAGCACATGCCGCTACATGGGGCAAAGCACTCTGGGAGGAAGAAGGGCATAGCCTGCATGACATGTGCAGAGATGAAGCCAATCAGAGACCGGCGGGATTCTGTGACGTCACCGCGCTATATAAGTCCGGGCGCCATGCTCACTCCTCACACTCCTCTCACTGTACTGATCAGGGAAGGTGCTGCTGCGGCTGCTAATGATATCTCTTACTAAAGAGCTCATTTTTATACAGCGATTTTTGGTAGGTGTCTCAGCTTGTCTCAGAGACTGTTCTCTTAATGTTCTATTTCTAATTTTTTGGTGTATTGGATCTGAAGTTCAGTGTGTGTCCACTGCAGCTGCATATACATTTTAATGATATCTGCTCACAGCACATTGAATATCCAAGGGGGATCTAGGCCTGTTCCTGTTGTATTCATTTAAAGAAACAGAGTTTTTACAATAAAAATACCACTTCATTTTTGGCTGCTACATTCTTTTGCGCGATTTACATCCAGGGGTTAATTAAGCGTTGTTCTGCTGCTGTGGTGACTAAAAGAAACCATTTATTTCACCGCCAAATAAGACATTTTTCCTGTAGCATAATTCACAAGCGAAGGTTAATTACAATTTTTTCTCTTGTTGTGTAGCGTAGAAAACACACCATTGTAACACGCTACAAAGCTGGTAATTTTTGGCTGCTCAATTCTTTTGCGCAATTTACATCAAGGGGTTAATTAAGAGTTGTTCTGCAGTTGTACTCAGTAAAAGAAACTTTGTTTTTCACCGCCACAGATGAAATTCTTGAGCATAATTCATATCCAAAGGTTAATTAAGCCTGTTTGTGATTTTACATTTAGTAAAACACACAGTGTTTTTTAACGACACATACAAGTCAATTTTTCCTGCCCATTTGTGGAGCGCAATTTATATCCAAGGGTTACCCAAGCTTGTTACTGGGTTCATTTGGAGTCAAAAACAGGGTGTGTATTTATCATATACAGATATCTTCATCAAACAGTGTCTGTACATTTTAGAACAAACAGTATGTCAGACAGAGAGGTGGCAGGCTCTTCACCTGCGAGTGGCAGAGGCACAAACATTCCAGGCCCAGGTCGCAGCACAGCAAGGGGAAGTCGCAGCAGGGGTCACTCGGTGAGGCCACAACTGCCGCTGTCATCTAGCGGCCGTGTGTTGTTCAGCAACCTGATGGTTCTTGATTGGTTGACTAGGTCATCCACTTCCTCCCAGATGACATCTGACAACCCCAGCCAAGAGTCGGTGGAAACGTCAGACACAACCCTTAGTTGGCATGGCCCGGGAGCGGGTCAGCGGCCCTCACCTGTCCTCAACCCGCCTCTGTCCCATCCGGTTCCCTCAGCCAGAGATCTACTATGTGGTCTGGGCTCAGCGCCACTATATAGCGAGGATGAACAATTTGAGGAGGGCAGTCAGCAGCTACGTGGCAGCGAAGAAATGGGGCCAATATCCCCTGCTTCTTGCAGTAGGCGGCAAAGTATAGATGTGGAGAGTGGCATGGGAGGTCATGTGGTGAGAGGTCAGCCTCGGCTTACCAAGACCGGTGATGAGGACAGCAGTGATGATGAAACACAAATAGATGATGATGTAGCCGACCGCACTTGGGAGCCGGGTGAAGCAAGGGCTTCATCATCGTCAGGAGAAGAGGGCGTCAGCTTGCGCGTCAGGCAGCGGCGCAGCCAGCAAGAGGGTCGTGTGGCCGTGAGTCAGCAGGATAGCAGCAGTGTGAGGTCGGGAGCCAAGCGGCCACAGGGTAAAAAACCCGCTTCGCAGGTCCAAGAAAGTAGCGGCACAGGGGCTCAGCGAGGCAGCGGTAGCGGAGCGTTGGCGGTAAAATCCGATACTCGGCAGTGTGGCAGTTCTTTGCTAAGACACCGGAGGAGCCGAATATGGGTATATGTAGAATCTGTAAGCAGAAAGTGAAGCGTGGTCAGGGAGCTAACGTTGGCACCACGGCCCTGCGTCAACACATGCAGCGTCACCATCCGGTGGGCTGGGAGAAACGTGGCTCAGATGTCGTGGTCCATCCTGCAGCCGCAACAACAGCAGCAGCAGCGCCCAGTGCATGCCATTGCAGCCAGTCAAGGCTCCACCACCTCTGCAGAAGGGAGCTGTTTCTCTTTGACATCATCTCCCGGTCCAGATGCTCCTGCTCCTCGCTACTCATGGCGCCAGCAGTCGTTCAGCGAGGCGATTGTAAAGAGACAACAGTATGCGTCCAACCATCCTAAGGTGCAGAAGCTGACCGTGCTCCTGTCCAAGTTGTTGGTGCTGCAGTCCCTCCCTTTCCAAATGGTGGACTCTGCACCGTTCAGAGAACTAATGGCTTGTGCCGAGCCGAGATGGAGAGTTCCAAGCCGTAATTTCTTTTCCAAAAAGAAGCAGTACCAGCACTTCATAAATATGTAGAACAGAAGTGGGCCAGCCTTGAGCTTTTTTTTTTTGTTCCAAGGGCAGCCCGCCTACGGGGGGTAAAAACCCCCTACACCTGTACCGGCCCGGAAGAAAAGGGGGGCCCGCTTAAACAGGCCCGTTTTTTTTTCCGTTTTTTTTTTTTTACACACTTAAGCACGGCGCACAGAGCGCCGCCTCTACAGGGTTGAAGGCCCGGGGGGGGGGGGTAGCGCCGCTTTGCGCTACAGCCGCTCCGCCTCCGCTTTCAGTTACAGCCCAGGGCGGAGCGGGGCGGTGCGGGGGGGGGGGGGCCCGGCCCCGGCCCGGCATCCCCCCGCCCGCCTCAGGGCCCCTAATACTTGGGGGGGGGTCTATGCCAACAGGGGGGCCCGAATACGTGGGGGGGGGGGTATCCCTACAGGGGGCCCTAATACGGGGGGGGGTTTCTATGCCTACAGGGGGCCCTATACTGTGGGGGGCTAGCCTACAGGGGGCCCTAATACTGGGGGTCTATCTTACAGGGGGCCCTAAACTGGGGGGGCATGCCTACAGGGGGCCCTAATACTGGGGGGGGGGGAAAAGCCAAAAGGGCCTTAATACGGGTGGGGGAACTATGCCTACAGGGGGCCCTAATACTGGGGGGAACTTTCCCTACGGGGGCCCCAAAGACTTGGGGGGGCTATTCCCCACAGGGGTCTCTATTCACAGGGGGGGCTATTCTCCTACAGGGGGTCTCTAATTACAGGGGGGACTATTCTGCCACGGGGGGCCCTCTAATCTACAGGGGGACTTTCGCCTACGGGGGGTCTCTAATCACAGGGGTGGACTTTCTGCCTACGGGGGGTCTCTAACCTACTGGGGGGGACTTTTCTGCCTACAGGGGGCCCTAATCACAAGGGGGACTTTTCTCCCTACGGGGGGTCTCAAATTTACAGGGGGGGGGACTATTCTCCTACGGGGGGGGGCCCAAAATCTACGGGGGGGGGACTTTTCTGCCACAAGGGGGCCCCTGACCCTCAGCGGGGGACTATTCTGCTACAAGGGGCCCAAATCTCAGCGGGGAACTATTCTGCCTACAGGGGCTCAAATTTTACAGGGGGGGGACTTTCTGCCACAGGGGGCCCTAATCTACGGGGGGGGACTTTTCTCCCTAAAGGGGGCCATAATCTAAAAGGGGGGGGTGGGGGGGGACTATTCTGCCTAAAAGGGGGGCCCAAACTAAAAGGGGGGGACATTCCCCTAAAAGGGGGGCCCTAATCTAAAAGGGGGGGGTGGGGGGATATTCTGCCTAAAAGGGGGCCCTAATCTACAGCGGGGGACATTCTGTCTACAAGGGGGCCCTAATCTTCAAGGGGGGGACTTTCTGCTACAAGGGGGCCCTAATCTACAAGGGGGGGACTATTCTCCAAAAGGGGGACCCTAATAAAACAGGGGGCCCTATCCTACCTACAGGGGTGGCCTAAACTACCCCCCGGGGGCCCAAACTACCTACGTCCCCCAAGCCCCAGCTACTCCCGGGTGGATTTTTTACAAACCGCCCGGGGGCCCCTTGTACCTACATACCAACTGGGGAGCCCCATAATTACCAAGGGAATTCTTACCTTTTGGGGGGCCATTATAAATGGGGAGTTGTACTGAGGGGGGGGCACCATTGGGAAAATGAAAAAAAAAAGTGAGGATCTCATTTTTCTGTTGTAAATTCACAGGGATGATGGGGGAGGAGGAAGTCATCATGAGGTCTGGAAACCCAATAGAAAGAAAAGAGAAAGTGAACGACTCCTCGACAAACGTCACCTGAGAGGCCAAATGTAAAAAAACATTTGCCGAGCACAGTGTACACGGATTACCACTATATGGTCCCCCTGATGGGGGAAATATTGGGTTTTTGGGTGATGGTTTTAAAATCACTAGCAGTAAAAGGCGGGATTATTCAGTATTGTTTTGTTGAGATATGTGGGGATGTGTGCGGTATATTAGGTGCGTATATTTTTTTTTTGTTTTGTATATTGGGCTTGGTATACGGTTTTTCAATAACATTATGGTTTGCAGTCAGTAATGGAATGATAGGTGGCGTATTATTTAGATTTTTTTAAAAGTTCTTGGCAATATTTGGGCTGGTTTACTGGGTTCGCAGTAACAAAATGGTGACATGTGGGGGATTTGCGGGCCTTGATAACCAGCAAGAACTAAATCCAAAAACAATGGCACAATTGCATTTTTTTTTTTTTTTTACCCCCAAAAATTTTTCTTGTGACCCCCAAACAATTTTTTTTTTTCATTTTTTCTGGTGTGGCGATGGTTGTGGGATGGGTGGGGGGGGGCTGTCGGACGCCGGGGGACAGGGAGGAGCAAGGGGGTTTGGGGGGGCCGGGGGGGGGGGGGGGGCCCAACCTCCACTGATGGGGCCCCAAAATTTTTTTATGGCGGCCCGTTCCAAGGTCACGGCATGCAGACGTCGGAGCTGTAACACGGTCCGGGCCAGTAATGTCCTTTACCCCACGGTAATTGCTTCCGGGCCCCGGCACACCAACAATTGGACAGGAGAAACCCCCTTTCTCCCCACGTTGCAAAGCTGCTCCTGCCCAATGACCCCCCCCCTCCTCCTCCCCCCCACCACCACCATCTCGCCTCCCAAGTATTGCTCCATCTACCACATGTGTAGGGCACAGGGTGTCACGCAGTTCACACCGGCTTTCCTCGGGGAACGAAATCACACAGAGGGGGAACTGCCCGCGTCTCACAAGAACCGATTGTGGCTTTCTCCGCCCAACTGCAAATGAGCCATGTGACGGACAATGGAGGGAAAAAAAGGGCCGCGGGTGCCCGAGGGTGGTGGTCCACCCCCTTAGGCCATGGTTCAAACTGGTGGAAAAAGGTTTTCCCGAAGTCTCCACCGATTCAGAAATTCTTAAAAAGGCCAGGAAACTGGCATTGCACTTCAAACATTCCTTTCAAAGCCAGGGGCACCCTCCCCATTCAGCGCAAACGCCCCCCCCCAACACACCGATAACGATGTTCCACCCTTGGAAAATTTCCCCCTGCACATGTTTGGACCGACTGTAAGAACAGAGAAAGGCCATTAACGATTTTTTGATAACCAGGGGGCGGATACCCCCCTTTTGAACTTTTTATGTCACCAGGGCACCATGCTTACACCCCCGTTTGTTGAGGCCATTCGAGAGGGGCCCCGTTATTTTTCATCGCCAGGACTACGGATAATAACGTCATTTCCCCTGCTTTATGTCCTTGAACAGATGCTAAAAACTGTCTGGGGAGGGACTTGGGGACGTGGCGACTACATCTCGCGCCCCCATGTCCGGTGGGGCTGAAATGGGGGAGGAGGAGGGGTACATTGGAGCAGAAGCATTGTCTGGTAAATGATGGATTTTTTACCCAGGGGGGACAAAGAGAGGACAGGAGCAGCTGGGAGGGGAGAGAATGAGGAAGACGAGGGAGTACCCGCAAGCACCGGGCAGTATACAGGGGGAATGGACAGGGACCCCCCAGTCACTTGGCAATGGCCCCAGCATGCTGATTTGCCTGGCTAGTGACAGCCGAATAGTCACCATCCGGCAGAGGGATGACTTCTGGCTCTCCACCCTATTGGACCTTCACTACCGGTCCAAAATGGGAGCCTTTTTCCCAGCTGCTGAGAGGGAGGACAAACTCAAATACTATAGGGAAATCCTCCGTAGTCAGTTGGCCACTGCCTATGTGCGGCATCATCCCTCCTCTGACAGGTCTGACCGGGGGGTTCTTCAGCGCTCACGTACTACTGCCGCGGCTGCTGGGGGAAGGTGGGGGGGTAGGAGCAGTACCAGCTCCATCAGCAGTAACCTAAGTCTGGAGTCACTGATGAGCAGCTTCCTTCACCCGCCCAGTGAGGAGGGCAGTCACAGCAGCAGCAGCAGGACCTGGAGCAGTCCCTGAACCAACAGGTGGTGGCCTACTTGGACAGCACTCTGCCACCCCAGTTAGAAGATCCGCTGGACTACTGGGCAGCCAAACTGGATGTGTGGCCGCAACTTGCCGAGTTTGCAGTGGAGAAGCTGTCCTGCCCGGCCAGTAGTGTGGCATCAGAGCGGGTGTTCAGTGCGGCGGGGGCCATCGTTACCCCAAGGAGAACCCGCTTGTCCACGGGAAATGTGGAACGACTGACCTTTGTCAAGATGAATCAGGCGTGGATCGGCCAGGATTTCCACACACCAATGCCTTAGGCGTCAGACTACATCAGCCATGACGCCTCACCCAAACTGTGAGAAATGAGTCTGGGTTCAAATTACCTGCCTCAGCCACTATTCTGATGCCGCCACCCGCCTGATGCCACACATCTGCTGACAGTTTCTCCATCTGCCACCAACCATCTTTACCAGGGACTGGTATTGCCACCCACCTCCACACTTTGTCATTGTGCCACTCTCTGACCTCATGCTGTTGCTCCTGCCGCCGTCACCTCCACTCTCTGTCATTGTGCCACTCTGTGGCCTACTTCTGTTTTGCCACCTCCAGAATGTCATTGTGCCACTCTCTGACCTCATGCTGCTGCTGTCCCCTCCACACTGTGTCATTGTGCCACTCTGTGGCCTACTCCTTTTTTTGCCACTTCCAGAATGTCATTGTGCCACTGTCTGACCTCATGCTGCTGCTGCCGTGACCTCCACACTAACTGTGTCATTGTGCCACTCTGTAGCCTATTCCAGTATTTGCCACCTCCAGAATGTCATAGTGCCCCTGACTGACCTCACGCTGCTGCTGCTGTCGGGACCTCCACACTGTGTCATTGTGCCAGTCTGTGGCCTACTCCTGTTTTTGCCACCTCCAGAATGTCATTGTGCCACTGTCTGACCTCATGCTGCTGTGCCCTCCACACTGTTGCCCCCCCACCTTGTGCCACTCTTGTGGCCTACTCCTGTTTTTTTGCCACCTCCAAAGAATGTCATTGTGCCACTGTCTGCCCCCCATGTTGCTTGCTGTGGCTGCCACCGTGACCTCCACACTGTGTCATTGTGCCACTCTGTGGCCTACTACTGTTTTGCCACCTCCAGAATGTCATTGTGCCACTGTCTGACCTCATGCTGCTGTGTCTACCGCCGTCACCTCCACACTCTGTCACTAATTTTTGCCACCTGAGCCCTCAGCTTGTTTTTTTTCCAGCTTTTCGTGGCATGACTTTATCAGGCTACATTCCCCCTTCAGTTTTTTGGTCAGTTTTGCCCCTGTAAGTGCCCAGGGAATTTTATAGGGAAGCGATTCTAAGAGCGGCGATTCTAAAACACAACATTGTTTGAAGACCAAACCAAGCTCCCGCTGCATATTTAAGCATGGCACAACGTTCTACAGCACCCTGCAGGCTCTGTGCAGCCTGGAAATAGCTGTTTTTTAACGCGATTCTTGCCGGAGTAATTCGGACCGAAACTCATTTTGTCAGAAAATTCGGCTAAATGACCGAATCGAATTTTTGAGAAATTCGCCCATCTCTAACCGTAAGTCATGTAATGAGGGAGTCAATCTTTGTTTGATACATGAAACATGGCAAGTTCCCTTTAAGTTTTAAAATAGTTCTTGAAAGTATCACAATTTGGACTCCAAAAAAAGAAAAACTACAGTCAATTTATAGTAGGCAACCATGGAGACACGTACAGTAGGTCTGCATAAGCGCTGTATACACAAAACATACTGACAATGTTTCTTATTTTTTTTTATTTGAAACGTATAAGAGAAATGAAAATGTAATATTACAAAGAAATAATAACAGCAGTTTCTATAGGATTATATTATATAAACTATATACACTAACAAATAGGCTGGAAAATATACCATTTTAAAGGGGTTGCCTCGCTACAAAGAATAGCTTTCAAATTGTAGGGAACACAAAATAAAGACATTTTCCAAACATATTGCTTTGTTCTTCTGTTTTCCCTAAGGAGATACAAGTGAAATTTAATGACCTCCCTGGCTATTTCAGTTCCCTCAGTAACAGACCTGTAAACAATTCTCTCCCTGGTGTTTGTTCTATGAGATAACAGTGAGTGAAGTCATCACACAGGTCACAGCAGTGTCCTTGCTGCTGAGCAGTGGAACAAATTAAATTTAGTAAAATAAACAGCACTGAAAAATTTGGGCTATTTGTTTTTGGGGATCAGATAAAACCTTCTGAGAGCAGGTTGAAAAAGCTTCTCAGCTAATCTGATTTTAATTAGAACTGAAAAAACACAGAGCACAAGCTGTATGCAAATTAGTCAGTCTGAACCAGGAAGTGACAGAGTATTTTATTCATGCATTCTGTGAAACTCTGTAGGGAGACAACACCTTTAATGATTTAAATAGATTTTCTACTTAAAAAAAAATAAAAAATTACATTACATGGGATTGGATGGACAAAAAAAACGAAAAAAAAAAACTCAGACTTACCCCTGTTCCCCGCCACTACTTTGGTGCTCCCCAGCGATTGGCCCTTCTTCACTTCTTGTTTCTTGTCCCAACACAGGAGAGACTCGCACTCCATTTACTTACAGTATAATAGAGCACAAGCCTCTTCTCTGTATTGGGATAAGAATTCGGAAGTGAAGTGAAGCGGATACTGGGGAGCTCTGCAGTGGCGGGGACAGGTTGGCAAGTATCAGGGTTTTTTTTTCTTTTCTCACCCTGACATGTAATTTTGTTTGTGGACAACATCTTTCAGATAACAAATATAAATATGCAGAATATTTTCATAAAAATTTAATAAATAATAATAAATATTTAGATTATAAAACCAGAATATGCATAAATGACAACTATCTAAGTAGTGTTTCAGGAGATTTTTTTTTAGCTCCACCCGAGGATCGCACACACACCCCTAGAATTGCATATACTACTCTCGGGGACACTCTTGTTCCACTAAGGAACTCCCATTTTGGGCAAGGTTTGCATAGGCTACATAAGCCTTTCACGTTGTGTATTATGTATGAAAATACTTTGCTCCGCTCACATTTTTATAATACTATTACATATGTCAAAATTGTTTGTTTAAATAAATCAGATTGCTCCTACCTGCCCTATGGTATTGATAACTAGAATCTGATTGGTTGCCATGGGCAACACTTTCAGTACTTCTTACACTGTAAATAATAGGCCCCGAATCCTTGTTGCCAACGGCAACCAATCCGAATTCGGCTTTTTGTTTCTAAATCGTACTAGAAAGATGAAGCGTGATGTCGTGATTGGTCCCTATGAGTAAAATTAAAATAAAAAAGACATGTATGTGTATACAATAAAAAATGTTTTTTAAAATATTCAAAAATAAATCATATAAAGTATAAAGTGGTAAAATATTCTTATAATAAATATGATAAATTATTATTATATAAATTATTTCTGACTCTTTCCAAGAATCCCATATCAGCTGTTTACACTAAACCACCGGGGTTTGTCTAAGATTAGAAAAAAAATTGTCTGCTGTTTATCTAGAAGCAGTGTCTCACGTGGGCTGTGCCTGGTATTGCAGTTGAACTCCATTCATTTGACATGGTTCTGTTTTTTGGAAAAGAGACAACCTTTTTTGTAATATTGGGCAACACCTTTAAGAATATTCAGCTGGCAACCAAATAAGTTTGTTCAGCAAATGTAGTAAAGTAATGTTACACCCAATAACATCATTTTCCTGGTAATAGATTTATTTAATAAATATAGATATCAATATAAATATGTAAAATATACTTAATACATTATCAAAACAACCAATAAATAACTTAATTATTAAATAAATATCTTAAAATAATCTAAAAAAAATCAATAAAAAAATGGTTAAAATATTTTTAGAGTAAGAAAAAATAAACTATTATTATAACATATTATTTCCGACTCTCGTAAGTTCAGTGTCGTCTCTTATTCGAGGTACTGGATGATGGGCCGGACACAGGTGCAGCCCACGGTCACAAGTTCTTTGGCCAGCTTATATACGGGGACACATCCTCTCATCTCACGATGTAGGACCAGGATCTCCTGCCTGATGGGGACTGAGTTCATACTGTGGTCCACATTACCCTCGGAGTCCATACAGCTGTGATGGAGACATCTGGCCTCATTGATGACCACCGGGATCCTGTTGTTGTCTATGTTAGAGCTGGGGGAAGGAAACAAAATAGTAACTGTGATTAAAATCAGTTTTGCTACGTTTTTCTGATATACTTGTTATTCAATTCTGCACCAAGAGCTCTACATTCTGTCAGTGAATGGAAGCATTCCGGAAGAGACCCACACAGCAACCTCATTTGCTTTTTGACACTCATTGTGCCATTTTTGGGGAAATGATGTGCCCTTATGAACACAACCTTATTTCACCTCATTAGAAAATCCAGGCCAAACTGTCTTACGTCAGGGGTCATCCATTATATTTGCCGATAGTCCTTCATAGAGAGGGTCAATATGGTAAATATGGAGATGGTCAGGAATCATACAAATTTGCAACGGTTAGCAATTGCAACAATCATACAATTTGATAGTCTTCAGACTTGAAGATAAAGCGTAAGGCGCTTTTCACATGGTGATTATTTCTGCTGCAGATTTTTACTTCAACAAGGTGCGTTTTGCTGCAGTTATGGAGGCGGATTAGCCTGATTAGCCAGCGTTTACCTGATGTCATTTATACCTGACTTCACTAATTTAGCAGAGTAGAAATCATATAAAAGTGAAAAAAATCTACGGTATGTAAGAGGGTTAACATTTTATTCCCTGGTGATCTAGTGTTTTAAAATGGAGGAGGATTAATACCTGGTGGTCTGGCGGTTTACTCACCACCTCATTAACTGTATGCTCCTCAAAGCTAAATGTGATGTGTACATCTGATAGCTAGAAATATATAGGGGTTAATACACTCACCTACTCAGGCTCTTGAACTGAATGCTGCCAGGAAGCTGAACATCATGTGCACATCACATTCAGCTTCCTATCTGGTGGTCTAGGAAAAAATAGGGGATTAATGCCCGGTGGTCTGGCGGTGTACTCACCCCCTCAGGCTCTTAAACTGCATGCTATTAGGAAACTATGATGTGCACATCACATTTGCCTTCATATCTGGTGATCTAGGAAAAATACATGATTGATACCTGATGGTCTGGTGGTGTACTTACCTTTCCAGACTCCTGAACTGCATGCTGCCAGGAAGCTGAACGTGATGTCTACATCACATTCAGCTTCCTATCTGGCAGTCTAGAATAGATATTGGGTAATACCTGATGGTCTGCTGGTGTACTTACCTTCTCAGTCTCCTGAACTGTATGCTGCCAGGAAGCTGAACGTGATGTACACATCACATTTAGCTTCCTATCTGCCGGTTTAGGAAAACATAGGGGGTTAATGCCTGGTGGTCTGGTGGTATACTCACCTCCTCAGTCTCCTAAACTGTATGCTGCCAGGAAGCTGAATGTGACGTGCACATCACGTTCAGCTTCCTATCTGGTGGATTAGGGAAAAATACATGGTTAATACCTGGTGGTCTGGTGGTGTGCTCACCTCCTCAGGCTTCTGAACTATATGCTGCCAGGAAGCTGAACATGATGTGCACTTCAATTCAGCTTCTTATCTGATGGGTTAGGATAAATAAGGGGTTAATACCTGGTGGTCTGCTAGCGTACTCCCCTCCCTAGAACTGTATTCTACCAAGAAGCTGAACATGATGTATACATCACATTTGGCTTCCTATTTGGTGGCGTTTGGAAAAATACATGGTTAATGCCTGGGGGTCTGGTGGTGTATTCACCTCCTCAGGCTCCTGAACTATATGCTGCCAGGAAGCTGAACGTGATGTGCACATCAATTCAGCTTCTTATCTGACGGTCTAGAATTAATAAGGGGGTTAATACCTGGTGGTCAGTGGTATACTCACTTCCTCAGGCTCCTGAACTGTATGCTATTAGGAAACTAAATTTGATATACACATCACATTTGGCTTCAGCTTCCTGTCTTGTAGTCTAGGAAAAGTAAGGATGTTAATGTCCGGTAGTCTGGTGGCTTTCTCAACTCCCCAGGCTCCTGAACTGTATGCTCACAGAAAGCTAAATGTGATGTGCATGTGCATGGTGGCCTAGAGTATAATAGTGGATTAATATTTTATTCCCTATTGGTCTAGTGTAAAAAAAAAAAAATGGGATTAATAAGATTAAAATAAGATGCACATACTTTCTACAATATTTTTTCCTTATATGTGTATCAAGTGCACAGAATACAGTAATATTGTGATTGATGCTAATGATAACACAATATAATATAATAATTTTATTGTATCTGTAATATTTTTAGAAATCAGCTTCTACCTATATTCCCATGGAGAGATTGAGCGACTCTTGATGCTGCTGGTCATGAGCTCTGCAGATTTCCCACTGCCGACCTTCATATCAACCTTCACATGTGGAGGGAAAGTGGTGTCCAGTGTGGATGGACATCCCCTGCTGGACGCTAGAGAGAGATCCGACTCATCATCACTCAGTATCTGCTCTTCTATCCCAAAAACATGGATGCTGAGGCTCAAAAATAGCAGTGAGGAAAAAACCTGTGAATGTAATCGAGTAGGTCACTACGAGGGTATCATGAAACAGAGCAAGGTTTGAAAATTGTATAACACTGAAATACTATAAGACAAATAATACAACTACGTGCAATTTATGACACTCTTTAAAACATTTCCTATCCAGTTAGACCATTCCCCTCATTCAATAAGTGAAAAAACATATCTAAAAAAAAATAATAATTTCGTCTGAAATGAGATGAATGAAAATCTACCAAATTTTATGAAAAGTCTAGGTAAATTTGCCCCAGTGTACCAGTTTTGCCTAGAGTGTTCCTTTTACTTAGGCTAGGTGCACATCCACGTCGTACCCATCAGCACACATCTGCGTTATTTTTTTTCCATCTCAACTACGGACACCACAGCGGAAACCCGATGGAGCCATTGTAATTAATAAGGTTCATTGGGCACCGTGAATGTCCATTGTTAAATGCATCCCATGGCTTCCTCTGCCATAGAGGTTCTAAACAGAACCTATGATGCAGATGTGAATCAAGCTGTAAAGAGTTTTTGCCACAAAGGCATTTCATTCCTGGTTTGTCCTGCTTCAGCTTTCAGTGTGCTCAAAAGGGGTGTGTATAATTTGTTTATCTGCATATCGTTTAACCCAGCAGGCATTACATCACCATGCCTTTCCCCGCAGTGTGGTTATGTAAAGAGCTGTGAGTAACTACAATGTAGCTGAGTGGTTACTACTTCTGTCTTTCAGCATACGGGTCCTAGGTTCAAATCAAAACGGATGTGCTAACCAGATTTTGTATTTTGACTTTGTATGGGGAAGTGGTGGTCTCCAGCTTGGATTATGCACTCCGCCCACCTGCACAGGTCTTTTAATCAGATCAGGTTAATAGCAGGAACCTTCTAACCCTGAAGTGTGGAAGTCTGAACAGACATCTAGAGAGGTAGCATGTAGCGTAGGTTCCCATCTGAATTGGGGTTACCTTGCCACGGTAGGTGGGCCTTTACAGTTTTGATAAAAAAATGTACACTAAGAACCTCAAATTTTTTCATATATTTCAAATTAGCAGAAATGCTGTTCTGAAAATTCTTATGTCCTCTGACTGTTTTTTAGTGTTTCTAGAGTGCTACTGATATTGTATTGTGTTTGCATAGGTTCAAATTCCTGCAAGAACTAAATATCTGGATTTAATTTTCCTCAATGCACATACCTGATTGGGGTTTCTTTTTTCTTTTAATTTATTTGTACTATTTGACTAATTACTAAGGAGCACAGAGGACAGGAGTAGAATGACAGCACCTGGGGTTGAACACTCGCTCAGCAGTGAGTGTGTGTGATTACTAAACAGGGAAGATACTGACAGCAGCTGCCTCAAAGGAGAGTTGATATCTGAGCATATGCGGCCAGGACTTAAGAGCTCTCGTCACTGGTCGTATCTCCTGCAGACAAGCTGTACACTATGGATCACTAAAGGAGCAGCTAAAACAATAAAGCTACAGAATTTTTAAGGATGAATAGTGAAAATGTTTATTGTTTAAGTTGCAATCTTCACACATCCTTTTTACTTTGTAGTAAGGGTATGTTCACACAGTGTTTGTTAAATACGGTTTTGGGTACATTTTACGTTCCAAAAAAAGGACCCCAAAACGTATTTAACAATGTTCAAGTGTTATTACATTGATTTCAATGTATGTATATGTTTTACATACGTTTTTGCATTGCATAAAACGGATGAGTTTAAATAATTAACATGTCAATTCTTGATCTGTTTTACACATTGAAAAGACAATAGAAGCTATATGGATACCTTTTTGCACTCCAGAAAACGTATCCAAATGCGTGCCACACTTGCGGTACGTTTTTGGATGCATTTGATGCAATACGTATTATGTATTGCAAAAACGTATCCAAGACTCCGTGTAAGCATACCCTAAAACCCCTTTAAAGGGGTTTTCTCATCTGGCTGTTTCATAGCGCCTGCACTTCACTGACAGCTACAGGTTTTTTGTTTTTTTTTACTAATTAAAACCAGATACTGATCCATGTTCTTTTCTTCTTAGCCACTTTTATTTTCTTATTGTAGATTTGTTAATTCTTTCAGACAGGAAGTGTTAGACTATTATAAGACCCAATGGCCAAATTGAAAACTGCAAGATTTTTTTTTTTTTTTTAAATATTGATAGTGATAAGGGAAACTGAAAAAAAAAATAAGCAAAAATTCTTAAAAAATGTGTTCAACATAAAGTCAGGAGTTGAACAACAAGTCATTTTCTGATGACAAATAATAATATTTTATTAAAACTTATCTTTTAAAGGGAATGTGTCATCAAAAATGACTTATTGTTTAACTCACATTTTTATGTTCAACACATTTTTTAAGAATTTTTGGTTATATTTTCTTTTTAATTTTCCATATCACTTTCAATATTTTTTAATAATTCTTAAGTCCTGCAGTTTTCACTTTGGCCACTAAGCCTAATAATAGTCTGACACTTCCTGTTCTGTACAGCAAGATTCTCAGTTGTCTGCTCCTTATCAGCACAAAGAGGTTCAAACTGAAAGGAGACACCAGTGTGAATAGATAACACAGGATGCACCAGTCACAAGAGGAGAGTCACAGTTCACCCTTTCCACTCCCTGCACAGTGACTTCTTCCCAGGTCACAGAGCATGACTAGAAAACTCTCCTATACAAGTAAATGAGACTGAGTCAGTCTTAAGTCTCCTATGTGCATGAAGCTACTGTAAAGCATCTCTCTTGGGTTTTCCGTTTTAAAAAAGTTGGGAAACAAGGCCTTGTGGCCAAAATTTAAAAAGAAAAACTTAAGAAATTTTTAAAAAAATATTGAAAGTGATATGGAAAAATTTTAAAAAAAACCCAAAAAAAAAATTCCTTTTAAAAAATTTTTGTTTTAACATAAAAATGGGACTTTTAAAAAAATGGAAATCATTGTTTGATGACACATTCCCTTTAAGGCTAGCTATTTGCAGCTTGATACAAGCTGGGAATGTAAGGGGTTTTATAATTTTTTTTCCCCCTGGTTTCCCTTTATTAAGGGGTTTTTTTCCCGATTTTAGTTTTTCCCCCTCCTTTGATAATTTTTGTTAGATTTTAGAATCTTATTTAGAATTTTAATTTTCTCTACGATTAAAGCAAAAGGGTAAAGACTGAGGACCTTTTTTTAAAGGGCCTTTTTTTTTGGGGGCTTTTGGACAACTGAATTAGATAGGACCCAAAAATGGGTTTGGAACCTTACAAGAGGGAAAAAGTAAAAACATTTTTGAAAGTGGGAAAGGGAAATAGAAAATTTGAAACCCCAAAATTTAATTTATTAATGGGTTTAAAAAAAAACTGGAACTGAAACCCCAAAAACCCGGGGTGCATCCCCCTCAGAAATAGGAGGGAATCAAATACTCTTTCCAGTTTAAAGTTCCCCCGGGGGGGCGGCCCTTGTTTTTTGGAGATGTGCTCCCGGGGGGTTCTGGCCCCAGTTGACTGGACGTGACACTGGGCTGCAGGCCCCAATTTTTTTAAAAGGGAAAATTTTTTTGGGTTTTCCTGATTTGCCCCATAACATGATATTCCCAGTTTCAAGAATTCAATGTAATTTTTTTATTTTTTTCAATCTTCAAATGAAATTTAGACCGGGTATTTGGGGGGCCCATAATTACTAATTAACCAGAGGAGCCTGAATACAGGACACTGATAAAACGATCCCTGTTATCTGTATCAGAACCGAGTAAGAACTTAAACCCCAAATGGGGAACGTTAAAGGGGAGAATTTTTAAAGGGATTTTTTTTCGGGGGGGTCCCTTTTACCTGTTGGGGCCCAAAACCCAAAGGGACCTGGGCCCCTTTTTTGTTCAGAAATCCCTACAAACTATGGATCACAAGGCATTATGGGAAAGGAGCTGAGAAGCTCAACTCTCTACAAACTATGGAAACATTCAGTCGGAGTAAAGTCAGCAAACAAGTAGCCTCAAATTACAGTTCTAGAACACTTATATGGACATTTGGGTTGGGTAAATTTCAGACCCTTTTCAAATTTTTGGGCCCGCACCTTTTTTAAGGTCATGTTTTAGTTCCCAAAGAAGGCAACAAAAAAATTATATATTGGCCCAATAAAGGGGTTTTTGGAGGGTCGTAATGGGCCATAGTTTAGCGGGAAAACTGCCAAGTGGGTCCCTGGGGGAAAGGCAAGGCCCGGGGCTACTCCTTTTCCCTGGAAAAATACACATAAATAAAATTTTAAAATTTTTTTTATTGATAAAAAATTTAAAAATTTAAACAAAAACAAAAAAATTTAAAAAAATACGATTTAAAGGGGAAAATAACCCTTTCCCAAAAGGGGTTTAAAAATTTTTAAATACAATATTATACATCATTTATAGAGATCGAAACAAACATGTTTCAAATATACAAAGTGCATAAAAAGTGCAATTTTAAAATATTTTTGATCTTTTTTAACATAAATAAGAACTAAATAATTTAAAAATTCAAGTGCAATTTTAAAAAAAACACCAAAATTTTAAAAACTCCCATAAAAATATAAATTCTTTATTTTAATGGAACCAATTTAAATGCTATAGGGCCCGAACCAAAGATTAAATCAAGAAAAAAACATGAAAACAAAATCAAATTTCCCCAAAAGGTTTAAAGGGTTTTTCTCCCCTGAAGAAGGGCCCCTTTTGGGGTGAAACCGTGTTGGGAGTTCTTTTGGTATATACCTTTTGGGGTAATTTTTATGTTTTTCAAAGTTTTGGGGATTGTTTTTTAGTTCCAATTTTGAGTTAGTCCCGGGTTGTCCCCACTTTATTCTTTTTTTTTTTTTTGAAATTTTTCGTGGAGAAAGACAGAGAAAAAGAAGCAAAAAAAAGAAAAGGGGAGAAGTGGGGACCAGTGCATGTAATTTTGGCCTGTTTCAGGTTTTCTCCCGGTTTTGGGCCCAAAAATCAAACCCCCACTATGGTTTCCCAAAAGGAATAAATTTCCCCAAATGGTAGGGGTTTTTTAAAAATTTTTTCCCTAAATTGGGACCCCAAAAACAATTTAAAATTGGGGTACCCCAATTTTTCAAAATCCATGGGTGGTGGGGCCCCAACCCCTTTTTTAAGCCTTTCCCCGGTTTGGCCCAAAAAAATCCCAATCCACTGGTGGGAAAAAAACTCCCCCCTTTGGGAGGCCCCCAGAAAAAACTAAGGTGTGAAAAACCCAGAATTTAATCCAAATGGTGGGTCCCCAAAAATCCAGTCCAAATGGTGGGTTTTTGATTTAACTCCCTGGGGGGAATTTTTCCAAAAAAAAATCCAAATTTTAAGGCCCCAAAAATTTTAATAATCCCGGGGGGTTCCCAGAAAACCAAAATCCATGGGCCTCAACAAACAAAATTCATGGTTGATCCAAAAATTCGCTCCTCTTTTGGGCCCCAGGGGGCCCCGGTTGATAAATGGGAGGGTTTTTTAAGGGGGAAAAAGGGGGAAAAATTTTTTTGGGCCCCTTTTTTTAAACCCCCCCAAAAAGGGTTAACCCGGGGACCAGGGGGGTTGGGGTGGTATTTGCAAAGGGGGGTTTTTTAATTAAAGGGGGGATTCCATTTTTGTTTTCCCTTTTTTTTTGTTTTTTTAGCAAAAGGGAAGATGGGGGGGTTTAAAAACTTGTTCTTCCCATTTTGTTCCTTTTAAATTGAAAAAATTTATCTTTTAAAATTTTGCAGAAATCTTTTTTTTATTCCGGCCCCCCTCCCCTCTCCCCCTTTCCGGGGTTTAAATAAATTGGGGGTTTGATGATGGAGGTAAAATTTTGCGGTTTATCCTTTTAATTGAAAAACAGGAGCTTGGTTTTTACTTTTCCCCTATGGGAAAATTTTTTAAAACCCTTTTTAAAACGGTTGCCTTGAACAAATTTCATTTTCAAACCCCCCCCGAAAGCTTTCATGTAAAACAGGTTTTGCTTGGAATTTTGCCCGAGGGTTTAAATTTTTATGCCAAAATCACTAACCCCCCCCTTAAGGAACCCCCCCCAACCCCCCCACCCCCCCCCAAAATGTGAGTCTGGAAGCCTCCCCCCGTGGGGTCCCCGGGAAATGCATTTGGGGGGTTAAACCCCCTTTTTTTCCCCAAATCCACCTCAAACTTCCAACCCTCAAGGGTGGGTTAACCTTAAACCTTTGGAAAAGTCCTGGGTATTCCCGCAACCGGGTTCCCATTTTGCAGATTTTAAATGTTGTTTGTGGGGGATTTTCAATTAAAACTTTCCCCCTTTTTTTCAATTTTTTAAATTGTTTTTTTTTTGGGTTTTGGAATTTAAAGACCAGGGGAAAAAGGGCCCGGTTTTTAACCCCCGTGGCCCTATTGAGATTGCAGTCAACCCGTTAGGGAAATTTTCCGGGTTTTTTTAGGTTTAAAACCCCTAGGCCCCCCGGGGTTATGTGTGCTTTTTGAGATTGCTTTTCAACCAAATAAAGAATTTACCCCCCTTTATTGTTTGGTTAATGAGTCCCCCCGGGGTTTTTATTTAGTGTGCTTGGGAGAGAAAGTGTCAACCCTTTTTTCCCAAAATTCCCCGCTTTTCTTGGGTTGGGTCCATGTCCGGGGGGTTTCCCGGGGCTTTTTGGATGTTTTTCAAAGTTTAAAGAATTAATGTATTGTATTTTTTGGGAAAATTGAAAGGGGTTTTTCCCCGGGGGCACCCCCCCGGTACCGGCCCGGGGGATGTGAATTTACCCCTTAAATTTTAAAAATAAAGGAGGGGGAAAAAGTGGGGGTTATTCCGTGGAAGGGGGGTTTTTGCTTTCCCATATGAATTTCCAAAAAGGGTTCTGGCCTATTGGGGGAAAATTTTCCCCCTGGGGTTCCCTTTTTAAAAAAGAAATTTTTTGGGGAGCGCGTCGGCCCCGGGGCTTTCAAAAGGGCCGGGGACCAAACCCCTTTTGGCCTAAAAATTTTCTGGCCTTTTCCCCTTAAGGGGGAAAACCAGTTTAAAAAAAACCCCTGGTGAAACATTTCCGGGGGCCGGTCCGGCCTGACCTTTTTTAAAATTGGGGATTTCTCACCCTGTTTACGTGTAACCCCCCAAAGGGTTCCGGGGGAAATTTTTTAATTTTTTTTCCTCAAATTTTGGGGATTTTTAAAAGCCCAAGTTGGACTTTTGGGAAACCCTTTCTGGGGGGGTTTTGTAATTTCCCCCTGTTTATTTAAGGCTCTCCTGTTAAAAAAAGGGGGTGCCCCCCACCAGAATTGATAAAGAAAAGGGTTTTTCCCTTTAAAAAGTTTGAAAGGGGGAAATTTTTTAAGTTAAAAATCCCGGTTTTTTTTAAAAAAGTGTGTAAAAGAAGGGTTTCGTGGTTTAAACAATTTTTTTTAAAAATTTCCCCTTTTTGTGTTTTAAGATTGGGGAATGATTGAGTTTAATTTTGCCTATGGGGAAAATAGTAAAAAACGCCCCGTACCCGTACATAAAGGGCACCAAGATATGTCAACATTACACCCTTTTCCAATTTTCACCCCGTGTTGGGACTGGGGTACCCCGGGCCCCCCCAGTTTGAGTAGGTTCTTGGGGGCCCCGCAAATGAAGTTGCTTTGGGGGCCACCCGGTGGAGGGTTAATTTTTTTGGCCCACCCTTCAGAGCTGGTTTCAGACCTTTTCATACTCTGCCTCTTGCTTTTTGCTTCTTTTTCTTTGCCTTTCTTCCCTTTTCCCCCAAAGGTTTTATATGCAGTTTAAAAGCAACTCCAGGTCCTCCGTGCCAAGCAGCCCACCCGGCTTATCCCCTGTTCCCCTCTTGGCCAGTCTGAGCCTGATTGGGACACCACTGGGACATCAGGGACTAAACATTGCATTAAAGGGTCATTTAAGGATGAAGGCCTTTTGTTAAAAAATGTTTTCAGTAAGATGTCCTTGTTGCTCATAGAAACCCAATAGAGCTCAAAGCAACCAAAAATTGAGCGCAGTTTTCTTTTTTCCCAGAGCACTATATAAAATGAAAGCGACTCTGATTGGTTGCTAGGGGTTTGGGTTTGCTATGACCGATTGGTTGTTGAGCTCAGTTTGGGTTCTAGGGCTCTGATTGGTTCTAGGGGCTTTCATTGGTTACAGAGCTCGATTTTTGCTATGGCTTTTTTGGTTTGCTAGGGCTTTGATTGGTTGTTTATGGCTCTGATTTGTTGTTATGAGTCTGATTGGTGTAGAGCAAAAAGGAATGTCTTACCGTAATGTAAGTCTGGCCCCACTCACCAATTCCCAAAAGGGGGGACTGTCCTGCTGCCCCCAATACACATTAAAGGGCCGGGTCGAGACATCATGTCACCATTGACTGGTTATAAACCATACTCTCTCTCAATTAAGCAGAAAGTGGGCAAAGATGGTTTACACCGTTTCTTCTCCAAACCTTCGTGCCCCTTAACAGAACACTTCACCCCTCTTATGTTTTACTGATGTATTGTAGGAGCCATATTATAGTCCATTGATGCTACCGAAGGACAGCCATTGCGAGGACCCTTGGTTAGAACGTTTTTGGGAGACGTAGATATGGCCAGAATAGGAGACGGCAGTGGTGGTGAAATTGGTGATTCTTGTCAAGTCCTAGAAAAGGAAGGGGAATGTGGTGATGGCACTGGCCCTTGGGCCCTCACCAGAACTAGGAGGGCCCAGGTTCAGAGTGGTCTACAGGAGAAAAGGGGGAAACCCCTGGTGGGCCTCTGATCATGTTGGGCACCATGGTGGGACTGCTTTTCAAGGAGAAGGGCAAAGGAAAAGGCAGAGGGCAAGAATCGTGTACAGTAGCTGTAGGGCGGGCCCCAAGAATCAACTCCACTGGTGGGTCCCAAGAATCAATTCCACTTGTGGGCCCTAATAGTCAACTCCACTGATGTGCTCCAATAATCAACTTCACTGGTGGACCCCAAGTATCAACTGGTGGGCCCCAATAATCAACTTCACTGGTGGCCCCAAGACTCAACTGCACTGGTGGGCACCAAGAATCAGCTCCACTGGTGGGCACCAAGAATCAGCTCCACTGGTGGGCACCAAGAATCAACTCCACTGGTGGGCACCAAGAATCAACTCCACTAGTGCGTCCCAAGAATCAACTCCACTGGTGCGTCCCAAGAATCAACTCCACTGGCGGGCCCCAAGAATCAACTCCACTGGTGGACCCCAGGAATCAACTCCACTGGTGGACCCCAGGAATCCACTCCACGGTGGACCCAAGAAATAAACCCCACTGGTGGTCCCCAAGAATCAACTCCACTGGTGGGCCCCACGAATCCACTCCACTGGTGGACCCCAGGAATCAACTACACTGGTGAGCCCCCTAGAATCAACTCCACTGGTGAACCTCAAGAATCAGCTCCACTGTGGGCCCCAAGAATCAACTCCACTGGTGGACCTCATACACCCTAGTCGAACACTGGGAGGGCCCCAGTGTAATTCTGGGCCTTGTTCAATACTATACACTCACAGGTTTAAGATCTTCCATTACGGTAGCAGTGCACTGAAAATCTCCTGATAAATGTAGGACTGAAAGTAACTTCTTCGAGACTTCAGAGCTCAAGATACCAGGAGATAAATTATGGCCTGACATTGGGGAAGTACCAGGGGTCACGAGCAGGTGTGTCATCGTGTAACGCATACATGACAGCGCAGGGGAGGGGAGACGGACAGTCCAGGTGACGGTCACAATTTACCCAACATCAGAGGAATGAACAGAAACTGCTGGAACTTTCAGAACCTTCCATAAAGTTCTTTCCTACAATGGAAATTTCCTTCTCCTGTTCCAGTTGTATAAAGAAGACCAAGACATGGGACAGGATATTACAAGCTCCAGATCTGTGGGAACATCACCAGCATTCAACAGAAGAGACAGAATGGTCCGTCCTGGAGCCTTAGTGATATGTGTGAGTATATTCAGATCTATAGATCTTCGTCCAGTGAGGGGGAAAGAAGCTTCCACCTTCTGCAACCTCAATGTGTAATTTTCTTCAGTCAGTGTAATATACTTCCCTATGACCATTTAGTAATCTAGAGGATTACACAATCCAGAGAATGTGAATTCACATTGATGCCAGATTACAGGAATGTTCTGCTCCCTACATGGGGCAAACTGGTGCCTACGAGAAGTCTACGTCTTGTAATCCAGATCAAATTAAGCAAATTAAAGGTAGGTGGTGAATACTGGGGCTACAAATGGAAAAATGAAGAAAATCTCTCAGAGCCTCCCTTATTGGTCAATTTTGGTTACTGTAGTCTTAAAGTTCTGTCTTCTTATTCCTCTGATCTAGTATCATAGAGTTCTTGTTATGTTACTGATCATGTATTCTAGAATCTTATTTTCTTAACGATCTGAGTAAATATTTTAGATTTCTGTCTTATTATCTCAACATTCTAATATCTTAGAGCTCTGCCTTATTATTCTACTGACCTGAGGAAATATATCAGAGATCTGTCTTCTTATCTCCTCTGATCTAGTATCTTAGAGCTCTGTCTTATCTCACTGATCTAAGTTACTGTCTTCTGAGTTCTGCTTTATTATCTCATTAATCTGAGTTAACATCTTAGAGCTCTGCCTTATTATCTTACTGACCCGAGTAAATATTTTAGAGCTCTCTCTTATTATCTCACTGATTTGAGTAAATATTTTAGAGTTGACTTATTATCTCATCGATCTTAGAGCTCTGTCCTATTACCTCACTGATCGGAGTTAATATCTTAGATCTCTGTCTTATCTCACTGACCTAATATTTTAGAGCTCCTATTATGTTACTGATCTAGAATTCTAGAGTTTATTTTCTTACTGATCTAACTTACTATGTTATAGCTTTGTCTTACTATCTCACTGATCTGAGATATAGCATTGTCTTATTATCTTACTGACCCAAATAAAGATATTAGTGCTCTATCTTATTATCTCCGCTCATCCAGTATATTATATATCTGTTTTATTATCTCACTAATCTAAGTTAATGTCTTAAAGCTCTGCTATATTATTTTACTAATACAAGTTAATAACTGAGAGCTCTGCCTTATTATCACACTGATCTTAGATCTCTCTGTCTTATTATCTCAATGGTCTGAGTTAATACTTTCGATCTCTGTCTTATTATCTCACAGGTTTGAATTACTATCTTAGAGCTCTGTCTTATTTTCTCACTGGTCAGGGGTAATATCTTAGAGCTCTGTCTTATTATCTCACTGATCTGAGTTAATATTTTTGAGCTCTGCTGTATTACATCACTGATCTTAGACCTCTCTGTCTTATTATCTCAATGGTCTGAGTTAATATTTTAGAGCTCTGTCTTATTTCACTAGTCTGAGTTAATATCTTAGAGCTCTGCTATATCATCTCACTAATCTGAGTAAATATTTTAGAGCTCTGTCTTAATATCTCACTGATCAGAGGGCTCTGTCTTATTATCTCACCGACCTGAGTCAACAGCTTAGAGCTTTGCCTTTCTGTCTCACTGATCTCTCTCTGACTCTATTAACTTAATATATAAGGATGTTGTTGGAATCTGAGATATTATCTAACTTATTATTATAAGAAGTATTTGCATTATATGTTATTTCAATGTTCAGTTTATGTTTTTCCTTGCACTGAGCCAACCATGTCAAATTTTGGGAGGCAGACTCCACTGTATGTACAGGATCCAAGGTGCCAGACTGGGAGGGGGCCTCCAAAACCACCTTTCAAATAAGACTTAAAGGGGATCAGTTCGTCTGTTTCATTATACTTTCAGTTTCTCAGTTCCTCAAATCCAGGGGCGTTTCTTCCCCTCCCAGCAGGGTGTTTCTTCACTGAAGGGAGATGACACCACCCCCCCCCCCCCCCTCCCTTCACTGTTCATGCTCGCTTCCGAATCAGTGTGTATGAGATCTCCCCCCCCCTCTGTCTGAGTCCACATGTCACTGTGTCATTCCTCTCTCTATGCAGTCTTATTTTGTAAGAGCTGTTTGTTTACATACCACAGGCCTTCGTTCAGTCTAGACAGTCTTCTATGAACTCAGAGCACTGATCTCTCCTCCTCTCACAGCTGGAGGTTTGTTATAGTTGAATCCAGTCTTCTATGAACTCATCCAGAGAGATGTGTGTTAACTGTGTTATACGTGTCAAATATTTGAAAACGCAATAAAAATTTGTTTAAAAAAAAAAAAAAATCATCCAGAGCAGCACAGATCTGTCTCCCTTCTATGTTTACACGAGCACAATTCTGCTGTTTTCTGATTGTAGAAGCAGCTGCAGGGTTACTGTGCTTCTACTGGCTGAAATGCTGCCGGATCCTTATTCTGAGTGAGAGAGGCAGGGATGCATGCTCCCGTGAATACGACCGGGGGCCAGACGGAAAGTAAATTAGTGGAGCCGGCAGCCAATGAAATGAAAGGAGGTGGGATCGGACCGGCACTGGGGAACAGTGTTTACAGAAAACCAAGATAAGGGAGACAGTGAAAACAAGACAGCTTTACAAATGACATCCAGTTGCAAAGTTGATTGTTTTCACTGTCCCCTTATTCTGAAGACCATTTAATGTAATGAGAAAACCCCTTTAAACCAACCTTGGCCACCAATTCAGTACAAGTTGCAGGATGGTTGATGCAGTCCTATCTATTATCCTTAATGTCTTGAGTTTAGAATGAACTTACAGGAGCCCATAGATATATTTGTTAATGAAAATTGGGAGCAATTGCTTAGGGTGTAGAGGAGGTTTGGAGGATCTACTGGGATCTTGATACTTTTATGGAATCGAAGGGAGTTTCCAAATTCTAAACTCTTTCAGATGTTTTAGTTTTCATCTTACTTCCTGTTTTGGTGCATAGATCTTATTCACTAGGACTTGATGGGACAACTTTTTACGTCTTTAATAAACTGGCAGTGTTTCTTAGACTCACAATAAGTTGGTTTATTTGCACCAAAATTTACATTTCTAAATTTAAAAAGTAGTCAACACATGAAAGTGTTGAGTCAGTCAGAAAACCTCATTCTTTTGGCACATTTTGCTAATATTTTTCTAAATATTTTTGAGATATTTAAGTGGGAAATATTCTAAACTCGCAAAAAGAATAGTCAATCAATTTTGGTCCAAAATTTGGTTCTAAATAATTATATAATATAGCTTTAAAGGAGTCTTCTCACTGTGCAGTTTCACAGAGTCACAGCCAGCTTGCTGGTCAGGCTGTGGATGGTTCTATAGCAGTGGTTGCCATATCAGCTCTGCTGTTCCAGGCTATTCCTGTTACAGTTTCCATTATCAGTGGCACACTATAAACTAGAGAAACTATCAAAGGGGACATAGGAATTTTGAAAAAAGCATTTCTGCTATCTAGGATATATGAAATTTTTTTTGAGGTTCTCAGTTCACACTTTTGATCAAAACTGCTTAAGCCACCTCCGAAACGCCAATGGGACCTCAAGGCAGGTGGTCCTACACGATTGTTACACTATTATTACCTCTCAAGGACTCTGTTCAGACCTCCATACTTCAGGGAGTGAAGGCACCGACTTTTGAACACACTGCACTGATTTAAAAACCTGTGAGGGTGGGTGGAGTGCAAAAAAACAAAATGGAGGCAGCCACTCCTCCAAACCTAAGCTAGAAGCAATATATGGTTATGCACATCCAAAAACATTTTTGAAAAAAATGAACATAGGTGCAACACTGGTGTGGCTGTAGTATACATACACATTCCAATATCAGTGGCACACTATAAACTAGAGAAACTATCAAAGGGGACATAGGAATTTTGAAAAAAGCATTTCTGCTATCTGTTACAGTGACATGAGTGCAGGAAATTTATAAAATATAGTACACAAGGCTACATAGCTCTAAAGCGTGAAAGCTTCTTATTTAGTTAGATAAACAAACTCTGTCATTAGAGATAAGACTCTGCAGGGAGTGACTCTCCATGGTTAAACAGATTGACTGATAGCAGTTTGGATCAATCAGATAAGAGACAGAGACGAAAAAGGTGAAGAGAAATGGTCATTAAGCAGAGACACTTGTGTACGCCAAGAGGAGATAAAATCATCCTTATTTCATGACCAAAGCAAAATCAAAAGAGCAATATATTCGGTAATAGTCTTCATTTACCTTTCCCTAATCCCTAGCTAATCATTGTGGTGAGAAAACTCCTTTAAGGTGGTCAGAGCTCCATTTTTCCAAGACAAACGGAGCTTTATCATCAGAGTTTTTGGCTTTGCAGGAAATCTGAACCATAGTTATAGAACAACATAGATTCGATCCCTAAAAGACATAATAAAACATCAATCAGCAGAGAGTTTTGGACTAAGTCAGAAAACAGTGTCAAAGAAGGGGCATTCACTTTACGGATGACCTGGTTCTGGGATATATGCATAGAAATTTGCATGGACACCTTCCATGTAATCAGGTCAACCTAGAGGACAGAACATGGTTGTTAGAACTTACAGATGCTTTAGGTTTTAGTAAATCTTACAAATTGAGTTGTTGCTCAGGTGGCTCTCCTGGTGTCTGTCGCTTCATCGGCTTTTCTACCCGAGGAGTATTTTCCCAACGTCCATCCTCAGGAGAAGTCCAGAGATGAAGCTCACCCTCTAGAAGCTGGACAGAGATGCCCTGGGAAGAGGACCCGCCGCCTGCCGACCACCATGACAGTAGACATCAGCGTCATTGACACCAGCTATCTGGACAGTTTGGTGGAGATGGAGGACATTAACACCCGCTCTATATCACCCTGGGATTACAGGTAACTCGTGTAAAACCTTTTATAAAATGTCCAAGCCTTGAAACATGACTTGGGATAAGACAAATCAGAGACACATCTGTAGACAGCGGCTTCAGGTTTCTTGCCATATATCAGTACAGAGTAGATGATATTGATGCAGTTCTGGGTAGTACTGGTCTGCATTGAGGAGATACAACTAAAGGTAGGGAATCCTATAGGCAATGCTCAGTGGTGGAACTACTGCTGTAGCAGCCATAGCAGCTGGGGGTCTGCTGAGGGCAAGGGCCCTAGATCCCAGGGACCACACGGCGTGATTATCTATTTGTCAGTCCTCCATCACAGATGTTTACATATCGATGATATAAAGTTTTAGGGTCATCAGGGACGGTACTAAAAGTTGCGTTTTGGACTCTCAGTATTTTTTATTTTTTTTGCTGATTTCCCTTGTAGTTAATATATAAGCCCCAGTTACAGGGGAAATACAGCCCATGATAAGACACAGGAGTATCTGTTACTACCGAACCCCAGAGGTCACGTGACCACCGGGGCCAGAAGCAGTTGGCCAGGAGGTTTCATGCGTACCTGTATATACAACGTTCATATATACAATGATCATAAAGGCAGGGATGGTAAAAATCTGTCCCTGCCTTCTCAGTGGAGAGCCGGGCTCTCCCCTCTCATAGCTGAACACTATTTGTTCTAAAACAGGGGTGCCAGACTCAAATACACAGTAGAAAACGTGGACAAAGTCATGAGCCAACCTTGATATTTATTGAAAGAATGTCTACAATTAATTAAGTTTTTCCTTCTCATCAGATATAACGATGAACCTTTTCATAAGGAAAATACCTTGAAGGGGTTTTCTCACTACAGGATATCGCAGGCATCTGAGCAGTTTCTCTGGCTTAGATTTTCAAATCTAGGGGTGCGTCTCTTGTCCCAGTAGGCGGGTCTCTTGTCCCAGTAGGTGTGTTTTCTCTCACTGAAGAGTGGTGACCTCATCATGCCCTCTACCTGTTCCTGCTCCCTCCCGAGTCCTCTTCATTCTGTGTGAGCAGTGGGAGGGAGTGGATGTCACAGCTCTACAATGGTCAGTTCTCATGCCTGCAGAGCTGTCAAGTCCCTCCACATGTTTCTTGTAACCAGAACACATGTATTGGTGTAAACAGTTATATATACAGCCCCCTAATATTACAGAAAGTGACATCTTGTTCTTGAGTCTAGCAGCACGGGGCCGCTCTGATCTTCCTTTCTCTTCCTTTCTTCTAACTGCAAATTACGATCAGCGCTGCCATGTGCGGCTACAGATAATGACAGGTTTTCCAGCCATGTAATTTTCTTCCTGGCCCCTCATAATTATATTTCAATGCCCCCCTTTGTCTCTTTTACCCCACTCTGCTGTAGCCCTTACAATTTCCCACACACAACAAACTTTACATACATAAATTAGACCCTCCCTCCGCCAAAGAAAATACTTAGCATTGTCTCTCTATGTCTCCCTGATACCTCTCTGAATCCCCACCACCTACTGACTGAATTTTACTAACAAGCCATAACCACTTATCACCACTCATTCATTTTAAAAGTCAATATACCTGCCATCTGTCAGTGAATAGCCATACAAAGAAAAGTGACTGCAGAATATCATGTATCACCACCACATAGTGACTGAATATTACTACCATGCCATAACCACGTATCACCACAGCATGCATAATAAATGTAAATTAATGATTATTATGCATGAGGTGGTGATACATGGTTATGGCATAATGATACTAGTCAGTCATTATGTCGTAGGGATACGTGATATTCTGCCATCACTTTTCTTTGTAGGGGTTATTCACTGACACGTAGCAGGTGTATTGACATTTAATATGCAATTGGTGGTGGTACGTGGATATGACATGCTGGTATTATTCAGTCACTATGTGGTGATGATACATATTAAAAGTTAATACACCTGCTATCTGTCAGTGAAAACCCCCTACAAAAAAGTGACTGCAGAATATCACCCATATTGCCACCATACCATAACCACATATCAACACCACATGCATATTAAATGTCAATACACCTGCTACGTGTCAGTGAATAACCCCCCCAACACCACATGCATATTAAGTCAACACACCTGCTACCTCTTAGTGAATAGCCCCACAAATGAAAGTGACTACACAATATCAGCATGTCACTACATAGTGACAGAATAATACCAGCATGCCATAACCACGTTGTACCACATGCATTTTAAACATCAAGATACCTGCTACCTGTCAGTGAATAGCCCGTACAAACCAATATTATCACCATGCCATAACCATTCTCTCTATCTCTCTCTTTCCCTCTCTCCTATCTACCTGTATTTCTATCTGTGCCTCTCTAATACAATCCTGATTATGAACAGCCAGTATCACATACATAACAGCACATATTTAAGATGCATATGGGCACAAAAATACATTAAATTCCAAACCTGATGAGACCAGGAAGGCACAGGGACATTTTGACACCTGAAATACTGAAACAAATGTGAGAAATGCACTCTGCTCCCCCATCTACCTCCTGCCTGAAATAGACGGGGAGCAAAGTGCATAAGGGTGTGTTATATGGGTTGGGGGAGCAGAGTGTATAAGGGTGTGTTATATGGGTGGGGGGGAGCAGAGTATGTAAGGGTGTGTTATATGGGTGGTGGGAGCAGAGTGTATAAGGGTGTGTTATATGGGTTGGGGGAGCAGAGTGTATAAAGGTGTGTTGAATGGATGGAGGGAGTAGAGTGTATATGGGTGTGTTATATGGGTGGGGGGAGGAGAGTGTATAAGGGGGTTTTATATGGGTGGGAGGAGCAGAGTGTATAAGTGTGTTTTATATGGGTGGTGGGAGCAGGGTGTATAAGGGTGTGTGATATGGGTTTGGGGAGCAGAGTTTATAAGGCTGTGTTATATCGGTGGGGGAGCAGACTGTATAAAGCTGTGTTATATGGGTGGGGAGCACAGTGTATAAGGGTGTGTTATATGGGTGGGGGAGTGAATCTGGCAGCTGAGTAGACTCAGTAATTGCCCATATCCTTCACATTAGAGCTGTCACTGGGAGAGGAGCAGAGCAGCGCAGTTTCACACAGCTCAAGGGGCAGTCAGAGGAAGACAATGAGAACACAAACCCAGATTACTCAAACAGCCAGCATCCAGCACAGAGATAGCAGGACAGCTAATTACATCACAGCGGGCATTTCCCGACCAGAGGTTGAACTAAATGAAGGTGGCCAATCACGTTGTGGGGGCATGTCCCGACCCCAGACTGCAGTAATAGCTCTAGACACACACAGATTAGCTCATAGCTGCTATACTAAATGATTTAGGTAATACAAACCAATTGCAAAACTGCTTTGAAGTGAGAAAACCCCTTTAAGTTTAACAAAAATGTCCTGCTGCTCATCCTCTTTTTTGCTGTATGAGAGAAACCTATCTTTTCCCTCAAGTGCTTTTCTTCCCCACTGCTTTATGACTTGGACACTCTTAGGTCCAGAGAACCTGTCCAGTACCCACTTTATTTTTACTGGCTGCAGAGAGTTATCTCACTTTGTCCTGTGGTCTTCACAGTGCTTCTTATCTGCTGCACAGTGTGGTGTCTCCGTTTGGAGTACCCTTCTGCCTATAGAGATGCTGGGGCTGAGAAGGAGCTGGAAGGAGTGTTAAGGCACCAGATCCTCGTTTCTCCCTGTGAGCTCCGCTTATCAGCCGCCCCGATGTCTGAGTTGTTTCTACTGCCACGTGGTCCGTTCTCTGCTCTACATGAGGGAGGTGGGGCGGGGGGGGGGGGGCGGGAGTGAGAGCAATGTAATGACAGGGTCTGACTTCTTCCTCTTCTCCACTTTACACATGCTTGCCTGTTACTTGTGGGCCAAATATAATTACACTGCGGGACAGATTTGTCCCGCAGGCCTGAGTTTCGCACCCCTGTTCAAAAACATTGGTGCACAGTTAGACGTTGACTGCCCTGATATATATAGCCAATATATAGCCATTGGCTAGTTAGAGATATAAACCATACATATTCACTTTTGTCACCTATTTTGTGTTTTTTTTCTTTTTCAGTCTCAACACAGATCCCAACAGATTCCCCTTTGTGATTGCTGAGGCCAATTGTGTCACTTTTACATGCATAGACGCTGATGGCAATGGAAATCTAGACCTCATCTCTTACCCCATCCAGCAGGAGGTGATGGTCCTACGCCGGGAGTTAAAAGGCTGCAGCTTCTCCTATAGACTGGAGACTGAGGTGGTCACGGTGGGCTGCACATGTGTCAGGCCTATTATCAGCCATTATTGAATTGCCTATGTTTTATATTTATACTTTATATGCCATAGACTGACAAAGATGTGTGGCTTTATTTAATATATTCTAATAAATTCAGTTTTGTTTTGACTATCTTAAAATAAACCTCATTTTTTTTAACGTAAACTTGTTCATAATTCCATGCTCATTGATATTATAATAAATCCTTATAGCAGTCAAAGATTTATTTTTTTTCTACATATCTCTAAATCCTCAGCAATGAAGCCAATTGTCAGTTTTATTATTGCATACAGTTTCATCATTGAGTTCAATGTATAAATAGTATACTGTAAGCTCCCCAGCTCCCACTAGTGGTGGCTACTGGAAGCCAGGCATTCAAAATTTAATTTCATGTCTATGCAGAGGATCTGGATTTCTGTATTAAAGTTTTAATCACGGAATTTTAGACCTGAAAATCACGAGGTAAAATGTGGACATTCACTTCAAATACAATTCCAGTTCTTAGGGGGCAGTCTTATAGTAGTTAGCGTAGTGAACACATTTATGTGCTTGAAAGTGCAAAATTTTTGAGCCAGAAACTACTAGTTATAAACTATTTGAAAAAGAGAATAGGGCAGATTTATCAACACTGTACCTCTTAGTGCAAAGTTAGACCAGACAGTCTTACAATGCGCCATGTTAGAACTGTCTAGTCTAAGTTTACAACATGACTTTTGGATATGGGATGGATCCTCACTTACTACAAATGACCCAAACTACAGTAAATACTGTATATAACACTACTGAATAAATACACAACACGTCATTTCTGGCTTTAAATGGCCACAGCTTTTATTTAAAACCACATGATCACCACTAAGGAGTCAGGTGCAAGTATGTATCTGGATTCACGAATACGGTGAGATCCCCCAGCTGCTGCCATACAGCAACCGGCCAGACAGCAATCAAGGGGCGGCACATTCTGGCCTGACATTCTATCAAAGCCAGTCCACTGCCAGGGCATCAATAACCCATCAATGACCGGACCAAAGATCCCCACAGCCAAGCCTCCCCTGAAAGACCATTACCCCATCTTTCAGGCTGGCCTACAAAGCTCAGCCTGTCCACCACCATTAAGTTTAAAAGCTTCTGGTAGTTAGAATTGGTTCACCATAACTGGCCTTTAACCTCCACCTGACTCCCCAACCACAACACTAAAGCCGTGACAAGTCTTTAAAAATCTACTTTTCTACTTTTTTTTTTACTATTTCATTCCAAACTGATGAGAGAGGATGAGACAATGGGGGACACACGCGCTGGTGTGGTGTGCTAGTAGTGGAGGACTCTTTTGTGGTATGATTCCCTCAGTGTTTTTGGCTATTTGGACTGGATCTGGTGAAGGTGGGCTCCTTCAGGCTGGTATCCCTGGAGAGCAGATAGATTTGAGCCATCAGTGGTGGCTTTTGATGTCTACAAGCCAGTGGAGTACATCTGGAGGTAATGACGTTTTTCCCCTCAGGCGTTTTGGTCGCCAGATCTCTTAGCTCCAAGGTCCTCAGCTCCATCCATTTATCTGTTCATTAGTAGGATGTTTTCCGTGGGTGAAGAGTGTTGTACCCTGTTTCCCTGAAAATAAGTCAGTGTCTTATATTAATTTTTGCTCCTAAAGACGAGCTAAGACTTCTTTTTAGGGGATGTTTTATTTTTCTATGAACAATAATTCACATTTATTGTTGAACAAAACATCAACATGTATTAATATACTGTAGTGATTTCATCACAAATATCAGCAGAAGTAGCCAAACTCCAAATTGCATTGCAATTCTGAAGGCAAGCTTCCAGAATTGCCGAACACCGCTGGAAGAAAACCCGCTCCACTGAGGACCTCGCCTCATACAAACAATCACTACACACATTTAAGTCTGCGCTCACCACCGCCAAACAGCATTACTTCACCACCCTCATATCCTCCCTGTCTCACAACCCCAGACAACTCTATAACACCTTCAACGCTCTCCTCCGTCCACCAGCACCCCCTCCCCATCTCTCCTCTCAGCAGATGACTTCGCCACTCACTTCCTAAATAAGATCAATCTCATCAGACAAAGCTTCACCCTGCAGTCCCCTCCGCCTATCTCTATTCCTGCAGTGTCCCGCATCCCACCTCTACACCTGCTCATCACTATTTCCCCCTAACTTCCTTCTCTACTGTCACTCAGGACAAGCTCTCCGCTCTACTGTCCAAATCCAACCTCACTACCTGTAATCTTGACCCACTGCCATCCCACCTCATCCCTGACCTTAGCGCTGTTATCATCCCAGCCCTCGCCCATCTCTTCAACCTATCATTAACTTCTGGCACCTTTCCTTACTCCTTTAAACATGCGGCCATCACACCCATCCTTAAGAAACCATCTCTTGACCCCTCCTGTATGTCCAACTATCGCCCCATCTCACTGCTTCTATTCGCCTCTAAACTCCTCGAACAGCATGTCTATCTTCAACTTTCCGCTCATCTCTCCACCAACTCTCTCCTTGACCCACTGCAATTGGGCTTCCGAAACCACCACTCTACAGAAACCGCCCTAACCAAAGTCACCAACGTGCAAAAGCCTCACGCCACTACTCTCTGCTTCTCCTCCTAGACCTGTCCTCCGCCTTCGACACTGTCGACCACTCACTCCTCCTACACATCCTCTCCTCCCTCGGCATCACGGACTTCGCTCTTTCCTGAATCTCCTCTTACCTCACTGATCGGACATTCAGCGTCTCTCACTCACACACCACCTCCTCCTCTCGCCCACTCTCTGTTGGTGTCCCCCAGGGGTCTGTCCTGGGCCCACTACTCTCCTCTATCTACACTCTTGGTCTGGGTCAACTAATAGCATCGCATGGCTTTCAATACCATCTGTATGCTGATGATACCCAACTCTACATCTCCGGCCCAGATGTTACCTCTCTTCTCTCCTGGATCCCTGACTGTCTTTCGTCCATAACCTCCTTCTCCTCACGTCTCCTGAAGCTAAACGTGGAGAAAACTGAATTCATCATCTTTCCACCGTTTCACTCTATCCTTCCACCTGATCTCTCTATCTCAGTCAATGGCTACACTCTCTCACCAGCTCCACAAGTCCGCTGCCTTGGGATAACCCTTGACTCCAATCTGTCCTTCAAACCACACATCCAAACCCTCACCTCTGCCTGCTGACTCCACCTGAAAAATATCTCCCGTATCCGCTCATTCCTTAATCTTTAAAGCACAAAAATGCTTGTCCATGCCCTCGTCATCTCACGCCTAGACTATTACAACATCCTTCTCTGTGGCCTCCAGACTAGTACCGTCGCTCCCCTCCAATCCATCCTTAACTCTGCCGCCTGTCTGATTCACCTCTCTCCTCGATACTCCTCTGCCTCTCCCCTCTGCCAATCCCTTCACTAGCTTCCCATTGCCCAGCGAATCCAGTTCAAGTTAGTAACCTTGACCTACAAGGCTCTCCATAACCTCTCCCCTCCATACATATCTGCCTTAAGCTATAGATATCTCCCCTCACGCAATCTCCGCTCCTCACAGGACCTTCTTCTCTGCTCTCCCCTTATCAGCTCCTCACATAACCGTCTCCAAGACTTCTCCCGTGCTTCCCCCATACTCTGGAACTCACTGTCCCAACACCTCAGACTCTCCCCCACTCTCACCAGCTTCAAAATCAACCTGAAAACTCATCTCTTCAGGATTGCCTCTAACCCACAATAATCTTGCTGTCACTACACCCTCCACAAACATGTCCATCGCTTACCTTCTGTCTCTTCCCACCTTCCTTTTAGAGTGTAAACCCTCATGGGCAGGGACCGCTCTCCTTCTGTACCAGTTGTTAATTATTAATTTGTCACCTTTGTACTTGTTTGACCTATGTTATGTATGAAACCCGAATGTACAGCTCTCTGGAAGCAAGGGCGGTTCAAAAATAAATAATAATAACAGTACAATAGAGACATCCTATGTAGTCAGTTGGCCGCTGCCTATCTGCACCATCGTCCATCCTCTGGCAGGTCTGACCGGGGGGTTCCTCGTCGCTTATGTACCATTTCCACGGCTGCTGTGCGAGGGGTGGGGGGTAGGAGCAGTACTAGCTCCATCAGCAGCAACCTGATCACTCTCTCACTTGACCACCCTGTGGTTTCCTAATGCTTTTTCCACCCTCCACCACTCTATGATGTTGCCACCATGTTTGGTTTTCCCTCTCTTTTAATCTGTCAGAAGGAATGAAGAGGACAAACACAAAAACACTGAATTTTAGGAAGGCTAATTTTATTCTGCTTAGGAAGGCCCTAAACCGTATTGACTGGCACAAGGTGTTTAAAAATAGCAGAACAAATAATAAATGGGAGATCTTTAACCCCTTCCCAACATTGGATGTACGCATACGTCCTGGCGGGAAGTGCGCAAATGGACGTAGGGGTACCTCTTGGTGATCATGCGGGCTTACAAGTGAGCCCCGCACGATCGCAACATGGGACCAGTGGTATATTATCGCTGGCCTCATACCGCATCACCCATGCATTAACCCCTTAGCTCCGACGCTCAATTAAGATCGTCGGAGCTAAGTCACAGGCAGGAGGAGGGTGGTCCGGGAAGTGAAAGTCACTTCCCGGGTCGTCTGTGACGTCACCATGCCCACAATGCATTGGGGGCATGGTGATTGACAGTCACCACGGAGGCCAGTACACAGCAATAAAACGTCAGTTCATCCCGCAAAAAAAAAAGTCCTTACACAGCTCTGTATACAGAAAAATAAAAAAGTTATGTCTCTCAGGAGATAGCAATGCATAAATATTGTTTTACACAATAAAAACACTGCTTCAACATAAAAAAAACTATATAAATTTGGTACTGCCTTAATCATCTTGACCCAAGGAGTAAAACTAACTTGTCACGGATACTGCACGGTGAGCGCTGTTAAAAATAAAAATAAAAAACATTATTAGGATTGCAGTATCTTCTTCACCCTGCCTTCCAAAAAACGGATCAAAAAGCCTTGTCCCCCCAAAAAGGATACCAATAAAAACGTCAACTCATCCTGCAAAAAGCCCCTACACAGCTCCGTACACAGAAAAATAAAAAAGTTATGGCTCTCAGACTATGGCGATGCAAAAACGTGTTTTTCTTTTTGAATAAAAGTGTTTTATTGTGTAAAAGCAGTAAAACATTAAAAAAAATATACAAATTGGATATCGCTGTAATCGTATAGACCTGCTGAATAAAGCTAGAATGTCATTTATACCGCATGGTGACTGCTGTAAAAAATAAAAATAAAAAACACTACCAGGAATGCCTCACAAAAACCTTAATAAAAAGTGATCAAAGTGTCATATGCCCTCCATAATGGTAATAATAAAAACGTCAACTCATCCTGCAAAAAACAAGCCCATAATCAGCTCCGTATACAGAAAAATTAAAACGTTATGGCTGTCAGAGTAGGACAACATAAAAACGCAATTTTTTATAGACTTATTTCTAGTGTGTAAAAGTAATAAAACATAAAAAAACTATATAAAATTTATATCGTTACAATTGTACTGACCCCCATAGTAAAGTTATCCTGTCAATTTTCCCGCATGGCAAACGCTGTAAAATTGAAGCCCAAAAAACAATGGCGGAACTGCGTTTTTTCCCCCCATTTTCATGGCCCAATGCTAAAAAAAACTATGGAACGCCTGTGCGCCCAAAATGCACAGTACACCCCTAGATGAGATTCATAAGGGGAGTTGAATCCAAAATGGGGTAACTTCTGGAAGGTTTCACCTGTTCTGGTATCAACTATTTTGAGTGGAATAACTATCTGTCTTGCATGCAGAAATTTTTGAAGTTTGAAACTGGTTCCGGCGGTAAAGGTTTAAAACATCTTAGGCACCCATTGTGAATGGTACATACCTTATGGTAATAAAATAATTAGAAACAGGAAAAACCCAATGTGGATCAACAGAGATGTAAAGGAGGGTAATAAATAACAAAAAGAAAGCATTTCATCTACGAAAATAGGAGGGCAGTGGAGAGGCGCAAAAAAGCTATAAGGAAATAAAATATGTAAAATAATGATAAAGGCAGCAAAGCTGGAGACAGAAAGACATATCGCTGTAGAAAGTAAAACTAACCCCAAAATATATTTTAAAATATATAAATAGTAAAAAGATTAAAAAAGAAAATGTTGGCCCTTTAAAAAGTACAGAGGGAGAGACTATAGAGGCCAATGAGAAGAAAGCAAACCTATTAAACAAGTTTTTCTCCACTGTATTTACCGAGGAGGATGAGCTTCCTGTTGATGAGCAAAGGGAGGAGGTAAATTCCAACTTAAATGTTTCTTGTCTAACCCAGGAAGAAGTGCAGCTCCGCCTTAGGAAGATTAAAATAGACAAATCCCCAGGCCCTGACGGTATACACCCGCGTGTCCTAAGGGAGTTAAGTGATGTCATAGATAGGCCCCTATTTTTAATATTTATGGACTGTCTAATAACGGGGTATGTCCCAAAGGATTGGCGCATAGCAAATGTGGTGCCAATATTCAAAAAGGGGTCTAAAAGTGATCCAGGAAACTATAGGCCAGTAAGCTTAACCTCTGTTGTAGGTAAAATGTTTGAGGGTTTTCTTAGAGATGCTATCCTGGAGTATCTCACTGAAAATAAATGTATAACGCCGTTCCAGCATGGGTTTATGAAGGATCGGTCCTGTCAGACTAATCTCATCAGCTTCTATGAGGAGGTTAGTTCCAGACTGGATCGGGGTGAGGCACTGGATGTCATATATTTGGATTTTTCTAAAGCATTTGATACTGTTCCACATAAAAGGTTGGTAAGTAAAATGAGAATGCTTGGACTGGGGGAAAATGTGTGCAAGTGGGTAAGCAACTGGCTCACTGATAGAAAACAAAGGGTGGTAATTAACGGTGCATACTCAGACTGGATCCCTGTTACTAGTGGGGTACCACAGGGCTCAGTATTGGGCCCTATCCTCTTTAATATTTTCATAAATGATCTTACACAGGGATTGCACAGTAGAATATCGATCTTTGCAGATGATACTAAGCTCTGTAAAGGAATCCACACAATAGAGGATAATGTGTTATTACAAAGGGATCTGGATAGGTTGGAGGCCTGGGCAGGGAAATGGCAGATGAGGTTTAACACTGATAAATGCAAGGTTATGCACATGGGGAGGAAAAATCCATTACATGATTACATGTTAAATGGAAAAACACTGGGTAAAAGTGACATGGAGAAGGACTTGGGAATCCTAGTGGACAGTAAACTTAACTGTAGCAGCCAGTGTCAGGCAGCAGCTGCCAAGGCTAATAGGATCATGAGGTATATTAAAAGGGGCATAGAGGCACATGATGGGAACATTATTCTCCCACTATACAAGTCACTGGTTAGACCACACATGGAATATTGTGTACAGTTTTGGGCACCAGTGCACAGGAAAGACATTGTAGAGCAAAGACGGGCAACAAAAATAATTAAAGGCCTGGGTGGACTACAGTACCCAGAAAGATTAGCTAAGTTAGGGTTTTTTAGTTTAGAGAAAAGAAGGCTTCGGGGGGACATAATAAATGTGTTTAAATATATTAAGGGCCAATATAGAGATCTCGCTAAAGATTTATTTATACCCAGGACTGTATCTAGAACAAGGGGGCATCCTCTACGTCTTGAGGAAAGAAAGTTTCTACATAAACATAGAAAGGGATTCTTTACTGTTAGAGCGGTGTGACTGTGGAACTCTCTGCGAGTAGAAAGTGTCATGGTGAATCCACTAACAGAGTTCAAGAAGTGCTTGGATGCATTTCTGGAGCGTAATAATATAACAAGTTATAGTGACCGGGATTCCGAAGAAAGGGCTGGATACATTTCTAGATGTAATATAACAAGTTATAGTGACCGGGATTCTGGAGAGGGGTCGTTGATCCAGGGATTTATTCCGATTGCCAGATTGGAGTCAGGAAGGAATTTTTTCCCTAACATGAGGTCAATTGGCTCCTACCTCATAGGGGTTTTTGCCTTCCTCTGGATCAACACTTTAACACTTTAGCAACACTTTAATAAATGGGCTGAACTGGATGGACGTATGTCTTTTTTCGGCTTGACAAACTATGTAACTATGTAACTATGTATTTACTGTGTAGGATGACCTTTCTGTTGATGAGCACAGGGATGAGGTAAACTCCAATTTAAATGTTTCTTGTCTAACCCAGGAAGAAGTGCAGCTCAATATTAACCCTTTAAAGTCTAAGCCTGTTTTGGACTTAAGGACCAAGCCCTTTTTTTCAAATCTGAAATGTGCCACTTTATCTGTGAATAGCTTTTCAATACTTTTACCTATCCATGTGATTCAGAGATTGTTTTCTCGTGACACATTGTGCTTTAAGTTAACAATTAATTTTGGTCGATAAAATTTTTGTTTATGTGTGAAAAATATAAAAATGTTGTTAAAATTTGGAAAAACTTGCCATTTTCAAAGTTTCAGAATTTCTGTGTGCAAGACACATTGTCACACCAAACAGAGTAGTAAATAATGAATATCTACCATATGACTACTTTGTGTTGGCATAATTTTTTTAAACATCCTTTTATTTTTTAAGATATTTTGGGGGCTTTGAAATTTAGTAGCAAATTTTAACATTGTCAAGAAAATATGCAGAACAGATTTTTTTGGGGAACCAGGCCACTTCAGACGTGGTTTTGAGGGGCTTGTATGTTAGAACCCCCCATAAATGACTCAATTTCAGAAACTACACCCCTCAAGGTAGTCAAAACATAATTTAGGAAGTTTATTAACTATATATATATATATTGTAAGATATTGGGTAGCGGGGTGGTCGTCTCTTGGGTAGACGGGCACAGCTCAGCAGGCACAGAAGTCCACACGACAAGGAAAGTTCATTTAAAAATGACCGCAGTCAGCTTTATTGTTTGGCAGATGGTACAGAAAAGAAAACAAGCAAAACAAATCCTATGCCTGTCCGGCTCTAACTAAACATCAGGAGAATCCTCCCTAACACAGTGCTGGCCTATTACCAGTCACCAAACAACAGCAGTATTACTGTACCACAGATAGATGCTCCCACAGGCTTGTAGCAGTTCACCTGTCCCAGGCTGAGACAGAGAGTGTCTGCAGCTCTGGCCTAATATGAGGCAGGGGACTTCCGGTTCCGGCGCGCGCATGTAAGGAGGTTGAGGACAGAGCTCCCGCTCAGCGCCGCCCTAAACGGGACATCCCCGCAGCATACCGGCACCCAGATCGGCACTGCACAGTGCAGCTATCACCCGCAAGCCCTCCGGTGAGGGAACGGGGACTCGTGAGTCAGCGGGGACGTCCGCAAGCGGAGGCAGCCCTTCAGAAACCCTGCAAGGAGCACAGCTAAAATGGCGCCCGACCCACCACGCGGCAGCAGCGGCAGCAGAGGCGATCGTGGTGCTGACACAGAAACAGCACTGGAGGAGGAGGCACTATCTGAGATGGACACTCTTCTGGTTTCTAAGGTCAGAGACATCCAACTCCCCCAGAGAGACCCCCAGGGATCCGCAGGGGGGACACAAAGCCCAGAGGCAGAAACAGACTCTCTCCCTGATACATATGGAGGGCTAGAGGAGAAGATCCCAGGCTTAGGGGTGTCATATAAATCTATGGCGGTGGCTGTGACAAAGCTCTTAGCACCAAACATTATGGCATCATTAAAAGCCACTATTTCTGCTTCAGTCACAGCGGCAGTAACGGCTGCAGTGTCAGCACTACATAAAGATATATCAGTGCAGGCCTCCCAAATTGGGGACCTAGAGGAGCGGGTGACTACAGTGGAAGACGACATAGTGGGGGCCTGGAGTACCTTGGAGAGACTAGCCAGAAAGACAGAGTTCCTCCAGAACAAGGTCGAAGACCTAGAAAATAGGTCCCGCAGGAGTAACTTAAGGATCATTGGGCTCAGTGAAAGTATCCCTGCTAAGAACCTACACAAAGTCTGTGCTGTCGAGATTCCTAAGCTGCTAGAATTATCATACCCGTTTAAAGTGGAGAGAGCTCATAGAATTGGCCCGGCGAGAACATCAACTACTGAGGGGGCTCCTGATAAACCCAGGACTGTTATAGTTAAATACTTGGACTACTCCGAGAAATTCCAAATTTTGCAGGCATATCGGTCACTCAAAGCTCCCCTGATCTACAAAGGAGATAAACTTCTGCTCTTTGCGGATTATTCCCTAGAGGTCTCCAGGAAGAGAAAATTGTTCTCAAATGTCTGTACGGCCCTGGTTAAAAGACAAATACGCTTTAACCTTCAGTTCCCTGCCATCCTGAGGATTTTCCCGGACAACGGTCCTCCTGTAGTATGTCACACCCCAGAAGAGGCGGAGGAGTTCTTGGAAGGGGTTATTACAAAGAAAAATCCGCCGGCCCGTTCAGAGGGAGGACAATATCCCAAGGAGAGGAGGAGCCAGCGAAATGCCAGCAAGTCCAGGGCCAGACAGGACAATGATGCAGCCAGCACGCACTCGGGTCAATTCCGAACCCCGAGAAAACGTTGACATTCATTGTTCCTTGTCTTTCTGTAGATTCATTTTCTATCGCTACTGCTTTGGGTCTTAAACACAGGAGATCCGGGACATGGGCGTTGTTGAGTAGGAGGTCCTTGGGGGGCGGTCAGGGATAGTATCCCGGTTGGATGGCTTTCTACAAGTTATATGGGGGTTGGGCAGGAATGGGGATTTGGTTATGAAAGGGGCAACTCAAATCACTCAGCAGGGTGGAACGAGTGAGGGTATAGGATAGGGAAGTTGAGTAGGAAAGGTCTGAGGTCAGAGATTCGCCACAGGCTAGTTTGCGCGAAAAAAGAGAAGTCTCAAAAGTAGAAGGAGGTAATCTTTTATGGTGTATAGGAGTCACTAGTTTTTTTGGGGTGGTCGGTTGTTTTGGGGGGGGCGGGTTTGGTGTGCACTGGACAACTAGTATCTAGGACCTAAAGAAGAGAATCAGGTATCTTTGAGCATGAAAATAGTATCCTGGAACGTCAAGGGGCTGCGTTCCCCACAAAAAAGATTGATGATATTAAGACAGCTTAAAAAACAAAAGCCGGACATTGCCATATTGCAAGAAACACACTTGGTGGAAAAAGACTTTAGTCGCATGAAGAAGTCGTGGGTTGGAGAGGTGATGGGCTCAGGGGCAGTGAAGGGTAAGGCAGGAGTGTTAATGCTCTTCAACAAAAACACCCCCTACAAAGTACTATCCCAGAACTCAGATACGGAGGGCAGGTTTATGAAGGGGAAAATTGAGACCTCAGCAGGAACAATGACTCTCTTTAATATATACGCACCCAATACCAGGGATAAAGAGTTCTTCCGCCAATTGGACACTCAGATCTCAGAGGAAAGCGGTCAGAGTATTTTAGTAGGGGGGCGACTTCAATTGTGTGATGGACGAGAGGGAGGACAGAAAGTGAACGGGGACCCAGGGGGCAGGGAGGAAAGCTGGCAAGAGCTTGATCAGCGAACTGAGCGACTCTACTGGGTTAGGAGACATATGGAGGTTGATGAACCCCCAAGAAAGACAGTTTACACACTTTTCCCACGCCCATCTGTCCTGGTCCCGTTTAGACTACTTTCTAGCTAACCGACAACTCCTGGGCCAAGTAGATTCTATAGAAATAGGAGATCTAGTGATATCCGAGCACTCCCCGTTGATACTGTGAGTGAGGGACGTCCATCCGAAAGGCTCCGACATATTGTGGCGGTTCCCATACGCCCTTGCAGGAGATCACCACTTTAGGGAACTAATGAGGCGTTGGTGGGAGGAATTCGAAAAGGATAACGCAAACCATAACACAACTCCTGGACTCTTGTGGGACACAGGAAAAGCAGTAATGAGGGGAAGGATAATGGCCTATGCGGCGGCAAAAAAGAGAGATATGAGGGCCAAATTTGAAAAATATACTACGGCTTTAAGGAGCTCCTATACTAAATTTCTTGACCATCCTTCAGAGGAGAACAAGAGGGAATGGGTATCAGCAAAGGAGGCTTTTGATCATCAGCATTAAGCTATTGAACTCTTTTATGGTGATCAACTGAGGTCTTCTTTGTTTAAGATGGGGAACAAGTCGGGAAAACTTCTGGCGAATTTAGTGAGAAACAGGGGGAGTCAGACTGGTATTCTGTGCTTGAAAGATGGCTCGGGGGCAATGTCGAGAGACCCCAAAAACATCAATAAGATTCTGGAAGAGTACTACAAAAAGCTTTACTCTCAATCTAAGTTTGATATATCTAAAGGAGAAGCCTTCCTGGAGACCATTGGGCTCAAAACACTCTCGAGGGAAGATAGGGAAAAGCTAAATGAGGGAATCAGCAGCGAAGAAATAGAATCCGCCATTAAAAATATCCCCCCAGCTAAGGCAACGGGTCCAGATGGATTGTCAGGGGACTTCTATAAAATATTGCACAAATAAATCTCTCCAATGTTAGTTCAGGTCTACAATGAGATAATTAAAGAAAATAGGATGCTCCCTTCGGGGGATACAGCCTATATCATGGTTTTGTATAAAAAAGGTAAGGATCCCCTGAACGCAGCATCCTACCGGCCCATCTCTCTAACCAAGATATCAAAATTATCTCCAAGGTCATAGCTATCAGATTGGCAAACATCATGCCTAAATTGATAGGGCCACATCAAATGGGATTCATAAAAGGAAGATCAGGGGTCAAGAACATTAGAACAGTCCTGACAGTCCAGGACTACATTGATAGGGAGCAGCAAGGAGGATCCACCGCAGCACTGCTGAGTATAGACGCAGAGAAAGCCTTTGACAATGTTCACTGGAGCTGGCTGAACCTGGTGCTGGACAAAATGGGGTTCACGGGAGATTTTAGACACTATCTTAGGGCGATGTATAATACCCCCCAAGCGAGGATTCATACACCAGGTTTCATCTCACCCCCCTCCGAGTTACAAAAAGGGACTAGACAGGGATGCCCCTTATCCCCTATGCTCTTCGACATTGCCCTCGAGCCATTAGCACTACATCTGATGGACTCGGAGGTCTTCAAGGGAGTCTCGGTTGGATCAAAAGAAGTGAAGATCATATGTTTTGCGGACGATATATTATTATTCTTAAATGACCCCATCGGCCAACTGAAAGGGGTATTGGAGGCCCTGACAAAGTTTGGAGAATTCTCAGGCTTCAAGATTAATAGAGATAAATGCCAACTTCTGCCACTAGGGTCTAACAATCATATCCCTGGTTGGGCAGTGGAAGTGGAAGTGGTGCGTTCCCATTTGACATACTTAGGGATCAAGATTGGACCGAGGGGGTCCTCTGTATACCATTTGAATTATCCTCCGTTGTTCTCCAAAATCTTGACAGAACTGGAGAGGTGGAGAGAGCTTCCCCTATCTATCATAGGCAGGATACAACTAATCAAAATGATAAGCTTCGCTAGGTTATTATATCCTCTGCAAAACATACCTATCTTGCTAAAACATATTGATGTAAACAGGCTACATCGAGCCTTCATGAAGTTCATCTGGAGAGGTAAGAGATCTCGTGTTAGCTTTGAAAAGTTATCCATGCACAGGATGCAGGGAGGGGCACAGCTTCCAAACATTCGCTTATACAACCTAGCTGCCATGTGGAAGCATGTGAGGGACTGGCTGGACGGATCAGACAGATTCTCCAACACAGAGTTGGAATCACAGCTCACTTCCCGCTACAGTCTGGGGTCTCTATTACATCTCCCACTGAGGCTCCAACCAAAGGAAACTAAAGGTAGTGTAATTATGAAAGACACACTGGCCACCTGGCGGCACACGAGGAGACTCTTTAAACGCCCCATGTATATCTCTCAGTTTGTTCCTCTCTGGGATCTACCTTCATTCATCCCGGGAAGGGAGAACAAACTTTTCCAAAGTTGGAGACAGGGAGAAGTTAGAGTTTTGGGAGACCTACTATTGCAATCCACGGGCTCGTTGCTCAAGTGGGAGGAAGTTAGAGAAAAATTTGCTTTGGGCCACAATCACATCTTTCAATATATGCAACTGCAGAATTTCTGCAGGGCCAGGGTCACACACCTGCAGTCATTGGGAGAAACTAAGGAGTTTGCAGAGCTTACTAAAAATAATGAGTGCAAAGGGATGTTGTCGAGACACTATTCGATATTTCTGGCTAAAGGTAACGAGAAGTTGGTGGACAGGCTCTTTGGTTACTGGGAAACAAAACTGGAGGATAACGAGCTGTCTCATAAAATATTAAAGGGAACACAATTTGTACGAAAAGCCATAGTTAGTGAGCAGTGGAGAGAAATACTATTCAGACTGTTACACAAAGCTATATATGCGTTCAATATTCCTCAAAAGCCCAGCAGACCTGACCACTTGACAGCATGCCCAAAATGTGGCCTGGAGAAGGCTGACCTGTTTCACTGCATGTGGCATTGTCCTGTAATTAATAGATTTTGGAAGCAATCAAAGCATATATAGCAGACACGTGGAATTGCCATATCATGCCCAATCCACAGGGGATGTTATTCCATTATGTGACCAGGGAAGCTTCAGAGGAGGGAACAGAGAGGTCATTAGTTGAAAATAAGGGTATTCACATCACCCTGTTGGCGGCAAAAAAATGCATACTGAAAAACTGGATTGAGAAGTCTATCCCAACTATAGCAGAGCTCTCAACCTGTCTACGACAAGTTTTGTTTTTGGAGGAGCTCCAGGCGATTAGCGACAAAGACAGGGATGGAGGGAGATTTTTAAAGAAGTGGAGATCTTTTATTTCTAAGCAGTACAACCCAGACGAAATCAAAGCGTTGATAGAACCGTTCAAATACACGGAATACTATCTGGTAGAACAGCTAAAAGGCACATTAGGAAACCTGGATATTGGAGGTTGATTTGGGGAGGGGAACAGTGCACACCGAGTGGGTTATCTGGGAGGGGGGGGTTAACTCTAGTTTAAGTTGGTCTTGATGTTCAAGTTCTTAGTACTATCTTCTGGTCTACGACCATGCTATGTTGGGGAGAAAAGTCGAAAACAGGCGAGGAGGCGGTGAATTACGTTTTTATCTTTACACATTTGATATGGTGTGATATTTTGTAATTGTCACATGCCTGTATTTACTGTCTCCTGCAATAAAACATTTTACAAAAAAATATATATATATGAGGCAGACGCACTTGAACTTAATCAGGCAGCCCAAGACCCGGACTGCCCAAGTGGAGTGGGGCCCACCCTCGATATCCCCACTCCAGCAAACCAGCCCTTTACAATGGGTTTTACTAAACCCTATACATAGAGATCTAATAGATCTCTGACATTTCTCTTTCTGGTTTGCTTGCTACCTGGTAGCCATAAGGTATCTTGGGCAGATATACCTTCCTTCTATGACCAGTCCAGACACTCTGTTACACATCCTCCCCCCCCCTCGTTTCAGACCCGGGGCTGGAACACATCTGGACACAAGGCAATGTACCCGAGACAAGGCATCGGCATTCTTCATTTGGGTCCCTGGCCGGTGCTTTACTGAAAATTTGTATTCTTGCAGGGCTAAGAACCATCTCGTGACCCTTCTATTCTTTTCTTTGTTCTCACACATCCATTTGAGGGGAGCATGATCTGTAATTAATTCAAAATGCCGGCCAAGTAGGTAATATCGGAGTGCTTCTAGGGCCCATTTAATGGCTAGGCACTCTTTTTCCACTATGGCATATTTTTTCTCATGATCGTTCAACTTCCTACTTAAATACAGTACCGGGTGTTCCTCACCCTCCCGTACCTGTGACAGTACCGCCCCCAGTCCCACATCCGACGCATCAGTTTGAAGGACAAACCCTTTCTTAAAGTCAGGGGTTATTAGCACTGGCTGAGCACACAGTAGGTTTTTAAGGGTCTGGAAAGCTGTCTCCGCCTGTGGGGTCCACTTGACCATAACAGAATTTTTACCTTTTGTTAGGTCAGTCAACGGGGCTGCAAGGGAGGCAAAATTAGGTATAAACCTTCTATAGTAGCCTGTAATGCCTAAGAAGGCCCGCACTTGTTTTTTGTTCACAGGCTGCGGCCATCTCTGTATGGCTTCAATTTTGCTTATTTGGGGTTTTATCAATCCACGGCCTATGTTGTACCCCAGGTACTTGGCCTCCTCCAGGCCAATGGCGCACTTTTTGGGATTGGCTGTGAAGCCTGCCTCACACAGAGAATTAATAACAGCCTGTACTCGCGGAAGATGGGATTCCCAATCTGGACTTTGGATGATTATATCATCCAGATAGGCTGCGGCATACTGACTGTGGGGTCTCAAAATCCTATCCATAACTCTCTGGAACGTGGCTGGTGCCCCATGTAGTCCAAAAGGCAATACCACATTATGGAATAATCCATCAGGTGTGGCAAAGGCCGTTTTTTCTTTGGCCTTGTCTGTTAAGGGAATTTGCCAATACCCTTTTGTTAAATCAAGAGTGGTTATATACCGTGCATTGCCCAGCCTGTCAATAAGTTCAACCACCCGAGGCATCGGGTAAGCCTCGAACTTGGAAATGGCATTTAGTTTACGAAAGTCGTTACAAAATCTCCAGCTGCCATCTGGCTTGGGGATCAGCACTATGGGGCTGGACCACTGGCTATGGGACTCCTCAATTACCCCAAGTTCCAGCATTTTCCTTACTTCTTCAGAGATAACCCCTCTCCTGGCCTCGGGTATGCGGTATGGTCTCAGCTTAACCCTTTCCCCTGGTTCTGTAATGATGTTATGTTGAATGAGGGACGTGCGAGCTGGGATGTTGGAAAAAAAAGACTTGTTTTTAAAGAGGAACCCTCGTACTTCTACCTTTTGTGTCTTAGAAAGGGAGTCAGCTACCTTTACCTCGGGTAACAAGGGCTCTTCTGCGCCCAGTGGCTCTGGGGCAGATGAAGTGTCTGCAGCAAGTGATAGTCGGTCCTTCCATGGTTTTATGAGATTAATGTGGTACACTTGCTCGGGCTTCCTCCTACCTGGCTGATGGATCTTGTAATTCACCTCGTTTAGAAAGCAATCAGGGACCTAGATGAACAAATCACAGCTGTCGAGACACAGTTGTCTTCTAACTTGACAACTGAAGATTGGACTGCTCTGAAACAGACTATCGATCAGAGTTTGTCACAATTTAGATCCTCCACTGAAAAGCGTAAGCGTGACAAATTTATGCGAGACACTGAGGATTACCTCCTAAATCAGGTATACAGATGGCAGGGTTCCAAACATTATGGCTTCAGGAAACCCAGATCTACAGTAAACCATTCTTCATCAAGCTCAGACTCCGAACATCGATCTACAGAACGCAGACCTCAATCTTTTTTAGGACGTGGCAGACCTCGCACACGACGTCCACAACGAGGAGGGCGGGGAGACGCTATCATCACAGACGATCCACGGGTCTACACACGCTCCAGGGTATGTCATTACCCCCCTCAGACCCACACCACTCCCCGAGAAACGTTCCATTCTCCCCTACCGCTCCCCATCTCTCACAACACCTAGTTGTTAATATCTCCTCTATTTCATTAACTCCATCAGAATTGACAACACTAGGCAAAGGCCTTTCCTTCTGTCCGACCCCCACCCTCGATACTTTCCTCCTTGAACAGGAATTGCATCGTTTTTACCGTTCACTTCGCCTTAAGACCCATTTCTGCCAAACAAGTCCGACGTACTCCACGAGTTCTAACATACCTAGATTATCAATTCTTAACCATGGACTTAAGAATCCTAGTAATTTCAACCCACCTCGGACATACCATATTACAGAGACATACATTTCACTTGTAGATCGCGACATTAAAAATACTCTGAAACAACGCCACCAGTTCTTCACCAACAATAATCTAACCTTAAATGAAAAACAAGCCCTACGCTCACTACAACAGAATCCTCATATAGTCATCAAACCGGCGGACAAAGGCGGAGCCATTGTAGTAATGGACCGCAACAAATATATACATGAAGCCAAACGCCAATTAAATGATTCTACCACATATGAACATCTCTCACGTGACCCTGTCTTTAACATCACTGCTAGAATAAGAAGTATTCTAGATACAGCACTTGACAACACCATTATCGATAGAAAGACCTTCGATTTCCTTCTAAAACAACACCCTGTGACTCCTGTCTTTTATACACTTCCCAAGATACACAAGGACTTACTCAACCCACCAGGACGACCAATTGTCGCCTCCACAGATTCCATTTTCTCTCCGTTAGCTCAATTTCTTGAGAAAATTCTGACACCACTTGTGGCCAAAACCAGATCCTATTTGAGAGATACCCCCCATTTTCTGAACATCCTTCATTTTTTAAGCCCTATCCCACCGGACTCTACACTCATTACATTGGACGTCAATAGTTTGTACACATCCATACGACACGACGATGGCATTAAAGCCACATATGACCTTCTCTGTAAATCACATTTATCTATCCAGGAGATAGATTTTTGCATAGCCCTCTTGACTATTGTGCTCAAGGATAATTATTTCCTATTTGGCGATGACTTCTTTCTCCAATTACAGGGCACCGCCATGGGGTCCAACGTAGCCCCTCCCTATGCCAATACGTTCATGGCATCCTTTGAAGAGTCATATGTCTACACCCACTCATCATTTTCCGAACATGCCATCTCATGGCACAGATACATTGACGATATTTTCTGCATATGGCGGGGGGATCAGACCTCTAAATCCGAATTTCTTACTTACTAAAATTCCCGGCTACCTGTAATAACCTATACTCTCAATCAAGACCACAAAAAAATCAACTTTCTGGACACAAGGGTCCTTAAATCTCCAGAAGGTGCCCTCACGACAGACTTATATAATAAACCCACTGACAGGAATTCACTCCTACACTACAGCAGCTGTCATCCATCACACGTTAAACAGTCACTACCTTTCTCCCAGTTCACTAGGGTCCAAAGAATTGTGTCTAACCCACGCGACCGCAATGTGAGACTTGATCAGATGGCCCATAGATTCATCGATAGGGGCTACCCTACACACCTCGTCTCCCAGACTAAACACAAACCCCATACGACGAGACCCTATGGCCCCCATTTGCCAAAGATGTACTTTGTAAACACTTACCATCCCCTGATGCCCAAACTACACCAGAGCATAAGGAAACATTGGCATATCCTACGCGATGGTTATCCCAACATCCCAGAGTTCCAAACCACAGCACGGCTATGCTACACACGCCCAAGAAAGATCAGGGACCAACTAGTACGAGCTGATATAGGTCCCACTCAAAACCGCCTCTCTCAGTCACACATCTCTACTCCTAAAGTGGGTACATTTCCATGCCTTCACTGTAACAATTGTTCAAATGTTATCAAGGGCGACATAGTCTATCACCCATCGACTGGCATTCCCATAAAACTGAAAGGTTTTTTCACCTGTGACTCCTCACATGTAGTCTATTTGCTCAAATGCCCTTGCGGACTCATTTACGTTGGGGAAACAACCCAACGCGTAAAAGACCGACTATCCTCCCATAAGTCGACAATAAGGTGCAAAAAGATCTGGCTTCCTCTCCCTGCCCATTTTATTGAAAAAGGACACCAAATAAGTCAACTAAGATACCAAGTTCTTGAACATGTACCCAGACCTCGACGTGGCGGTAACCATACCTCTATACTAAAAAAACGTGAGGCATATTGGATACACCGCCTGGGATCACTACACCCAGGTGGTCTCAACAGGGAATGCGACTACATTTTTTGACTTACTCTTTATTTGATTTTGGGGCCAGTTTACATTGTCTAGTTACATTTGTCATTACCTCTTTCGTTATTGTTATTCCATATCGTATGCTACATATTCTTATAGCTTATACGTCTCTTTTCAGAACCGTTAAGAATGCCGCTTATATTTACCATGATGGTGAGATTTACCACCTCTCATTCCAATTTATTTCATTCCCATTCATTCTGCTTATGTTCCTTATATAATCATTTTCTAGTATAACACTCACCTTATTTATGCAATTCATTCCCTTACTGTATTGTATGATTTGTTTATTGACTTTTACTGCCGATGTTATGACAACAGGGAATTGTTAATGTCTTACCATTGTTTTCTAGGTTATTGAGTGTACCTATTGTCAATATTATGTCTCGTGGTCCTTTCCCCTCCTGGGACGACCGTCCTCCGCTTTCTCCTTTGTTGCTGATAGTTCTAACACTGGCCCATGACCATACTGCGCTTGCGCCTCTTCCCTATAACCTACACCAGTGCCGCTTGCTGTACCGCTTTCTTCACATACACACCGCGCCTGCGCGAGATTCCCCATATCCACTGCGCATGCGCCGGCGTCCTTATTTAATGGGAGCCCGCGCTCGAGCTCTCGTGGACCGCTACACTTCCTGCCTCGGCCGCATCTCGCGCCTGCATCCCGCATCAACCTGGTAAGCTTGTTCATTTCTTCCTGCTCACCCAGACCGGTCTTACATCCCGTGTCCATGCCAGTTTTTCAATTCTTTCACTTTTCTTCCCATAGTCTTGCCCTAATCAGCGGTCCATACGTGGTAAGACATCTTTCCCTTTTTTTCCCCCCCCTTTTTCCCCCCCTTCCCCTTACACCCCCATCTGCAGTATCCAAATCACAACTTACTCTTCCTATTATTCCCCTTAGATTACACCCATTCTCTTTATTGCATTCCATACCATATTCTTCCAGTGCTTATACAACTACATGGGTGAGTTGTTTTACCTTCCAATTTTATTTCTCTGTTTACTTTCCAGTTTTCTTCTATTTTACCCATATCTTCTCTCTTTTTCTCTTTTTTGTCTTGCTTTATGTCTTTTTCTTTGGTTAATCTGCTCTTTCTTGCTTCTTTTGGTTTTCGGTCTTTTATTTTTCATTTAATTTTCTTTTATTTGTTTCCACTCCAGTGTATATATTATTTTGCATATTACTCTGTATATACTGTATGTGGCTTATATTGTCATTCTCTTTTAGTGATCAGGCTGACAAAGAGTCTCTTATGGAGCCCTGACTTCCCTGGCACGGCTTGCCAGCTTCTAGAGTCTGGGCCGTCAGTCTCTCCATGTGTACGTACAAACATCTGCGATCTGCCAGCCCCCTCTTCCCTTAGAACAGTCTTACCAGAAAGTCCTGGAGATCTCCGCTGTGGGGCTAGGGGGCGCTGCGGCAGACTCATCAGCTCCTCCGCTGCGGTGTACCTCTCCACCATCTCCACCATCTGGTCAGCGTTCTTGGGGTCTCCATGGCTCACCCATTTGTGCAAGGCGATTGGGAGGGATCTCAGGTACTGGTCCATCACCATCCGTTCCACCATCTGGGGGCCTGTCAGGATCTCCGGCTGCAACCACTTCTTGGTCAGGTGTATGAGGTCATGGAGGTTTGTCCATGTTGTAGACCCAATTGTGCACCCGCTGGGCGCAAACAGAAACCGTGACTCCAAGTCGGGTTAGGATTTCTTTCTTCAGTTTGTCATAGTTCATGGCATCTTGTGGTTCCAGGTCATAAAAGGCCCTTTGGGGTTCTCCTGAAAGGAAGGGCGCCAACAGTCCTGCCCACTGCTCCTTTGGCCAACACTCTCGTTCGGCAGTTCTTTCAAAAGTGGTCAGGTAGGCTTCCACATCATCAGTGGCTGTCATCTTTTGCAGAAAGTGGCTGGCTCTTAAGGAGGCTTGCGTAGCGTCTGCATCCCCCGGGGCCCGTCCTGCGACACTGTCGAGTTGCTGCACGATCACTTTCAGGGTTTCCCGGTCTTTTCGCTGCTCCTCCTGAGTAGCCTCGAGTTGCACTGTCAGTCTGCGGCCTGTTTCCTCCAGCGCTCTTTGCCTCACTCTGGTAGCCTCCTGCTGCACACGGGTAGCCTCCTGTTGAGATGCCACAGCTTGCAACATCGCTTTAATTACATCCTCCATTTTTTTAAGATGTAACATAAAATAGGACTCCAGCCCTTTAAATTTCCAGTTTTGCTTTTCTATGGCAGAAATGAATGCTTATGCATCCTCCACCACTTGTAGCGGGGTGGTCGTCTCCTGGGTAGACGGGCACAGCTCAGCGGGCACAGAAGTCCAAACGACACCAGAAGTTCATTTAAAACTGCCCGCAGACAGCTTTATTGTTTAGAAGATGGTACATAAAAGAAAACAAACAAAAAAATCCTATGCCTGTCCGGCGCTAACTAAACATCAGGAAAATCCTCCCTAACACAGTGCTGGCCTATAACCAGTCACCAAACAACAGCAGTATTACTGTACCACAGATAGATGCTCCCACAGGCTTGTACCAGTTCACCTGTCCCAGGCTGAGACAGAGAGTGTCTGCAGATCTGGGCTTATATGAGGCAGACGCACCTGAACTTAATCAGGCAGCCCAAGACCCGGACTGCCCAGGTGGAATGGGGCCCACTCTCGCTATCCCCACTCCAGCAAACCAGCCCTTGCAAATGGGTTTTACTAAACCCTACACAAAGAGATCTAATAGATCTCTGACATTTCTCTTTCTGGTTTGCTTGCTACCTGGTAGCCATAAGGTATCTTGGGCAGATATACCTTCCTTCTATGACCCGTCCAGACACTCTGTTACAACATATATATATATATATATATATATATATATATATATATATATTATATATATATATACACTCACCGGCCACTTTATTAGGTACACCTGTCCAACTGCTCGTTAACACTTAATTTCTAATCAGCCAATCACATGGCGGCAACTCAGTGCATTTAGGCATGTAGACATGGTCAAGACAATCTCCTGCAGCTCGAACCGAGCATCAGTATGGGGAAGAAAGGTGATTTGAGTGCCTTTGAACGTGGCATGGTTGTTGGTGCCAGAAGGGCTGGTCTGAGTATTTCAGAAACTGCTGATCTCCTGGGATTTTCACGCACAACCATCTCTAGGGTTTACAGAGAATGGTCCGAAAAAGAAAAAACATCCAGTGAGCGGCAGTCCTGTGGGCGGAAATGCCTTGTTGATGCCAGAGGTCAAAGGAGAATGGGCAGACTGGTTTCGAGCTGATAGAAAGGCAACAGTGACTCAAATAGCCACCCGTTACAACCAAGGTAGGCAGAAGAGCATCTCTGAACGCACAGTACGGCCAACTTTGAGGCAGATGGCTACAGCAGCAGAAGACCACACCGGGTGCCACTCCTTTCAGCTAAGAACAGGAAACTGAGGCTCCAATTTGCCCAAGCTCATCGAAATTGGACAGTAGAAGATTGGAAAAACGTTGCCTGGTCTGATGATCTCGATTTCTGCTGCGACATTCGGATGGTAGGGTCAGAATTTGGCGTCAACAACATGAAAGCATGGATCCATCCTGCCTTGTATCAACGGTTCAGGCTGGTGGTGGTGGTGTCATGGTGTGGGGAATATTTTCTTGGCACTCTTTGGGCCCCTTGGTACCAATTGAGCATCGTTGCAACACCTTGTGGAATCTATGCCACGAAGAATTGAGGCAGTTCTGAAGTCAAAAGGGGGTCCAACCCGTTTACTAGCATGGTGTACCTAATAAAGTGGCCGGTGAGTATATATATATATATATTTTATATATATATATATATATATATATAGGCAGTGAAATGATTAGGCAGTGAAGGCGTTAAAGGGGAGGTATCGCTTCCCTTTTAAATTTTTGGGTGAACCACAATTTTCTCTCACTTGTCAACTCCAAAAAGCGGGGGGTTTTTTCCCCCCCCACTGGGTTTACAACATCCCCCCTTTACTGTTCCCTCTGGGTCCCGAGACTACCCCCCCCCCCCCCCTCTTAGTCCACCCTGTCCTGTTTTCTCTCCCTATCAGTTCCCTAGCTACATACCACAAGGGCTGGGTTTTAATCAAAACGACATTTTCTCTTCTCCTCCACAGCTGGGGAAAGTGGTTTTCAGTTTTAATCCCTCATGAACGGCAAAAAGATCTCGCTTCAAAACAGGGAGTTTAGGCAAACCGGGGCAAACTTTTTTATTTTTTTTCATTTTTAAAACTGTTGCAAATCTTTTTTGCTGGGGGGGGAGGGGAAAAAGCTACCGGGGGCCCCCAACTGTGAGTCAGGGAGGGGGCAACACGAATTTAAATTTTTTTCCCGAAAAGTGTTTAAACCCTTCAGTGTGAAATTTTGTTTCTTCTGGCTGGGGAAAAATGAAAAAGGTTTCCGTTTCCTGGGGTGAGAAAACACAGGAAGCCCTCGTGAATCGACCCAGGGGGGGAAATGCAAGGAGGAGGGGTCACAGGGATTTCGACACACTGGGGTAACAAGTTAAAAAAAAAACACAAATAAGGGAAAACGTAATACAAGGGCAGCTTTGGGTAATGACATCCAATTTTCAAAGTTTGCTTGTTTTTTACTGTCCCCTTATTTTGAAGACCAATTTTTAAAAAATGATAAAACCCCTTTAATGAACTTTTTTCCGGGCCTGACAGCCCCCCACAGCACAGGGGACAAGGGCCCCGCACAGTAAACTATCTCCCATGTCTCACACAGAAAAAGGTGATAAAAAGGGGAGGGAAACCCGTTATTGATCCCCGTCGGTTTTGGCCCCCCGTTTCAAGGGTGTCAGAAACAGCAATTAGCAGGGAGCTCTCACCCTGTCTCTGCACAGGGTGACAGAAAGCATTCATGACGTTACTGCAGGTCATGGTGCATTAATAGGCGCTGAACCATGACGTACAGGAACGTCAAGGTGCATTATAGGGTTAAGAAGATTAAAATAGACAAATCACCAGGTCCTGATTGTTCCCCTCCCCCCTATCCAAAGGGAGTTAAGTAATGTGATAGATAGACCCCTATTCTTAATATTTATGGACTGTATAATAACCGGGTATGTCCCAAAGGATTGGTGCATAGCAAATGTGGTGGTTCAGCACTCCATAGTCACTGTGTTATGACTAAGGGTCTTTTCTGCAATGTAGACCGGAAACGCGTCAATAGCTTTACCATGTTTGTTCTTTGATTTTATTTTTTCTACTATGGGACAATAAAGTTAATGTTTTTTACCTATGGAGTGCTGAACCACCTCTCTTACGCTGTTTCCTGGATTTGCTGCACCTGTGGCCGGGTGATTGGTTCGTGCACCAAGGTATCCCTAGTCGTTTTCCCATGAGGAGGATATGGTGAGCTGTTTTTTCGTTCTTATTTATTATAGCAAATGTGGTGCCAATATTCAAAAAGGGGTCAAGAAGTGATCCTGGAAACTATAGGCCAGTAAGCTTAACCTCTGTCGTAGGTAAAATGTTTGAAGGTTTTCTCAGATGCCATCCTGGAGTATCTCCCTGAAAATAAATGTATAACGTCGTTCAAGCATGGTTTTATGAAGGATCGATCCTGTCAAACTAATCTCATCAACTTCTATGAGTAAGTTAGTTCTAGACTGGATCGGGGTGAGACATTGGATGTCATATTTAGATTTTTATAAAGCATTTGATACTGTGCCACATAAAAGGTTGGTAAGTAAAATGAGAATGCTTGGACTGGGGGAAAATGTGTGCAAGTGGGTAAGCAACTGGCTCACTGATAGAAAACAAAGGGTGGTGATTAATGGTACATACTCAGACTGGATCCCTGTTACTAGTGGAGACCACAGGGCTCAGTATCCTCTTTAATATATTCATTAATGATCTTACACATGGATTGCACAGTAGAATATCGATCTTTGCAGATGATACTAAGCTCTGTAAAGTAATCAACACAATAGAGGATAATGTTTTATTACAAAGGGATCTGGATAAGTTGGAGGCCTGGGCAGAGAAATGGCAGATGAGGTTTAACACAGATAAATGCAAGGTTATGCACATGAGAGTAAAATTCCATTACATGACTACATGTTAAATGGAAAAACGCTGGGTAATAGTGACTGGGAAGGAATCCTGGGGGATAGTAAACTTAATTGTAGCAGCCAGTGTCAGGCAGCAGCTGCCAAGGCAAACAGGATTATGGGGTGTATTAAAAGGGGCATAGATGCACATAATGAGAACATTATTCTCTCATTATACAAGTCACTGGTTAGACCACACATGGAATATTGTGTACAGTTTTGGGCACTAAAATGTCTTTAAGTGCTTTTAATGCACAATAAACAAGACAACTTTATTCATGCTTGTTTTTACACTTATTTGCTAATTTAACTGCCTGCTGTGGAGCCAGCGCCCCTGGCATTGTTTTGCTTTGCTCAGCTACCCTCCCCCGAGCTTCCGCTGTTGGATTGGAGTTTGCTGCTGGCTGCTGAACAGGCTTCACATTGAACTAAAGGCATATGAGTGTTGTGCCTCTTAGTATAGCACAACCACCAAAGGTTAATGATTGTCTATTTACACAGAGCACTACCTCATTTGTTTTCCTGCATTAGGAGAGCGCCGCCTTTCATCTTTTTTATTTTTCATACCTTACACCACTGGGACACCAGGGATTAAACATGACATGAAAGGGTCATTTAAATCTTAGGGGTCCTATGTATGAAAACTCTCTAGGTTTAAGACTGTCTTTGTTGCCCATAGCAACCAATCAGAGCTCATAGTAGCCAATCAGAGCTCGGTTTTCATTTCATATAGTGCTCTGAAAAGATAAAAGCCATGCTCTGATTGGTTGCTATGAGTTCTGATTGCTTCCTATGGACAACAAAGACAGTCTTACTGATAGACAGTTTTCATACATAAGAACCTAAATGTAATTGAGATAGAAACCAGACAAAAATATGCTAGAGCCCTATACATTTTTTTATCACAGGGCCACCAGGGACTAGACACAACGTAACACTCACCATCTGCCTTAAGGGAACTGTCCTGTTGCCCCAATACACATTAGACTGTCAGCAGGTTAAACCAAAAGGCAAAATCAGAAGAGCTACCATGTAAAGTAAATGACCGGCTTGATCGTATAAACCAGGGGTCCTCAAACTACGGCCCGCGGGCCGCATGCGGCCCGCCGAGGACTTTTATCCGGCCCGCAGTCCACAAAGACCCTGCTAAAATCAATAGCTAAGCTGGCCCCTGTAAGTGATTGATTGGAGGGCGGACACTCGTCACCCATACTATGGGAGGTGCTGTGGGCGGTGACGGGTGACGTGAGGCGCGCAACGCAACGTTTATGTGGAATGGGGTGTGTGCGGGCACTTTGCAGAGGACGGGAGGTGCCTGAGGGCGGACACTTACAATCTATGGGAGGTACCTGTGAGTGAGATCTGGAGTGTCCGCCCTCCGTCACTCAGGCACCTCCCGTCCTCTTCAGAGTACTCGCACCCACCCTCCCACACAGCGTTCCCGCCACAGGAGAGGCAAGGCAGAAGCCCCCTTTCCGAATGTCAGGGCAGGAGCCCCCCTCCCCCTGTGAGTTAGGGCAGAAGCCCCCTCTCCCAATGTCAGGGCAGGAGCCCCCCTCCCCCTGTGAGTTAGGGCAGAAGCCCCCTCTCCCAATGTCAGGGCAGGAGCCCCCCTCCTTCTGTGAGTTAGGGCAGGAGCCCCCCTCCCCCTGTGAGTTAGGGCAGGAGCCCACTTCCCCCTGTGAGTTAGGGCAGGAGCCCCCCTACCCCTGTGAGTCATGGCAGGAGCCCCCCTCCCCCTGTGAGTTAGGGCAGGAGCCCCCGTCCCCCTGTGAGTTAGGGCAGGAGCCCCCCTCCCCCTGTGAGTTAGGGCAGGAGCCCACTTCCCCCTGTGAGTTAGGGCAGGAGCCCCCCTCCCCCTGTGAGTTAGGGCAGGAGCCCCCCTCCCCCTGTGAGTTAGGGCAGGAGCCCCCCTCCCCCTGTGAGTCATGGCAGGAGCCCCCCTCCCCCTGTGAGTTAGGGCAGGAGCCCACTTCCCCCTGTGAGTTAGGGCAGGAGCCCCCCTCCCCCTGTGAGTCAGGGCAGGAGCCCCCCTCCCCTTGTTAGTCAGGGCAGGAGCCCCCCTCCTTATGCTGTGTCAGGGCAGGAGCCCCCCTCCTTATGCTGTGTCAGGGCAGGAGCCCCCTTGTGAGGTGAGGCAGAAGCCCCCCTCCCCGAGTGCCTGAGTCCGGATAGCCGTGAGACAGGAGCCAACTTGGTCGGACAGAGGTAACCACTTTTTTAGAAGCCCTGTAATTATTATGGATTGTACTGAGCTTTCCCAGTCCCTGTTGCATGTTTAGCTTTTCAGGTGTCTGGGAAAGCTGGGTGAAGACCTTAGTAGAGCTCCCAATGTCGGACACATTTGTTATAGATTCCACAGTTTTCCCAGATGACAAGTTTGTCTACTTTAGTGGTTATCTATTCCTGGCACCCATCCCTAATAATTGCTCAGAAGACTTGTCATCTGGGAGAGCTGGAATCTATAACAAATGTGGTCAGCATTGGGAATTCTACAAATGTTGTCATGGTGAGTGACCAGCAACGCTGTGTACACCGATACAAATCCCCTGTGGGTAAAAGTGAAAAAGTAAAAAAAGTGAAACACGAAAAATAAAATAATAAGCAATCCAAAAGCCATATAAATGTGACACCAAGTAAAACGTCAGTTCATCACGCAAAAAAAAGTCCTTACACAGCTCTGTATACGGAAAAATTAAAATGTTATGGCCATCAGAAGACAGCAATACATAAATATTATTTTACACAATAAAAACTTTTTTATTTTAAAAAAACCGCTTCAACATGAAAAATTATATAAATTGGGTATCGCCATTATCGTATCGACCCCCAAAGTAAAACTTTTTTTAAAAACTATATTCCGGCCCTCCAATGGTCTGAGGGACCGTGAACTGGCCCCCGGTCTAAAAAGTTTGAGGACCCCTGGTATAAACCATTAGCCAAGGGCCAGGTCCAGACATCATGTCACCACTGACTGCTTATAAACCATACTCTCTTTCAGTTAAGCAGAGAGTGGGCAAAGGTGGTTTACACCGTTTCTTCTCCAAACCTTCGTGCCCCTTAACAGAATACTTCACCCCTCTTATATCTTACTGATGTATTGTAGGAGCCATATTATAGTCCATAGATGCTACCAATGGCCAGTCATTGTGAGGACCCTTGGTTAGAACAATTTTCGAAGACGTAGATATGGCCAGAATAGGAGAGGGTAGTGGTGGTGAAATTTGTGATTCTAGTCAAGTTCAAGAAAAGGAAGGGGAATGTGGTAATGGCACTGGCCCTTAGGGCCCTCTCCAGAACTAGGAGGGCCCAGGTTTGGACTGGTCTAAAAGGGAACAGGGGGAACCACTGGTGGGACTACTTTTCAGAGAAAAGGGCAAAGAAAGAGACAGAGGGTAAGAGTCATGTGCAGTAGTTGTACGGTGGACCCGAAGAATCACCTCCACTGGTGGGCTCCAGGAATCAACTCCACTGGTGTCCACAAGAATCAACTCCACTGGTGGGTTCCAGGGGCGTCGCTAGGCAGTATCATTCGGGGCAGAAGCCCCGGATGTAAAGCCTTCTGCCCCGAATGATTAGTCTCCTAACTCTCTCTGCTCCCTGCAGTGAGAAGCTCCGCCCACCACCAGAGCCTCAGCACTCTCAGGGAGCAGTGAGAGCAGCCCCTCCTCCTCTTCTGTGCTCCCTGCACAGCCCTCCCCCGGAGCTACAGCACCGACAGCAAGGTTCCCTGCCTCCTCCTGCCGGCTCCTGCAGCAGATCGTCGGCCCCATCACTATGGAAACCAGAAGGAGTTTCTGGTTTCCTCAAGTCTTCCAGAGCTGCCTAAACAGCCCAGGAGCTTCTAGGACCCCAGTGACCCTGCATAAGGTATGTCCTGAGGCAGGATGGAGGGCTATGCCCCCACCTCACATGTCTATACTCATATACTGGACCTGTGTCACAGAGGTACAGTATATTAGTATATACATACACATAGGGACAGTATATACACAAATGTAACACACAGTTAAATATTGGACATGTGTATATACTGTTCCTGTGTGTATATTACAGTATATATATATTTATATACACACTATACCACTATATATATATACACACACACACACATGTACTTCACACAGGGACAGGATATACACAAATGTAACACACAGTTAAATATTGGACATGTGTATATACTGTCCCTGTGTGAAGTATATGTGTGTGTGTGTGTGTGTGTGTGTATATATATGCACACCATAGCCGCACCTATGAGCCATACGCTCTGGACAGCACCATCTCTTTAGCCTATAAATTTGTCCCCTGAGGAAGTAAAGTAGGTACTGAAACATGTCGGGACTTTATATGAGGTGGGAAGTATTTATACAATAACATTTTGTTTTTTGCACTTGAGCACTTTTTGTTGTAACACTTTTTTCTATCACATTATTAGTGTTAGGGATTGTTAGGGATTCATCTGACAGGGATAGGTTCCAGACGGGGTCGTCCTTATCAGGACGGATTATTCCCTGTACACTAGGCAGTAAGCACTAGATAGGAAGCATTGCAGGGATGGTGTAGTGATTTTCCTTAAGCAGTGTTCCCACTTCCCTATTTTCCCTAACGTGTGTGGGCATCTTTACATTTATATTATTATTGGCTCTGTTTAATATAGATGGGAGAGTAATCTTGTTCTCTCATATTTTAATTACTTTAATTAAAAGTTATATTTTACTCTTTAGTTTACCTTCCAAGTTAACAGTATTGAATAAGTCTGATGTATTAAAGTGGTCAAGCAAATAAAAAGTGAAAAAAACAAGCACAAAAAAACCACACATATAACCCTTTCTCCATTACAAATGCTTGTCAATGAAAAATTGTAAAAAGTACACATATTTGGCATCAACGTGTGCGTATCAACCCTGTGCTATAAAACTGATATTTTACCCCCTCCATGAACACTGCTACAAAAATTAAAAAAAAACATTTTTTGTTCATCCCACTATGCAAGAAATTGAATAAAAAGCTATCAAAAAGTCCCATGAGCCTCACAACAGTACCACTGAAAAAAGTTATGGCTATTAGAATTTAATGATGCAGAACATTTTATTTATTTATTTCTGTGTAACATTACTACAACATTAAAAAAAAAAAAAAAAACTATAAAATGGTATGAATTGGGTATTGCTGTAATCGTGTTTATGCCCCACTGTAAGCGCTGTTAAAAAAAAAAATTAAAAAACACTACTAGGATTTTTTATACACTTTGCCTCATAAAATTTGGAATACAAGGTGATCAAAAAACATATATTGCCCAAAATGGTACCAGTAAAATGTCTGCTCATCCTGCACAAAATAAGCCTTTACACGGCTCTATCAACATAAAAGAAAAAAAAGAGTTATAGATGAAAAAAGAAGAACAAAAATGGAAAACAGCTGTGTCATTTAGGAGTTAAACTACATCACCACATATACCGTATTTTTCAGACTATAAGAGACACTTTTGTGCCCCCAAATTTGGGAAGAAAATGAGGGTGCAACCTATATTTTGAATTCAGCAGGAGGTAGGAGTGGGACAATGCTGTAGGCCGTGGGATGGGAGGATGGGGTATGTGGTCGGAGACCATCAGTAAGGGAGTCAAGAGCAGAGTCTCTGCTGCTGGAAGCTAGCGGCGGGGTTTAATTATCCCCTTCATGCATATGGATGTCCCTGAACATCTAAATGGCATGAAGGATGTATAAAGCGGGCTCACACGCTAAGCCCACTCTATGCATAGCGGACAGCGGCTGTTCCTTACACTCACCACTAACAAAGGGCCCGTGCCCCGAATGTTTTAGGACCCTAGCAACGCCCCTGGTGGGTTCCAAGAATCAACTCCACTGGTGGGCCCCTAGAATCAACTCCACTGGTGGACCCAAGAATCAACTCCACTGGTTGACACCAAGAATCAACTCCTCTGGTGCTCCCCGAGAATCATCTCCACTGTTGGACCCCAAGAATCAACTCCACTGGAGGGTCCCAAGAATCAACTCCACTGGTGGGCCCCAAGAATCAACTCCACCGGTTGACCCCATACACCCTAGTCGAACACTAGGAGGGCCCCAGTGTAATTCTGGGCCTTGTTCAATACTATACACCCACAGGTTTAAGATCTTCCATTACGGTAGCAGTGGACTAAAAATCTACTGATAAATGTAGGACTGAAAGTAACTTCTTCGAGACTTCAGAGCTCAAGATACCGGGAGATAAATTATGGCCAGACATTGGGGAAGTACCAGGGGTCACGAGCAGGTGGTGTCATCGTGTAACGCACTCACATGACAGCGCAGGAGAGGCAGACGGACAGTCTGGGTGACGGTCACAATTTACCCAACATCAGAGGAATAAACAGAAACTGCTGGAACTTTCAGAACCTTCCATAAAGTTCTTTCCTACAATGGAAATTTCCTTCTCCTGTTCCAGTCATATAAAGAAGACCAGGACATGGGACAGGATATTACAAGCTCCAGATCTGTGGGAACATCTCCAGCGTTCAGCAGAAGAGGCAGAATGGTCCATCCCGGAGCCTTAGTGATATGTGTGAGTATATTCAGATCTATAGATCTTGGTCAAGTGAGGGGGAAAGAAGCTTCCACCTTCTGCAACCTCAATGTGTAATTTTCTTCAGTCAGTGTAATATACTTCCCTATGACCATTTAGTAATCTAGAGGATTACACAATCCAGAGACTGTGAATTCACATTGATGCCAGATTACAGGAATACTGCTCCCCACATGGGGCCCACGAGAAGACGACGACTTGAAATCCAGATCAAATAAGCACATCATTGTGTTTCATCAGACAAATTAAAGGTAGATGACAAATACTGGGGCTAAAAATGGTAAAATGAAGTAAATCTCTCAAAGCTCTGCCTTATTAGCTCAATATTCTGAGTATATGTCTTAGAGTTCTGTCTTATTGACTCATAATCTAGTATCATAGAGTTCTTGTTATGTTACTGATCTTGTATGCTAGAGCTCTATCTTATTTTCTTAATGATGTGAGTTAATATTTTAGAGCTCTCTTATTATCTGAATCTTCTAAAATTATAGAGCTCTGCCTTATTATCTCAGTATTCTTATTATAGGTCTTAGAGCTCTGTCTTATTATCTTACTGATATGAGTAAATCTATCAGCAATCTGTTTTCTTATATCATCTGATCTAGTATCTTACTTAATGTCTTAAAGCTCTGTCTTATTATTTTACTGATCCGAGTTAATATTTTAGAGCTCTGTTTTATTATCTCACTGATCTTAGACCTCTGTCTGATTATCTCAATGATCTGAGTCAATATTTTAGAGCTCTGTCTTATTATCTCACAGGTTCTCCAAAACCACCTTTCAAATAAGACTTAAACCGACCTTGGCCACCAAATCAGTACAAGTTGCAGGAGTTTCCAAGCTCCAAACTCTTTCAGATGTTTTAGTTTCCATCTTACTTCCTGTTTTGGTGCATATATCTTATTCACTAGGACTTGATGGGCCAACATTGACAACTTTAATAAACTGGCAGTGTTTTTTAGACTCACAATAAGTTGGTTTATTTACACAAAAATTTAAATTTATAAAAGGTGTCAACACGTGAAATTGTTGAGTCAATCAGAAAATCTCATTGTTTTAGCACATTTTGCTAATAAATTTCTCAAAAATGTTTAAAAAATAGGTGTGAAATACTCGAAACTCGCAAAAAGAATAGTCAGCCCTGATATTGGTGTTAGGTCTGAAATTTGGTTCTAAATAATTATATTATATCGCTTTAAAGGAGTGTTCTCACTGTGCAGTTTCATAGAGCCACAGCCAGCTTCAGACTCACACATGCTGGTCAGGCTGTGGATGGTTCTATAGCAGTGATTGACATGTCAGCTCTGCTGTTCCTGGCTATTCCTATTACAGTGACATGAGTGCAGGAAATTTATAAAATGTAGTACACAAGGTTACAGAGCTCTAAAGCGTAAAAACTTCTCATTTAGTTACATAAACAAACTCTATTGCTAGAGATAAGAATCTGCAGGGAGTAACTCTCCATGGTTAAACAGATTGACTGATAGCAGTTTGGATCAATCAGAGAAGAAAAAAGTGAAGAAAAATGGTCGGTAAGCAGAGACACTTGTGTACTCTAAAAGGAGATAAAATCATCCTTATCTCCTGACCAAAGCAAAATCAAAAGAGCAATGTATTCAGTAATAGTCTTCATTTACCTTTCCCTACGGGTTAAAAGCTAATCATTGTGGTGAGAAAACCCCTTTAAGGTGGTCAGAGCTCCATTTTTCCAAGGCAGACAGAGTTTTGTCATCAGAGTCTTTCACTTTGCAGGGGGGTCTGGACCATAGTTATAGAACAACATAGATTTGATCCCAGAAGACATAATAAAACATCAATCAGCAGAGAGTTTTGGACTAAGTTAGAAAATCGTGTTAAAGAAGAGGCATTCACTTTACGGATGACCTGGTTCTGAGATGGAAATTTGCATGGACACCTTCCATGTGATCAGGTCAACCTAGAGGACAGAACATGGTTGTTAGAACTTACAGATGCTTTAGGTTTTAGTAAATCTTGCAAATTGCACTGTTTGCTCAGGTGGCTCTCCTGGTGTCTGTCGTCTCATCGGCCTTTCTACCCGAGGCGTATTTTCCCAACGTCCATCCTCAGGAGAAGTCCAGAGATGAAGTTCTCCCTCTAGAAGCTGGACAGAGATGCCCTGGGAAGAGGAGCCGCCGCCTGCCGACCACCATGACAGTAGACATCAGCGTCATTGACACCAGCTATCTGGACAGTTTGGTGGAGATGGAGGACATTAACACCCGCTCTATATCACCCTGGGATTACAGGTAACTCGTGTAAAACCTTTTATAAAATGTCCAAGCCTCGAAACAGGACGGGATAAGACAAATCAGAGACACATCTGTAGACAGCGGCTTCAGGGTTCTTGCCATATATCAGTACAGAGTAGATGATATTGATGCATTTCTGGGTAGTACTGGTTTTCATTGAGGAGATAGGCAATGCTCAGTGGTGGAACTACTGCTGTAGCAGCCATAGCAGCTGGGGGTCTGCTGAGGGCAAGTGTCCCAGATCCCAGAGACCACGCGGCGTGATTAACTGTTTGTCAGTCCTCCATCACAGATGCTTACATATCGATGATATAAAGTTTTAGGGTCGTCAGGGACGGTACTAAAAGTTGCATTTTTGGCTCTCAGTATTTTTTTCTTTGCTGATCTCCCTTGCAGTTACTATATAAGCCCCAGTTACAGGGGAAATACAGCCAATGATAAGACCCAGGAGTATCTATTACTACCAAACCCCAGAGGTCACGTGACTACCGGGGCCAGAAGCAGTTAGCCAGGAGGCTTCATGCGTACCTGTATATACAGCGCTCATACCTACAACAATCGTGAAGGCAGGGACAGTAATAATTTGCCCCTGCCTTGTCAGTGGAGAGCCAGGCTCTCCACTCTCGAGATGCAGACTAATTGTTTTAAAACAAGGGTGCCAGACTCAAATACACACTGGAAAATTTGGACAAAGTCATGAGCCCACCTTGATATTCAGTACCCACTTTATTTGTACTGGCTGCAGAGCGTTATCTCACTATGTCTTGTGGTCTTCACAGTGCTTCTTATCTGCTGCACAGTGTGGTGTCTCCGTTTGGAGTACCCTGCTGCCTATAGAGATGCTGGGGCTGAGAAGGAGCTTGGAAGGAGTGTTAAGGCACCAGATCCTCATTTCTCCCTGTGAGCTCCGCTTATCCGCCGCCCGATGTCTGAGTTGTTTCTACTGCCATGTGTCCGTTCTCTGCTCTACACAGGGGGGAGGGCCTGAGGGACAGAAGTGTAATAGCAGGTCCTGGCTTCTTCCTCTTCTCCACTTTGCACATGCCTGGCCGTTACTTGTTGGCCAAATACAATTACACTGCGGGACAGATTTGGCACACCCCTGTTCTAAAACATCGGTGTATAGTTAGATGTTGACTGCCCTGATATATATAGCCAATATCTAGCCAATGGCTAGTTAGAGATATAAATAGTATATATTCACTTTTGTCACCTATTTTGTGTTTTTTTCTTTTTCAGTCTCAACACAGATCCCAACAGATTCCCCTTTGTGATTGCTGAGGCCAATTGTGTCACTTTTACATGCATAGACGCTGATGGCAATGGAAATCTAGACCTCATCTCTTACCCCATCCAGCAGGAGGTGATGGTCCTACGTCGGGAGTTAAAAGGCTGCAGCTTCTCCTATAGACTGGAGACTGAGGTGGTCACGGTGGGCTGCACATGTGTCAGACCTATTATCAGCTATTATTGAATTGCCCATGTTTTATATTTATACTGTATATGCCATAGACTGACAAAGATGCGTGGCTTTATTTAATATATTCTAATAAATTCAGTTTTGTTTTGATTATCTTAAAGTAAACCTCATTTTTTTACTTAAACTTGTTCATAATTGTATGCTGATTGATATTATTATATATTGTTATAGCAGTCAAAGATTTATTTTTCTTCTACATATCACTAAATCCTCAGCAATGGGTCCAATTGTTACAGTTTTATTATTACATACAGTTTCATCATTGAGTTCAATGTAAAAACAGTATACTGTAAGCTCCCCAGCTCCCCCTATTGGTGGCTACTGGAAGCCAGGCATTAAAAATGTAATTTCATGTCTATGCAGATGATCTGGATCTCTGTATTAATGTTTTAATCACATAATTTTAGACCTGAAAGTCACATGAGGTAAAATGTGGACATTCACTTCAAATACAATTCCAGTTCTTAGGGGGCAGTCTTATAGTAGTTAGCAATGTGAACACATATATGTGCTTGAAAGTGCAAAAAATTTTGAGCCAGAAACTACTAGTTATAAACTATTTGAAAAAGAGAATAGGGCAGATTTATCAACACTTTGTACCGTTTAGACAGTGTAAAGTTAGACCAGGCAGTCTTACAATGCGCCATGTTACAACTGTCTAGTCTAAGTTTACAACATGACTTTTGGATATGGGATGGACCCGCACTCACTACAAATGACCCAAACTACAGTATATACTGTATATAACACTATTGAATGAATACACAACATGTAATTTCTGTTGTTAAATGGCAACAGCTTTTATTTAAAACCTCATGAGTCCACTAGAGAGTCAGGTGCAAGTATGTATCTGGATTCACGGATAAGGTGAGATCCCCCAGCTGCTGCCAACCGGCCAGACAGCAATCAAAGGGCGGCACGTTCTGGCCTGATATTCTAGAAAAGCCAGTCCACTGCTAGGGCATCAATAACCCATCAATGACCCGACCAAAGATCCCCACAGCCAAGCCTTCCCTGAAAGACCATTACCCCATCTTTCAGGCTGGCCTACAAAGCTCAGCCTGTCCACCACCATTAAGTTTAACAGCTTCTAGTAGTTAGAATTGGTTCACCATAACTGGCCTTTAGCTTCCACCTGACTCCCCAACCACAACACTAAAGCTGTGACAAGTCTTTAAAACTCAACCTTTTATTTAACTATTTCATTCCAAACTGGTGAGGGAGAGAGGATGAGACAATAGGGGACACACACGCTGGGGTGGTGCACTAGCAGTGGGGGACTCCTTCGGGGTATGATTCCCTCAGTGTTTTTGGCTATTTGGACTGGATCTGGTGAAGGTGGGCTCTTTCAGGCTGGTATCCCTGGAGAGCAGATAGATTTGAACCATCAATGGTGGCTTTTGGTGCCTCCGAGCCAGTAAAGTACAGCTGGTGTTTTTCCCCTCAGGCGTTTTGGTCGCCAGATCTCTTAGCTCCAAGGACCTCAGCTCCATCCGTTTACATGTTCCTTTATAGGATGTTTTCCATAGGTGGAGAGTGTTGTTCTTCAGTTCTTGTTTAGAAGTTTAGATATTAATATTGTTGGGTTATTTTCTATTTGTATGGACAGATATTTCTATTCATATTTCTATTTTCATACTGTTATCAGGAGCTATTTATGTTGTATTTTGTCAATAAAATGGCTGCTGTGGCCAATTCAATCTAGTCGGTGGTCTGTGTTTCATTTCTAGGGTTGGCTCCAAGCAAATGGGGGTAAAAGTGGGGGATTTTTTGAATTGGCACTAAGAGGTTTTTGAGGGATCGAGCAATCAGCTTTGCCAAGGGTCATGTATTTAAATAAAATTCCATATATTCCCTTTGAATGTTTTTTGGTGTTTGCAGAGAGCTGCTGATACTGTGCTGTGTTTGCAGAGTGCTGCTGATACTGTGCTGTGTTTGCAGAGTGCTGCTGATACTGTGCTGTGTTTGCAGAGTGCTGCTGATACTGTGTTGTGTTTGCAGAGTGCTGCTGATACTGTGCTGTGTTTGCAGAGTGCTGCTGATACTGTGTTGTGTTTGCAGAGTGCTGCTGATACTGTGCTGTGTTTGCAGAGTGCTGCTGATACTGTGCTGTGTTTGCAGAGTGCTGCTGATACTGTGCTGTGTTTGCAGAGTGCTGCTGATACTGTGCTGTGTTTGCAGAGTGCTGCTGATACTGTGCTGTGTTTGCAGAGTGCTGCTGATACTGTGCTGTGTGTGCAGAGCTGCTGATACTGTGCTGTGTTTGCAGAGCTGCTGATACTGTGTTGTGTTTGCAGAGCTGCTGATACTGTGTGTCACGGATGCCCCTGCGACCCTAGTCCCGGGTCGCGGGCGCATCCGTGCCCCGATGCTGAGCGGCGCCCCGTCCCTCATGTCGGGTCGGGGGTCCGTTCGCCCCCCTGCCGGTGCCCAAGTCCACTTACCCGGCCACGCTCCTACTCCGTCCGTCTCTGTCCCGCGGCGCGTGCGTCCCCGCTCCCTAGGGCGCGCGTGGCGGCAGTGTGAAATTTAAAGGGACAGTGCATCGGTAATTGGCCATTGCCGGACACTGCTTCCTCCTATTTAAAGCCGGCCTCTTCCTGGTAACTCTGCTGGATATTTTGTGCCTGTAGCCTTTAGAGAAAGCGTTCCTGTTTGCCTTGTTCTGATTACCATGTACCGTTCCTTCTGCCTGTCCTCGACCACGAATCTAGCCGCCTGCCCTGAACCTCTGCTGGTCCACGATTACGAACCAGAGCCGCCTGTCCTGACCTTCTGCCTGTCCCCGACCACGAGCCTGCCTGACGATTCTGTACCTCGCTACACCTCGGCTGCCTCCGCAAGCAAGTCACGTCAGGGTTAGCGACCTGGTAGACTCCCGCCGCAGCAAGTCCATCCCTGGCGTGGCTTACATCATCGCTTGCGGTGATCCAGAGGATCCACTACCTCCGACCGTGACAGTAAGATCCGGCCATGGATCCCGCCAAGGTGTCTTTACCGAGCATCTCCAACATCACCACCGTCATGGTCAAGCAATCAAAACAGATCGCGCAGCAAGCGCAGCAGCTCAATCAGCTCTCCTCTATGTTGCAGCAGCTCATCGCCACTCAGCAGCAGCAGTCGGCTTCAGTGGTCTCTCCCGTGGCAGTCGCTCCAGTCGGCCCCAAACTCCGGTTGTCCATGCCGACAAAGTTTGACGGGGATCCAAAGTCCTGCAGGGGCTTCATCACCCAGTGCTCCCTTCATGTGGAACTTATGGCTGATCAGTTCCCTTCGGAAAGATACAAGGTGACCTTCGTGGTCAGTCTTCTCTCTGGGAAAGCCCCTGGCCTGGGCGACTCCACTCTGGGACCGAGGCGATCTGGTCACAGCTGATCTGGTGACATTCCTACAGGAGTTCCGCAGTGTCTTCAAAGAGCCTGCCCGCGATTCGTCTACTGAAACCGCCCTGTTGAACCTGCAGCAAGGGAACTCCTCCGTTAGTGACTACTCCATGCAATTCCGCACACTAGCATCGGAGTTGGCTTGGAACGATGCTGCATTGTGCGCCACATTCAAGAAAGGCCTCTCCAGCCAGATTAAGGATTCCTTCTCCACCCGGGATGCGCCATCTTCATTAAGTGAGTTCATCTATCTGGCAACTCGGATTGATATCCGTTTAACGGAAAGACATGAGTAGTTCCTCCAAGAGCAGGAACCAGTCCGAACACGCTGTCTACATCGTCTTGCACCGGTGTTTCTACGGCCTCCACTGACTCCTTCCCAGCCAGCCGTGGAAGAGGCCAGGCAAGTGGATAGAGCCCACCTGACTCCACAGGAACTTAACCGATGGTGTAAGGAGAACCTATGTCTCTACTGCGGCAGCCCTGAACATTTCCTCAGGGGTTGCCTGCTCCGTCCACGGTGCTCGGGAGAATGAGCGCACCTAGGCTACATGGGAGATGCTTCCCTAGGGGTGTGCAGTCTCTCTCCTCATCTGAACATACCCGTCCTGGTCAGCACTGAAGCTGGGATCCATTTTAAAGCTTCAGCGTTCTTGGACTCTGGTTCGGCTGGAAACTTGTTGGATGCTGCTCTGGTGTCTCAACACAATCTCCCCATGGTTCCCCTGGAGAAACCTCTGGCCATCTCCTCCGTCAGTGGGAAGATCCTCAGTGATCCAGTCCGTTACCGTCCTGAGCCATTGTCCCTTCAAGTAGGGGCACTTCATAAAGAGAGACTTACGTTCTATGTGTTACCCCGGTCTTCCTCATCCCTCCTTCTGGGTCTTCCGTGGCTGCAGCGCCATGTCCCAGTGCTCGACTGGCAGACGGGCGCAGTCCTGCGCTGGGGGCCAGAGTGTCGGTCTCGCTGTTTGATGGCACCTCGCACGGTGCTTACCGCTTCTCCGGTATCATCTAAACCTCTAGCGGGTCTTCCCGCGCCATATCAAGAGTATGCTGACATCTTTACCGAGAAGCAAGCGGAGACCTTGCCGCCACACCGTCCATATGATTGCGCGATTGACTTACTGCCCGGTACCAGTTCTCCTTGGGTCAGAGTCTACCCCTTATCCATTCCAGAGACACAAGACATCAGAGTACATACAGGAGAATCTCCAGAAGGGGTTTATACGAAAGTCCTCCTCCCCCGCGGGGGCGGAATTCTTCTTCGTGGAAAAGAAGGACGGTACCTTATGGCCCTGCATCGATTACCGGGGTCTTAACAAGATCATGGTGAAAAACCAGTACCCTCTGCCGTTGATCACAGAGCTCTTTGACCGTCTACGGGGTGCAAAGATCTTCTCCAAGCTGGATTTGAGAGGGGCCTACAATTTGGTCCGAATCCGCAAGGGCGACGAGTGGACGACGGCCTTTAACACCAGGGACGGGCACTTTGAATACCTGGTCATGCCTTTTGGACTGTGTAATGCACCAGCCGTCTTCCAGGAGTTCATGAATGACATCTTCAGGGACCTTCTTTATACCTGTATCGTGGTCTACCTGGACAACATCTTGATATACTCTCCTGATCTTGAGACTCATCGCCTCCACGTACGCCAAGTGCTGCAGCGCCTACGAGCTAACCACCTGTATGCCAAGCTAGGGAAGAGCCTCTTCCATCAAGTCAGCCTTCCATTTCTGGGCTATATCATCTCGGACCAATGTCTACGGATGGACCCAGCCAAGTTGTCGGCCGTATTGCAATGGCCATTGCCGGACACTGCTCTTATTTAAAGCCGGCCTCTTCCTGGTAACCTTGCCGGATCTATTGTGCCTGTAGCCTTTAGAGAAAGCGTTCCGGTTTGCCTTGTTCTGATTACCGTGTACAGTTCCTTCTGCCTGTCCTTGACCACGAATCTAGCCATCTGCCCTGACCCTCTGCCTGTCCATGATTACGAACCAGAGCCGCCTGTCCTGACTTTCTGCCTGTCCCCCGACCACGAGCCTGCCTGACGATTCTGTACCTCGCTACACCTTGGCTGCCTCCGCAAGCAAGTCACGTCAGGGGTAGCGAAGGATGGACTTGCTGCGGCGGGCTCTGGTGAAAACCGGGACCTACTTAGATTCCACTCCCTAGCGGGGCTTACGTCATCGCTTGTGGTGGTCCAGAGGATCCACTACCTCCGACCGTTACACTGTGCTCTGTTTGCAGAGAGCTGCTGACACTGTACTGTGTTTGCAGAGTGCTGCTGATACTGTCAGGGCCGGGACAAGGCATTTTGGTGCCCTAGGCAAGTACAGCCAATGGCGCCCCCCCCCCCCCTCGCTGCCCAAAAAATTGCACCGCCCCCCTCCTAATTCATTGCCCCTGCGCCAGGCCCTCTCTCCCCTGCACCACTCTCCCCCCTGCACCAGTCTGTCCCCTGCACCAGTTACTCTCTCCCACTTAGTAACTTCTTTCCAGTCATACCTGCGCCCAGGGGCGTTGCTAGGTTCCTAACGGAATTTTTCACGCCACATTGTGAACTGCGGATGTATTGTTACATAGAAAAAACTTCTTTTCCTGTCACTAATTTTCTGCATATTCCACATAGATCCCGTCCATCACCTCAGCAGTCGCTGTACAATGAAAATCATCAAATCCTGCCTGACCCTGACCAAACGCGACCCCCACATGTGACTATCAGCTGTACACAGGCACTGAACACGTATATTACCGCCATACAGTGACCAGATAGTGATAGATACTAGTTGTATGTAGACGCTCTGCAGAAATATAAGTGATTACCAGTTACGTTTAATGTCTCACAGGAGATGTCTTTTCTGATCAGCGTCGTTCACTTTCCCTTTTCTTCTCCATCCGGTTCACACCTTCATGCGGATTGCTCCCGGCCAGTACTCGTCCCTGCAGATTTGGGCACAAAGGGCGACATGTATGAACGGGATTTACGCCTGTTTTCTGGCGTATCCTGAGCCTCACCGGCCCGAATCCCCCTGTCGGACGCAGGGATGCAGTGTTAGGCGCAGCGTTCGCCACTTTCAGATGCGCCTCGCATGAAGGGGCGTGCAATGGGCACGGTGTGGTCGCGGTGTGGGTGTTCCGGGGCGGGACGTGGCGCGCTCAAAAACTCCGAGGCATGTACGATCGCGGCTCGGCAAAGTGAGGCGCATTGCAGCCCTCGTCAGCTCCGACAGACAGACCTGGTTGATTCTGGTCTAAATGATCCGGCGGAGGCGAAGTGAGCGAGAACGGAACATGGATAGGAAAAACAAGAAGATCACACAGAACTCTCGTCCTCTCAGTAGCCATGAACATGGAGTATGGGATTCTAAAAAAAATCGCCTTTATAGTGTAAAATTATTATCAGAAAAAATACTCAAACCTTAAATAAAAAAAAATAATCACTTTCCAAAATCCAGAACGGCGCTATATCGATGAATTAGGATATTATAGGAAATAGCCGGGAAATACAGTAATTCAAATTCCTGTAAGCAATCGCATTGTCGGCCAGAAACTGCCAATCAGAATAGTGAGCGACAGTGGAACCATTAAAACCTATGGAGAAATATTGAACCACTCAAAATCAAGCGGGACAGTTTCAAAATACAGTACAAATGCAGAAAAGAGCTATGGGTTTGAGCTATGCGGGGGCCTTGACTATCCCAGCCAATCAGAGCGCGAGCTAACTACTCCCATTGTAGTCTATGGAGAGATCCCGCAAATGCAATCTATTGCTCTCAGCGCCGAGTAGAGGCATGTGAGGATGAATAAAAAAAATCGTTTTATTAGGTAGTAAAATATGATCTGAAAAAGTAGCTGAAACCTTCTATAAACATAAATCGGGAATCAAAATCCCGAAACAACGTGCGTTTGTCCCGCCGAGACCGGCTCTACTCATGAATTGGATATAGATAATGTGCCGGTAAATACAGAAATTCAAAACATTGTGATTAAGCTCTTCTCATCTGTCGGCAGAAACCAACCAATCAAATAGGAGCGACAGTGACCCAATATAACTATGAGGAGAATTATTGACCAAACCAGATGAAAAGGCGGGACAGTTCAAAATAAAGTAAAAAAGGCATGCAAAAGATCAGATAGGTTGAGCCCAGGCGGCAGTATGAATCTAGATGGGGCCAATCATATTGTCGTGGCGTCAATTTTTGAATGGAGAAAGAAGGGCGCGCTAGAACGGCCCCTACAAATTTATTACTGTCTATGGGAAATATTCTAGTACTGTGATTGGTTTAGGTGGGAAGAGGGGCTCAGTCCTGCTATAGCCAATCAGCGGCTGAGCTTCCTTACTCATAGATTCCTAGTGGGGAAAAGACATGCAGAGGCGAGCTCTGTTATGTGTATTGGCTTAACTTAAAAGAGGCCCGCGGGTTATTTGGTACCAATGTGAGAGCGAGCGACGCTCTTATGGGTTTTCAATACCATCTAGAAAAAAACGTACAAGGTTCGCAAATCAAAGATAAGACACCCGAAGTTGTAGCCAATTGTGTTATAAAATGATCAATAATATGGGGTAACGAAAAAAAAAATATTAATTCAATAAATTACATTGTTTAATTCTTTATTTTCGTTAGCTAATTATCAATACTCCATGCTGCACGGCGCTTGAAGCCGAGATTTATTGCCCTCCATCTCTCCATTGACTACAATGGGACAGTAGCTCACAGCTCCTGATTTGGTCCATACTTCTCCATCGCTTATATATTGGGCCACTGTCCACCTATATCTGATTGTTGGTTTTTCCGACCAATGAGAAGAGCTACAGAAATTGAAAACTATTATTTTCCCGGGCAATTCTCTCTATATCGCAATATCCTGAAGTACACCGGTCTCGGCGACAAACGCATTTTTAGGTATTTATTTGTATTTATTTTTATAGAAGGTTTTCAGCTCTTTTCAGATACTAATTTCACACCTAAAAAAATGATTTTTTATTCCTACTTTCCCTGCCGCACGCGCTGGAGAGCCGAGATTTTTCATTGCCTTCCATCTCTCCATTGACTACAATGGGGACAAGTAGCTGCGCTCTGATTGGCGGGATAGCCCAACAAGCCCCCACAAGCTTCAAACCAACACTCTGGTTTCTGCATTTATACTTAATTTTTGAACTGTATCCGCCTTTTGAATTTGAGTTGTGTCAATACTTCTCCATAGGTTATAAAGGGGTCCCCTGTCGCTCCTATTCTGATGGCCCAGGATTGCCAAGTCCCCCGCTAGCTCAACTATCACCTCTTTTCTGCATTTTTTACTGTATTTTTGAACTGTCCCACCCGCCTTTGAATTAGATTGGTCAATACTTCTCCATAGGATTATAATGGTCCCTGTCCATCCTATTCTGATTGCTGGTATCTGTCGACCAATGAGAAAGCTTACAGGAATTTGAACTACTGTATTTCCCGGCAATTTCCCAATATCCAAATTCCCGATGGTAGCGCCGGTTCTGCGATTTTTGGAAAGTGATTTATTTATGTAATTTTTTTTAGTAGGTTTTCAGCTCTTTTTTCAGAGAATGTTTTACACCCTAATAAAAACGTTTTTTGAATTCATACTCCATGCCGCACTGACATCTTTAAATGATTTCTCTGCTGTTTTCCAGCCTATTCGAATCGTGAATACAATGTGAGGCGCAGATCCCTCGGCACAGCGCCTAAGCCCCGCACGTGCCCCACACACTGGCGAGGCGCGGCTGACTTATATAACATATTATGAGCGCACCTCGCCGCCGACAAGTCATGAGCGCAAATTTCGCCAGGAAAAACTGCGAAAACAATAGCGCTCCGACGGCAGCGAGAGATTCATCACATTTCGCCCAAAATCTTCCACACATTCCAGCAACTCCTACTTATAGGTAAATATGTCCCCTACAGTTTAGACAGGTATATACACTCACCGGCCACTTTATTAGGTACACCTGTCCCAACCACCCTTAAACACTTAATTTCTAATCAGACCAATCACGATGGCGGCAAACTCATGCATTTAGAGCCATGTAGACATGTCAAGACAATCTCTGCAGTTCAAAACCGAGCATCATTATGGGAAGAAAGGTGATTTGAGTGCCTTTGAAACGTGGCAATGGTTGTTTGGTGCCAGAAGGGCTGGTGTCTGAGTATTTCAGAAACTGTCTGATCTCCTGGGATTTTCACGCACAACCATCTCAAGGGTTTACAGAGAATGGTCCCGAAAATAGAAAAAACATCCAGTTGAGCGGCAGTCTGTGGGCGTATAATGCCTTGTTGATGCCAGATGTCAAAGGAGAATGGGCAGACAGGTTTGAGCTGATAGAAAGGCAACATTGACTCAAATAGCCACCTCGTATACAACCAATGGTAGGCATGAAGAGCATCTCTGAAGGCACAGGAACTGCTGAACTTTGAGGCAGATGGTCATACAGCACAGAAGACCACACCGGGATAGCACACCTTTCAGCTTAGAACAGGAAACGAGAGCTCCAATTTGCCCAAGCTCAACGAAATTGACAGTATAAGATTGGAAAAACGTTGCCTGGTCTATGAGTCTCGATTTCGTGCTGCGACATTCCGATGTAGTGGTCAAATTTTGGCTCTCAACAACATGAAAGCAAGGATCCAACCTGCCTTGTATCAACGGTTCAAGGCTGTTGTGGTGGTGTCAATGTGGGGAATATTTTCTTCCCCCCCTTGTCACTCTTTGGCCCCCTTGGTACCAATTGAGCACGTTGCAACTCCTGTGTGAATCTATGCTCCCCGAAGAATTGAGCGTTCTGAGAGCAAAAGGGGTCCAAAAACCTGTTACTATAATGCATGGTGTACCTAATAAAGTGGCCGGTGAGCGTATGTCCCCTCAATTAGGTAGGTGTATATATAGGTCGCCATCCGTTAGGCAGGTATATAGATATGTCACCTTCTCAGTTTAGGGCTGGTATATAAGATAAGCCTCTCAGTCAAGCAGTATATAATATTGTACCCTTAGACAAGCAGATATATAAAAATAGGGTCCACTCATAGGCAGCGTTAAAAAATATAGGGGCACTCTCAGACAGGTATATAGAATAGGGCCACCTCTCAGAGCAGGTATTTATGGGCACTCCAGGCAGGCTATAGATATAGGGGCACCTCAGGCAAGTATATAAGGGTGCACCTCTAATGCAGGTATATAGTGGTCACTCAGCAGTCATATAGATATAGAGGACACAGGCAGTATATTAGGCACACAGACAGAGCATATAGGGCAACACAGACAGCATATATAGATATATGTGGGGCACCAGGGCAGGTATATATAGGGGACACCAGGGCGTCGCTAGGCAGATTCAATCGGGGCACAAGCCCCCGAATTAATATGTCCTGTGCCCCGAGTTTCAGGCGGCTCCAGCCCTGCCAGGGGCCTGGGAGCGCTCCTGTGTGGGCGGCGGCGCCCGCCGAGATTCTCTGACTGTACGGCCGTTTCACACTCCGGGCGCAGTCAGAGTCGGGGAGGATGCAGGATGGTATCGTTTCCCCGTCCTGTCTTCCTCCCCTGTATTGTACGGCGCACAACGGCGCCGACATACACCTGGAACGTTCGCAGGGTGTCATGAATGCACCGCTTTCATCACCCCCCTGCGACGCTGGTATTTCCTAAGAGCCGGCACGCTCTGCCAGCCGAGAAGACCCTGGTCCCACGAGAACGGCGTAAAGCAGCGTGATTACGCTGCTTACAACCGCTCACAAAGCGCAGGACCTGTGATGCCGGACCGTCCTCCATAAGGTAAGTAGTATTTTTTCACTTTTATTATTATTAGGTAAGGGGCATGACACTGGCTACAGGGGGCATATATGGCTAATGGGGCATGACACTGGCTACAAGGGGGCATACATGGCTAAGGGGGCATGAAACTGGCTACAGGTGCATATATTTGCCTAAGAGGGGAATGACTGGCTACAGGGGGCATATATGGTTAAAAAAAGGGGCATGACACTGCTACAGTGGGCACATTTGGCTAATCGGGGCCATGACACTGTGGCTACAAGGGGTCATACATAGGCTAAGTGGGGCATGAAACTGCAACAGGGGCATATAATGACTAAGGGGGCATGACTTAGGCTACAGGGGCATATATGGGCAAAGTGGGGCATATATGCTAAATTCGGCAAGACACTGGCTACAAGGTGGCATATATGGCTAAGGGGGCATGACACTGGCTACAAGGGGGCATATATGGCTAATAGGGCATGACACTGGCTAATGGGGCATGACACTGGCTACAGGGGGCATGACACTGGCAACAGTGTGGCAAAATAAATTTGCAAATGGGGCATGACACAGGCTCCAGGGCATATAGGCCAAGGGGGCATGACACTGCTTACAAGGGGGGCATATAAAGGCTAATAGGGCATGACACAGTCTATGGGGCATGACACATGGATAACAGGGGCAGATATGGCTAAGGGGGCATGACATTGGCTACAGGGGGCTTATATGGCTAAGGGGGCATGACACTGTTACAGGGGGCATAATGGTCTAAAGGGGCAGAATTCTGGCTACATGTGCGCAAAAAGTGCAAATGGGGCAAGACACTGGCTACAAGGGGGCATATAAGGCTAAGGGGTGAGCATGACACGTGGCTACAGGGGGAATATATGGCTAATGGGGCAGGACACTGCTACAAGGTGCATTGACGATGGGACTAATGGCGCATGAAACAGCTACAGGGGGCATATATTGCTAAGGGGGCATGACTGGCTACAGGGGCCAATATATGGCTAAGGGGGCATGACACTGTGCTTACAAGGGTGCATATTTGGCTAAGGGGCATGACACAGCAACAAGTGGGGAGCATACATTGCTAAGGGGCATGCAACTGTCTTACAGGGTGCAAATTGGCTAAGGGGGCATGACTGAGCTACAGGGCATATATGGCTAAGTGGGGCATGACACTGGCTACAGGGGGCATTATGGCCTAATAGTGGCATGGACACTGGCTACAATGGGGCATATAATGTGCTAAGAGGGCATGACACTGGCTAATGGGGCACACACTATCTACAAGGGGGCATATAGGCCTAAGGGGCATGACACTGGCTACCAGGGGGCATATATGCAAAGGTGGGCATGACACAGGCTACAAGGGGGCATATATGGCTAAACGAGGTCAATGAACACTGGCTACAGGGGGCATATATGGCTAAGGGGGCATGACACTGGCTACAAGGGGGCATATATGGCCAATAGGGCATGACACTGGCTAATGGGGCATGACACTGGCTACAGGGGGCATATATGGCTAAGCGGGCATGACACTAGCTACAAGGTGGCAATAATATTACTAAGGGGCATGACACTGGCTACAGGGGGCATATATTGCTAAGGGGGCATGACACTGACTACAGGTGTGGCATATATGGCTAGTTGGGCATGATTTCTGGCTACAGGGCGCATATAAGGCTACGGAAGGGGCCAAGACACTGGCTACAAGGTGGCGCAATAAAGGCAAGGGGGCATGACACTGGCTACAGGGGGGAATATATGGCTAATGGGGCATGACACTGGCCAAAAGGGGGCATACATGGCTAAGGGGGCATGAAACTGGCTACAGGGGGCATATATTGCTAAGGGGGCATGACTGGCTACAGGGGCATATATGGCTAAGGGGGCATGACACTGGCTACAGGGGGCAGAGTTGGCTAAAGGGGCATGACCACTGGCTCAAGGGGCAATACATGGCTAAGGGGCATGTAAAACTGGCTACAGGGCGCATATATGGCTAAGGGGGCAGGACTGGCTACAGGGGGCATATATGACTAAGGGGGCATGACACTGGCTACAGGGGTCATATATGGCTAATGGGGCATGACACTGGCTACAAGGGGGCATATATGAATAATGGGGCATGACACTGGCTAATGGGGCATGACACTAGCTACAAGGGGGCATATATTGCCTAAGGGGCATGATCTGGCTACAGGGGCATATATGGCATAAGGGGGCATGACACTGTCTACCGGGGGCATATATGGCTAAGGGGGCATGATTCTGGCTACAGGGCGCATATATGGCTAAGGGGGCAAGACACTGGCTACAAAGGGCATATATGCTAAGGGGCATGAACACAGGCTACAGGGGGGGAATATATGGCTAATGGGGCATGACACTGGCCAAAAGGGGGCATACATGGCTAAGGGGGCATGAAACTAACTGGCTACGGGGCATATATTGCAAGGGCATGACGCTACAGGGGCATATAGGCTAAGGGGGCATGACACTGACTACAATGGGGGCTATTTGGCTAATGGGCAGACCACTTGGCTACAAGGGGGCATACATGGCTAAGGGGCATGAAACTGGGCTAACAGGGGGCAATATGGCTAAGGGGGCAGGACTGGCTACAGTGGGCGCATATAAGACTAATGGGCATGACACTGGCATCAGTGTCATATATGCTATGGGGCATGACACGGGCTACAAGGGGGCATATATGAATAATGGGGCATGACACTGGCTAATGGGGCATGACTGGCTACAGAGGGCATATATGGCTAAGGGGGCATATATGGCTAATCGGGCAATGACCGCTGGCTACAAGGGGCATTATATGGCTAAGGGGGCAATGACACTGGATAAGGTGGCATAATATGGCTAAGGTGGCATGACAACTGGCTACAAGGGCAATATATGAGGCAAATGGGAGCACATGACACTGCTAATGGGAATGACACTGGGCTAAAGGGGCATAAATGGCTAAGGGGGGGCACGACACTCGCTACACGGGGGCAACTATGGCTATGCGGAATGACACTGGCTACAGGCGGCATATATGGCTAAGGAGGCATGACACTGGCTACAAGGGGGCATATATGGCTAATGGGTAATGACACTGGCTAATAGGGCATGACACTGGCTAAAGGGGGCATATGAGGCAAAGGGGGCATGACACTGGCTACAGGGGGCATATATGGCTAAGGGGGCAAACACTGCTTACAGGGGCAATAATGGCTAAGGGGGATGATACTGGCTACAGGGGGCAAAGTTTGGCTAAAGGGGGCATGACACTGGCTACGAGGGTCATATATGGCTAGGGGGCATGACACAGTGGCTACATGGGTAATATGTGGCCTAAGCGGCATGACACTGGCAACAGGGGGCAAATAAATGCTAAGGGGGCAATGAAAATGGCTACAGGGTCACATAAAATGGCTAAGGGGGCATGAACTGCGTTTACAAGGGGCATATATGGCTAATGGGGCATAACACTGGCTAATGGGGTATGACACTGGCTACAGGGGGCATATATGGCTAAGGGGTCATGACACTGGCTACAGGGGGCAAATAATGTCAAGGGGCATGACACTACGGCTACAAGGGGGCAATATAATGCTAAGGGCAATGACAATGGCTACAGGGGGCAATATATGGCTAAGGGGCTACGACACTGGCTAATGCGGCATGACACTGGCTACAGGGGGAATATAAGGCTACAGGGGGCATGACCCTGCAACAAGTGGGGCATATATGGCTAATGGGGCATGACACCTGGCTAATGCGCATGACACAGGCTACAGGTGGAAAATATGGCTACGGGGGCATGAACACTGGCTACAGGGGAACATATAAATGGTGCTAATGGGTCGCAAGACACTGGCTACAAGGGGGCATATATGGCAAGCGGGCATGACACTGCTACAGGGGGCAAAAATGGCAAAGGTGGCAATGTCAACTGGCTACAGGGGACGCTATAAGTCTAAGGCGGTGCATAACTGGCTAACAGGGGATATATATGCTAAGGGGGCATGACACTGGCTACAGGGGGCATATATGGCTAAGGTTCAAGACACAGTGCAACAGGGGTCATATAATGGCTAAGCGGGCATGACACTGAGCTACAGTTGATATATATGGCCTAAGGGGGCCAAGACACTGGCTACAGGGGCATATATGGCTAAAGGGTGCATGACACTGGCTACAGGGGCATATAATGGCTAAGGGGGCATGACACTGTGGCTACCAGGGAGCATATATGGCTAATGGGCATGTCACTAGGCTCCAGGATGGCATAATATGGCTAAGGGCATGACACAGCTACAGGGGGCATGATATGACCTAAGGGGCAAAGACACTGGCTACATGGGGATATATTGCTAAGGGCAAGACACTGGCCAACATGGGGCAAATATGGCTAAGGGGCATGAACTGGCTACGATGGGGCGATTATGGCTAAGTGGCATGACACTGGCTACGAGGGGGCATATGTGGCTAAGGGGCAAATTCCTGGCTACAGGGGGCATATATGGCTAAGCCGGGCAAGACACTGGCTACAAGGGGGCATATATGGCTAAGGGGGCATGAACTGGCTACATGGGGGCATAAATGGCTAAGGGGAATGACACTGGCTACAGGGGGCAAATATAGGCTAAAGGGGGCATTGACACTGCTACAAGTGGGCAAATATGCTCATGGGATGTACACAGGCTAATGGGCATGAACACTGGCTACAGGTCATAATATGGCTTAGGGGTGGCATGGACACAGGCTAACATGGCATATATGGCTTAAGGGGCATGACACTGGCTACATAGGGTGTCATATATGGCTAAGGGAGGCATGACACGTAGCAACAGGGGGGCATATATGGCTAAGCGGGCATGATACTGGCTACAGGGGCATATATGGCTAAGCTGCATTACACTGGCAAACAGTTGGTGCATATATGGCTAAGGGGGCATGACACCTGGCTACTGGGGGCATAATATGGCTAAAGGTGGGCATGACAATGGCAAACATGGCGCATATATGTCTAAGCGGGCATGTACACTGGCTACAGGGGGCATCATAGCCAAGGGGGGCAAGACACTTGGCAACAGAGGGGCAAATATGCTAAGGGGCGTGACAATGGCTACAGGGGGTCATATATGGCTAAGGGTGCATGACACTGGCTACAGGGGCATATATGGCTAAGGGTGCATTACACTGGCACAAGTGGCATATATGGCTAAGGGGGCATGACAACTGGCTACAGGTGCATATTTTTGGCTAAGCGGGCATGACAATGGGCTACAGGGGGCATATATGGCTAATGGGGACATGACATCCTGCTAAGGGGCATGACACTGCTACAGGGGACATATAGGCTAAGGGGCATGACACTGGCTGCAATGGGGCATATATGACAAGGGGGCATGACGCCGGCTACAGGGGGTCATATATGGTCTAAGGGGGCATGCACACTGGCTTACAAGGGGTCCTATAAGGCTAAGGGGGCATGACACTGGCTTACAGGGGGGCATTATGGCTAAGGGGTGCCATGACAACTGTCTACAGGGAGCATAGTATGGCTAAGGGGCAAGACACGGGCTACAAGGGGCATATAAGGCTAAGGGGGCAAGACACTGGCTTATCAAGTGACATATATGTCTAAGGGGGCATGACACTGGCTACAGGGGGCATTTATAGCTAAGGGGGCACCATGAACACTGCTACAGTGACATACATGTCAAAGCGGGCAGACACTGGCTACAGGGGGCATATATAGGCTAAGGGGCATGACACTGGCTACATTGCCATATATGCTAAGAGGGGCATGAACCTGGTCTACAGGGGGTCAAATATGGCTAATTAGTGCATGACACTGGCTACAGGGGGCATATATGGCTAAGGGGTATGACACAGGCCTACAGAGACAAAATATTACTAAGGGGGCATAACACTGGCTACAGGGGGCAATATGGCTAAAGGGGCATGACACAGGCTACAAGGGAGCATTTATATTGGCTAAGGGGGCAATACACTGGCTACAATGGGGCATATATGTCTAAGGGGGCAAGACACTGGATAAAAGGGAGCAATATGGCTAAGGGCATGACACTGTATACAGGGGGCATATATGGATCAGTGGGCATGATACTGGCTACAGGAGCATACATATGCTAAGCGTGGCATTGACACCTGTTCTACAGGTGGCAATATAGGCTAAGGAGGCATGACACTGTCAGAATTGGTCATAAATGGCTAAGGGGGCATGACACTGGCTACAGGGGCATATATGGCTAAGGGGGGTATGAATTCGGCTACATGGGCATATAGGCCTAAGCGGGCAAGAACACTGGCTACACAGGGGCATAAATGGCTAAGGGGGGCATGACACTGGCTACAGGGGGGGCATATATGCAAAGCGGGATTGACACTGGCTACAGAGGGCATTATGGCTAAGGGGGCATGACACTGGCTACAGGGTGCCATATATGTGCTAATGGTGCCATGACAGCCGGCTACAGGGGGCGTATAAGGATAATTGGGCATTACACGGCTACAGGTGGCATAAATGGCTAATGGGGCATGACACTGGCTAAAGGGGGCATATATGGCTAAGGGGTATGACACTGGCTACAGAGGACATATATGACTAAGGGGGGCATGACACTGGCTACAAGGTGGGACATATAATTGGATAAGGGGGCATGACCTGTCCTAACAAGGGGGCAAATATGGCTAATGGGGCATGACACTGGCTAATGGGGCATGCCACTGGCTACAGGGGGCATATATGGCTTAGGGGGCATGACACTGGCTACAGGGGGCATATATGGCTAAGGGGGCATGACACTGGCTACAAGGGGGCATATATGGCAAAGGGGGCAAGACCACTGGCTACAGGGGGCATATATTAGCTAACGGGCATGATACTGGCTACAGGGGGAATATATGTGCTAAGCGGCATGGACACTGGCTACAGGGGGCATATATGGCTAAGGAAGGGTGGCATGAACACTTGCTACAGGGGGCATATATGGCTAAGGGGGCATGACAATGGCTACAGGGCGCATATATGGCTAAGCGGGCAAGACACTGGCTACAGGGGGCAAATAAGTCAAGGGGGCAGAACTGGCTACATGCGGGTCATATATAGCTAAGTGGGGCATGACACTGGCTACAGGGGGCATATATGGCTAAGGGGGCGTGACAATGGCTACAGGGGGCATATATGGCTAAGGGGGCATGACACTGGCTACAGGGGCATAATCTGGCTAAGGGGCATTACACTGGCTACATGGTGCATATATTGCTAAGGGGGCATGACACTGGCTACAGGGGGCATATTTGGCTAAGCGGGCATGACAATGGCTACAGGGGGCATATATGGCTAATGGGCAGAACACAGGCTTAAGGGGGCATGACAACTTGCTACAGGGGCATATATGCTAAGGGGAGCATGACAACTGGCTGCAATGGGGCATATATGGCTAAGGGCATGCAACTGGCTACAGGGGGCATATATGCTAAGGGGGCATGACACTGCTACAGGGGCATGATATGGCTAAGGGGTCATGACTCTGGCTACAGGGGTCATATATGGCAAAGGGGGCAAGACACTGGCTACAAGGGGGCATATATGGGCTAATGGGAGCAAGACACGGGCTATAAGGGGCATAATATGGCCTAATGGGCATGACCTGGCTACAGGTGGCATAAATGTCTAAGGGGGCATGACACTGGCTACAGGGGGCATAATGGCTAAGGGGCATGACACTGGCAACAGGGGGCATATATGGCTAAGGGGCCATGACAACTGGCTACAGGGGGCATAAATGGCTAATGGGGCATTGACATCTGGCATAAAGGGGGCATATATGGCTAGGGGTATGACACTTGGCTACAGAGGGACATATATGACTTAAGGGGCATGACACTGGCTACAGGGGCATATATGGCTAAGGGGTCAATGACACTGGCTCCAGGGAGCATTTATGGCTAAGGGGGCAAGACACTGGCTACAAGGGCCATATGAGGTTTTTTTTGTTTTTCTAAGGGGGCAAGACACTGCCTACAAGGGGGCATAGAAGGCAAAGGGGGCATGAAACAGGCTAATAAGGGGCATATAAGCTAAGGGGGCATGACACTGGCTACAGGTGGCATATATAAAGCTCAGGGGGGCATGACACTGGCTACAGGGCATATATGGCTAAGGCGACCTGACACTGGCTACAGGGGCATAATGGCCTACAGCGGGCATTGACACTGGCTACAAGGGGAGTAATGTCTAAGGGGGCATGACACTGGCTACAGTGGCATATATGGCTAAGGGGGCATGACACTGGCTAATGGGGCATGACACTGGCTACAGGGGGCAAAGATGGCTAGGGTGTAAGACACTGGGCATACAGAGGGTACAAATAGGCTAAGGGGGCATGACCCTGGCTAAAGGTCATATATCTATAAGGTGGGCATGAACACTGGCTACAGGGAGCATATATGGCTAAAGGCAAGACCTGGCTACAAGGGGCTATAATTGGCTAAGGGGGCAAGACACTGGCTACAAGGAGCATATATGGATAAGGGGCAAAGAAACACTGGCTACAGGGGCATATATGCTAAAGGGGCATGATACTGGCTACAGGGGCATACATGGCTAAGCGGGCATGACACTGGCTACAGGGGCAATAAGGCTAAGGGGGCATGACACTGCTACAGAGGGCACTAATGGCTAAGGGGTCATGACACTGGCAACAAGGGGGCATATATGGCTTAGGGGGCATGACACTGCATACAGGGGGCCATATGTGGCTAATCGTGTGCATGACACTGGCAACAGGGGGCATTATGGTTTTTCTAAAAACTAAGGGGCATGACACTGTTTCTACAGGGGCATATATGGCTAATGCGGCATGGACACTGGCTACAGGGCGCAAATATGGCTAAAGGGGGCATGCCTGCTACAGGGGCATATATGGCTAAGGGGCATGACACTGTCTACAGGGGGCAATATATGGCCTAAGGGGGCATTACCTGGCTACAGGGGGCATATATGGTGCTAAGGGGCAAGATCCACAGCTAACAAGGGGCATATATGGCTAAGGGGGCATGACACCGGGCACAGGGGCATATATGGCTAAGGGGCATGACACAGTCTACAGGGCATATATGGCTAAGGGCATAGACACAGGCTACAGGGGGCATAAGGCTAAGGGGGCATACTACTTGGCTCAATGGGGCATGACACTAAGCTTACAGGTGGCATATATGGCTTAAGAGGCTGATACTGGCTACAGGAGGCAAATATATGACTAAGGGGGTCATGACACTATGGCTACAAAGGGGCATATATGGCTATGGGGGCATGACACTGGCTACAGGGGGCATATATCGGCTAATGGGCATGACACAGTATCTACTGGGCATAAAGAGCTACAGGGGGATGACACAGGCTACAATGGGGCATGAATGGCTAAGGGGGCAAGACACTGGCTACTAATGGTGGCATATATATGGCTTAAGGTAGGGGCAAGGACACAGGCTACAAGGGGGCATAAATGCTAAGGGGGCATGACACAGGCTACAGGGGACATATATGGCTAAGGAGACATGATACTGGCAACAGGGGGCATATATTGGCTAAGCGGGCATGGAAAAAAAAAAAAAAAATTTTTTTTTTTATAACACCACCTTCTACAGGGCATATAGTGGCTATAGCGGTGATGACACTGGCTACAGGGGGCATATAAGGGCAAGGGGAGAAGGGGCATGACACTGCTACAGTGGGGCATATAGGCTAAAGGGCATAGAACACTGCTAACAGGGGGCATATATGGCTAAGGGCATGACACTGGCTACAGGGGCATATTGGCTAAGGGGGCAGTCACTGCTACAGGGGACATATATGCTAAGGGTGAGCATAATTCACAGGCTACAGGGGGCATATGTGGCTAAGGCAGCATGTCTGGCTACAGGGAGGCATATATGGCTAATGGGGCATGTCACTGGCTACAGAGGGGCCATCACTTCGGCTCCAAGGGCAAACCACAGCTACAGTGGGGCCATATTATGTGGCTATGGGGCAAAACATGGCAACAGGGGGCCTAAAAACCTACTACCAAAAAAATGAAAAAGGCATATTAACTGCTACAGGGCATATAACAGCCTAAGGGGGCAGTAACCTAACTACAGAGGGCAGTATCCCTGGCTAGAGGGGCTAATTATAACCCTGGCTAAGAGGGTGGCTACAACCATGGCTACAGGTGGCAACAACCAACCTGGCTATAGGGGGCAAATATTACCTACACGGAGGTAATTATTAACATTATGGGGCACTATAGATGGGGATTTATGTATAGAGAAAAGGAAATTGTAGAGAAATAACTGGATATAATGAGGAGTCTAAGATGTTAGTTTTGTACATTTTTCAGTGGAAGAGTTTTGTGAACGTAGAATGAACAGTCTTCCGGCGACTTTCTGGTGACAAATGGGAGAAGAAGAAAAGATGAACACTTCTTATCAGAGACTCTCCTGTAAGTCACTAAATGTAACTCGCAGTGTAATCACTTATAGTTCTCCTGACCTACATACAAAGGCTTTTTCTCTGTAATCTACCATCCGCAGTTCACAAATGAGGCGCAAAAAATTCCCGTGTAGCACCAGCTCTACTTCAGAAAAACATAAGGGCCCGAGCCACGCGGATTTTTGGAACCCTAGCACGCCCCTGAGGTGGACACACAGGCAGTAAATATAGATAAAGGAGTGGGCACACAGCAGGTATATATAGATATAGGGGCCACACAGCAGTATAATATAGAATAGGGGGGCACAGCAGGCCAGGGTATATATAAGATCTAGGGGCACACATGCAGGCATATATAGATATATGGGCACACAGGCAGCATAGTATTATAATTATAGGGGCTCGGGCAGGTGTAATATTGGCACACAGCCAGTAATATAGATAGTAGGTGCACATTCAGGCAGGTATATATAGATATAGGGGGCCACACGGGCAGGCAAATATAGGATATAGGGGCGACAACAGGCAAGTATAATATAGATATAGGGGGCACACCGGCTGGCATATATAGATATAGGGGGAACACAGGCTGTCATATAGGGGCACACAGGCTGGCATATATAGATATAGGGGCTCAGGCAGGCATATAGGGGGCACACAGGCAGTATATATAGAGATAGGGGGCACAAAGGCTGGCATATAGGGGGCACACAGGCTGGCATATATAGATATAGGGGCTCAGGCAGGCATATAGGGGGCACACAGGCAGTTAAAAATAACATTTATACTCACCTTACCTGCTTCCCGTCTACACGCTCCTCTTCATTCAGCCACGCCTCCATCGCCGGACATCTTCTCCGGCAGCTCCTCGGGCGCACTGCCTATGACGGGCTGTGCGTCAGGAGAGGCAGCGTCGCGATGACATCACTTCCTCGCGACGCTGCCCAGCTGAGCTATGAGGACCCGGCGCCGGTCCGACACTCTCTGCGGAGCAGGGAGCGCTCGCTCTCTGCTCTGCAGAAGCTCTCAGCTGTTTGTGCGTCCAGGCCCATGGCAGCGGCCTGGAACCCAGCGAGGTTCGGGGCCCCTGACTGTGCCCCTTAGAGACAGGCAGAGGTAGGCGCCCTAGGCGATCCCCTACCTCTGTCTACCCATTGTCTCGGCCCTGCAGCAAAGGGTCTGAATACTTATGTTATATTTCAGTTTCTCTTGTTTAATAAACTTGCAAAAATATCTACATTTCTGGCTCTTCCTTTCAAGAAGGGGGGGTGCAAAGTGTACACTAATGAGCAAAAAAATTTACTTTTTTGATCTTATCAAATAGCTTCAATGAAACAAAGAATGAAAAGTTTAAAGGGGTCTTGTTGCGAACGGCGTCGCAGCCCACAATTCGGGCTGTGGGCGCCGTCGCAGCCCTGTCAGTGCCTTCGCTACCAGACGAGTGTCGCCGCTGCCACAGGTCTCGGGCGATGGGCGCACTCGCACTCCAGTCTCTCGGCAGCCTCCTGCCGGTAATTGGTTAATTGCCGGGCGTTGCTTCTATATTACCTGGGCGCTTCCGCCCGCCCCCTGCCGGATCTTTAGTGCTTTTGCCTATAGAAAAAGCGTTCTCTGTCGTCTTATTCTGATCTTCCGTGTACTGTACCCTTTGCCTCCGTCTCCTGACCCGAACCTCTGCCGCCTGCCCAGACCTTCTGCCTGTCCACGACCACGAACCAATTGCCTGCTGTCTGACCTCAAGCCTTCCCTGACTACGACCCTGACTTACATTCTGTATTACCTACACTTCTGATGCCTCCGCCAAGCAAGTCACGTCGAGGGGTAAGCTGACCAGGTAGACTCCCGCGCACAAGTCCATACCCGTTATTTGCGGCGGCTCTGTGGAATACCGGACCATTACTTAGTTCCGCTGCCTGGCGTGGCCTACACCATCGCTTGTGGTGGTCCAGTGGATCCACTTCTACGTCCGGGACCGTTACAGGTCTGAATACTTTCCGTACCCACTGTATATGGTCCAGGTATTTAGAGGCCCCCTGACACTGGCAGCGTAACGTCATAATGGCCAGCGTGCGGGGACGCTCCTCCAGAAGCTCCTCGGTCGCACAGCCTATTAGATATTAGGCTGTGTGGCCGAGGAGAGTCAGTGGCACGATGAAGACACTTCAATTCGCGCTGCTGCATTGTTCCCTGTTAAGGCCAGGGGTGGGCCCAATATACTACTGGGCCACAGCGGGCCTCTATACCTGAAACAAAGGGTCCCGCTGCCAATGTCCTCCCTTCTTCACAGATTGGCCCAAGTCCCCATACAGCAGTACCCCTTGTACTGCCCTTGTGCTCTAAGAAACGCACAACCATCAAAGGTTAGATGAACTTCTAATTGTACTGACTAGATGATGAGCGATTACGTTTACATCGTCATCTGGTGATAGTCGATACAGGCAATTATTCAAGACGTATTTTCCGATAGTCCCGATAATAGATTATCGCCGATGACCATTAAATCTATGGGAGAGCAACAACACCTTCAATCTTCAACACCCAAATAGGCTGGAGAAGCTGAAATTAACCTCCACAACATACAAATGATACGTGCTACATTCTTAGGCAGCAACACACATAGGTTATAAAAGCCACAGAAAAAACTCACACAGCCATTCACTAACCCTGTCTTGTTACCACATGCCTGACCCTTGAACTCATCACCACAAATTAAAAAGTGAAGAAGGCAGTATGATTTGAACCATCATTTTACTTGAACTGACAATGAATATCCCTTCCTGGAACGCAGCATGAGCCCCCAAACCTGCATGAACCCCCACATTTAAAAAGTGCCGCAAAAAGGGAGTCATTCAACACCATTATAGTTTTCCCCTGACATTGACTATAACCAGTCCTGTACCAGCAGAATGACCATTAAACCGCATGACCCCACATTTAAAAAGTGCGCAAAAAGGATCTTCAACCACCATTTTTAGTTCACTGGACAAGCTAACCCCCTGTCCGGGGCCCGACAGCAGGATGCCCCAAACCTGCATGACCCGATATTAAAAGTGCCGGAAAAAGGAGTCTTTTCAAACCACCATTTTATCTTCACGGACATTGAACTCTATCTGTCCTGTCGCAGAAGACCCCTAAAACCAGTTTTGAGACCTAACCACAGATACACAAGTGGCAATATGTGCTATTTTGAACAGTGACTCTCATTTAGAATATTTTTGGTAACTGACATTTATTTACAGAATATTATTAAGGGAAGTTTTATTTATAGTTTTTTACATTATTATCATTGCTTTTTATTTCAAGTTTGATGAACATACAACATACACCCCTTCCCTGCAGTTTTTAAAGGTATTTGTTTATAAAAACCTTGTAATTGTTAAATCTCCGCACACCCCATAAGTAAATACAAATGTCCTACATCATCCCCAAAACACTTCTTAGTTTAAGACCATTTGCCCACCTGGCTATCTGAGACAGACTTCAGCCCAATCAATTCAATGGTTTTTCCATTTTTCCTCCAAATCCTTCTTTCATGATTAGGGACAGACCGTCATCCCCTGGAGATCAAATGATGCGACACCATAGTGACTTCCAGCCCCAAAAAATTTAAGCCTCTAATTGTGCGATTTTGTGACCAGCCCGTGAGCCTTTAATTGACACTACTTAACCTCACAGAAATCACCTTTTTCAAAATCTGATTTTTTAGAGAAATATGAGAATGCTCTCCTGATTGTCCCCTAACGGTGAGAGTACCCAGGACTGCCATCAGCCATCTGTTAACACCAACGGAGGTCCCAGCTGCAGGGCCAGACTTACATGGGGTGTGGTGAGGGCCCCTGGCTAGCGTCTGTCATCTAATAACACGGAGGTCCAGCCGCCAGGGCAAGACTTACAGTTGGTGGCGGTGAGAGCCCAGCTACATCTGTCATCTAATTAACATGCAGTCAGCTGCCAGGAGACACCTAAAAATATACCTGCTGTGACTACAAAATTGCTGTCTTCAAATTATAAGTGCAAGGTGCCTGCTATCAACAAAGCTGGACTGGGCCAAAGTGAAAAAACATCGGATTCTGAAATGTATACATGATGAATAAACGGTATTTTTGCACCTAAAAATACACCTAACCCTGTCTGCGTGACGACAAAATAGCTTGTAGTTTCAATTAAAGTGCAATGTGCCTCTAGCACAAAGCTGACTGGTGCAATAAAAGTGAAAAAACACCTATCTGAAAATGTATACGGTAATACAGTGGAGTTTGCACCTAACAAATACACCTGCAAGTTACTTAAAAAGATCTGTATCCTAATAAAAGTTCAGGCTGCCCAACACACAAGTAATAATTTCAACAGAAAACTGTTAATAAAAAGCCATTTGCAATGCAATGTCTAAAAAAAAGTCTGGCTGCACAATATCCATATTCCTTTAAAGAGCTTGTCATGTTTTTTCGCCCCCCCAGCTCACCCTGCTCTATCTGTAAGCTGATTTGCGGGCCGCCGAAATTACAGGAAGCGCTGAAAATGGCGCGATATTAATATGAGTTATCACAGAATTTTAAACCTAAATTATCGCGTGATCTAAAAAATCCAATCAACATAAAAACCGTGCCGATTTCAACTTTGTCGATAATAATCGCTCAACACTAGTACTGAGCACTATCTAATTTTTTTTACTGCACTAGAAGAGCGCTGCCTTTTCTCTTTTTTTTCATACCTTATACCACTGGGACACCAGGTATTAAACATGATATGAAAGGGTCATTTAAAGCTGAAGGGCTTTATGTATGAAAACAGTAAGACTGTCTTTTTTGTGCATAGCAACCAATCAGAGCTCATAGCAACCATTCAGAACTCATAACAACCATTCACAGCTCATTACAACCAGTCAGAGCTCATAGCAACCAATCAGAGCTCATAGCAACCAATCGGAGCTCATAGCAACCAATCAGAGCTCATAGTAACCAATCAGAGCTCATTGTGACCAATCAGAGCTCATAGTAACCACTCAGAGCTCATTGTGACCAATCAGAGCTCATTGTGACCAATCAGAGCTCATAGTGACCAATCACAGCTCAGTTTTCGTTTCATATAGTGCTCTGAAAAAATAAAATTTGTTGCTATGAGCTCTGATTGGTTGCTATGGGCTCTGATTGGTTGCTATGAGCTCTGATTGGTTGCTTTGGGCTCTGATTGGTTGCTATGGGCTCTGATTGGTTGCTATGAGCTCTGATTGGTTGCTATGAGTTCTGATTGGTTCCTATGGACAACAAACACAGTTTTACTGAGAGACAGTTCTCATACATAAGGCCCTAAATGTTATTGAGATAGAAATCAGGCAAAAATTTACTAGAGCCTTATACATTTTTTATCACTGGGCCACCAAGGACTAGACACAATGTAACCAGTAAGTCTGGCCACACTCACCATCTGCCATAAGGGGACTGTCCTGCTGCCCCCAATATACATTAGACTGTCAACAGGTCTAACCAAAAGGCAAAATCAGAAGAGCTACCATGTAAAGTAAGTGACCAGCTTGATCATATCAACCATTACCCAAGGGCCGGGATTGAGACATTATGTCACCAGCGACTGGTTATAAACCATACTCGCTCTCAATTAAACAGACAGTGGGCAAAGGTGGTTTTTACCATTTCTTCTCCAAACATTCGTGCCCCTTAGTAGAATACTTCACCTCTCTTACTTTTCACTGATGTACTGCAGGAGCCAAATTATTGTCTATTGATTCTACCAATGGTCAGTCGTTGTGATTAGAATGTTTTTGGGAGATGTAGATATGGCCATAATAGGAGAGGGTAGTGGTGGTGAAATTGGTGATTCTAGTCAAGTTTAAGAAAAGGAAGGGGAATGTGGTAATGGCACTGGCCCTTAGGGCCCTCACCAGAACTAGGAGGGCCCAGGTTTAGACTGGCCTAAAAGGGAACAGGGGAAACCACTGGCGGGCACCATGGTGGGACTGCTTTTCAGAGAAATGTGGCAAAGGAAGAGTCATGTACAGTCATGTGCAGTAGTTGTACGGTGGATCCACAGAATCAACTCCACTGGTTGGACCTCCAAGAATCAACTCCACTGGTGGGCCCCAAGAATCAACTCCACTGGTGGGCCTCCAAGAATCAACTCCACTGGTGGCCCTCCAATAATCAACTCCACTGGTGGCCCTCCAAGAATCAACTCCACTGGTGGGCCCCAAGAATCAACTCCACTGGTGGGCCCCAAGAATCAACTCAACTGGTGGCCCTCCAAGAATCAACTCCACTGGTGGGCCCCAAGAATCAACTCCACTGATGGGCCCAAGAATCAACTCCACTGGTGGAGCCCCAAGAATCAACTCCACTGGTGGCCCTCCAAGAATCAACTCCACTGGTGGGCCCCAAGAATCAACTCCACTGGTGGGCCCTAAGAATCAACTCCACTGGTGGGCCCCAAGAATCAACTCCACTGGTGGCCCTCCAAGAATCAACTCCACTGGTGGGCCCCAAGAGTCAACTCCACTGATGGGCCCCATGCACCCCAGTCCAACACTGGGAGGGCCTCAGTGTAATTCTGGGCTCTGTTCAATACTATACACCCACAGGTTTAAGATCTTCCATTAGCAGTGGACTGAAAATCTACTGATAAATGAAGGATTGAAAGTAAATTCTTCGAGACTTCAGAGCTCAAGATACCGGGAGATAAATTATGGCCTGACATTGGGGAAGTACCAGGGGTCACGAGCAGGTGGTGTCATCGTGTAATGCACTCACATGACAGCGCAGGAGAGGCAGACGGACAGTCCGGGGGATGGTCACAATTTTACCCACCATCGGAGGAATGAACAGAAACTGCTGGAACTTTCAGAATCTTCCATAAAGTTCTTTCCTACAATGGAAATTTCCTTCTCCTGTTCCAGTCATATAAAGAAGACCAGGACATGGGACAGGATATCACAAGCTCCAGATCTGTGGGAACATCTCCAGCGTTCAGCAGAAGAGGCAAAATGGTCCATCCCAGAGCCTTAGTGATATGTGTGAGTATATTCATATCTATAGATCTTGGTCAAGTGAGGGGGGGAAAGAAGCTTCCACCTTCTGCAACCTCAATGTGTAATTTTCTTCAGTCCCCGTAATATACTTCCCTATGACCATTTAGTAGAATAGTGAAGAAATCAGGCGATACCTTTTAGAGGCTAACTGAGTCTATTTGATAGTGAGCTTTCGAGAGGACTAGCTCTCTTCTTCAGACTGATGTTATACAACAAACTGAAAATACACAGACTTTTTATACACACAAGACATGGATCTTCAAAGGATCTTAGAATTCTTAAAAATAACAAAATGCAAAATATAGGTACAGCAGTTATTTACAACCTGTCAAGAATTAAACAGTCTGGAAACTTGTGAGGCGTGACGGGAGTGATCAGTAATTATTTCTCTTATCTTTATATGCAATCAGGGGAGATTTGTTGCACTCACAGTTCACACATAGCTTGACATGAAGCTGGCATGAATATTTAACCCATTTTGCAGAGTTTTAAATTTTTGCATTAATTTATATTCCCATTCCTTCCTCTCCCTCAGAGTCTTAAAATCTCCCATTAAGACCATAACATGCAAATCTTCCATGGAATGATTTTCTCCAGAGAAATGTGCGGCCACTGGCAGATCAGTTCCATGGAAGATTTGCAGGTAACGGTCTTAATTGGAGATTTTAAGACTCAGAGGGAGAGTAAGGAATGGGAATATAAATTAATGCAAAAATTTTAAACTCTGCAAAATGGGTTAAATATTCATGCCAGCTTCATGTCAAGCTATGTGTGAACTGTGAGTGCAACAAATCTCCCCTGATTGCATATAAAGATAAGAGAAATAATTACTGATCACTCCCGTCACGCCTCACAAGTTTCCAGACTGTTTAATTCTTGACAGGTTGTAAATAACTGCTGTACCTATATTTTGCATTTTGTTATTTTTAAGAATTCTAAGATCCTTTGAAGATCCATGTCTTGTGTGTATAAAAAGTCTGTGTATTTTCAGTTTGTTGTATAACATCAGTCTGAAGAAGAGAGCTAGTCCTCTCGAAAGCTCACCATCAAATATACTCAGTTAGCCTCTAAAAGGTATCGCCTGATTTCTTCACTATTCTACTACTTTCTATGGCTAACACGGTACAACATTATACTACTATGACCATTTAGTAATCTAGAGGATTACACAATCCAGAGACTGTGAATTCACATTGATGCCAAATTACAGGAATGTTCTGCTCCTCACATGGGGCAAACTGGTGCCCACGAGAAGTCTACGTCTTGTAATCCAGATCAAATAAGTAATCATTGTGTTTCATAATACAAATTAAAGGTAGATGACGAATACTGGGGCTAAAAATGGTAAAATGAAGTAAATCTCTCAAAGCTCTGCCTTATTAGCTCAATATTCTGAGTATATGTCTTAGAGTTCTGTCTTATTACCTCACTGATCTAGTATCATAGAGTTCTTGTTATGTAACTGATCTTGTATGCTAGAGCTCTATCTTATTTTCTTAATGATGTGAGTTAATTATTATCTCAATCTTCTACAATTATAGAGCTCTGCCTTATTATCTCAGTATTCTTAGTATATGTCTTAGAGCTCTGTCTTATTATCTTACTGACATGAGTAAATATATCAGTGATCTGTTTTCTTATCTCCTCTGATCTAGTATCTTAGAGCTCTGTCTTATTATTTTACCGAGTTAATATCTTAGAGCTCTGTCTTATTATCTCACAGGTTCTCCAAAACCACCTTTCAAATAAGACTTAAACCGACTTTGGCCACCAAATCAGTACAAGTTGCAGGAGTTTCCAAATTCCAAACTCTTTCAGATGTTTTAGTTTCTATCTTACTTCCTGTTTTAGTGCATAGATCTTATTCACTGTGGCCAACTTTTGACGACTTTAATAAACTGGCAGTGTTTATTAGACTCACAATAAGTTGGTTTATTTGCACCAAAATTGAAAGTTCTAAATTTAAAAAGTAGTCAACACATGAAAGTGTTGAGTCAGTCAGAAAACCTCATTCTTTTGGCACATTTTGCTAATAAATATCTCAAAAATATTTAGAAAAATAAGTGTGAAATATTCAAAACTCTCAAAAAGAATAGTCAATCAATTTTGGTCCAACATTTGGTTCTAAATAATTATATAATATAGCTTTAAAGGAGTGTTCTCACTGTGCAGTTTCACAGAGCCACAGCCAGCTTGCTGGTCAGGCTGTGGGTAGTTCTATAGCAGTGATTGCCATATCAGCTCTGCTGTTCCTGGCTATTCCTGTTACAGTGACATGAGTGCAGGAAATTTATAAAATATAGTACACAAAGCTACAGAGCTCTAGAGCATGAAAGCTTCTCATTTAGTTAGATAAACAAACTCTGCTGTTAGAGATAAAACTCTGCAGGGAGTGACTCTCCATGGTTAAACAGACTGACTGATAGCAGTTTGGATCAATCAGATAAGAGACAGAGAAGGAAAAAGTTAAGAGAAATGGTCGGTAAGCAGAGACACTTGTGTACTCTAAGAGGAGATAAAATCATCCTTATCTCCTGACCAAAGCAAAATCAAAAGAGCAATGTATTCGGTAATAGTCTTCATTTACCTTTCCCTATGTGTTAAAAGCTAATCATTGTGGTGAGAAAACCCCTTTACGGTGGTCAGAGCTCCAGTTTTCCAAGGCAGACAGAGTTTTATCATCAGAGTCTTTTGCTTTCCAGGGGGTCTGGACCATAGTTATAGAACAACATAGATTCGATCCCTAAAAGACATAATAAAACATCAATCAGCAGAGAGTTTTGGACCAAGTCAGAAAACAGTGTCAAAGAAGAGGCAGTCACTTTACGGATGACCTGGTTCTGAGATGGAAATTTGCATGGACACCTTCCATGTGATCAGGTCAACCTAGAGGACAGAACATGGTTGTTAGAACTTACAGATGCTTTAGGTTTTAGTAAATCTTACAAATTGCACTGTTTGCTCAGGTGGCTCTCCTGGTGTCTGTCGCTTCATCGGCTTTTCTACCCGAGGTGTATTTTCCCAACGTCCATCCTCAGGAGAAGTCCAAAGAGGAAGTTCTCCCTCTAGAAGCTGGACAGAGATGCCCTGGGAAGAGGAGCCGCCGCCTGCCGACCACCATGACAGTAGACATCAGCGTCATTGACACCAGCTATCTGGACAGTTTGGTGGAGATGGAGGACATTAACACCCGCTCTTTATCACCCTGGGATTACAGGTAACTCGTGTAAAACCTTTTATAAAATGTCCAAGCCTTGAAACATGACTTGGGATAAGACAAATCGGAGAGACATCTGTAGACAGCGGCTTCAGGGTTCTTGCCATATATCAGTACAGAGTAGATGATATTGATACAGTTCTGGGTAGTACTGGTTTTCATTGAGGAGATACAACTAAAGGTAAGGAATCCTATAGGCAATGCTCAGTGGTGGAACTACTGCTGTAGCAGCCATAGCGGCTGGGGGTCTGCTGAGGGCAAGTGCCCCAGATCCCAGAGACCACGCGGCGTGATTAACTGTTTGTCAGTCCTCCATCACAGATGCTTACATATCGATGATATAAAGTTTTAGGGTCATCAGGGACGGTATTAAAAGTTGCATTTTGGGATTTTGGGCTCTCAGTATTTTTTATTTTTTTGCTGATCTCCCTTGTAGTTAATATATAAGCCCCAGTTACAGGGGAAATACAGCCCATGATAAGACACAGGAGTATCTATTACTACCGAACCCAGAGGTCACGTGACCATCGGAGCCAGAAGCAGTTAGCCAGGAGGCTTCATGCGTACCTGTATATACAACGTTTATATATACAATGATCATAAAGGCAGGGATGGTAAAAATCTGTCCCTGCCTTCTCAGTGGAGAGCCAGGCTCTCCCCTCTCTCAGCTGCACACTATTTGTTCTAAAACAGGGGTGCCAGACTCAAATACACAGTAGAAAATGTGGACAAAGTCATGAGCCATCCTTGATGTTTATTGAAAAAATGTCTACAATTAATGAAGTTTTTCCTTCTTATCAGATATAACGATGAACCTTTTCATAAGGAAACAACCTTAAAGAGGTTTTCTCACTACAGAGTTTTGCAGGCATCTGAGCAGTTTCTCTGGCTTAGATTTTCAAATCTAGGGGTGGGTCTCTCGTGCTAGTAGGTGTGTCTTCCCTCACTGACAAGTGGTGACCTCATCATGCCCCCTCTCTGTTCCTGCTCCCTCCCAAGTCCTCTTCAGTCTGTGTGAGCAGTGGGAGGAAGTGGATATCACAGCTCTGCAGACCTCCTGCAATGGTCAGTTCTTATGCCTGGAGAGCTGTCTCCTCCTTCCACAAGCTCTTGTAACCAGAACACATTGATGTAAACAGTTATACATACAGCCCCCTAATATATATTCACTTTTGTCACCTATTTTGTGTTTTTTTCTTTTTCAGTCTCAACACAGATCCCAACAGATTCCCCTTTGTGATTGCTGAGGCCAATTGTGTCACTTTTACATGCATAGATGCTGATGGCAATGGAAATCTAGACCTCATCTCTTACCCCATCCAACAGGAGGTGATGGTCCTACGTCGGGAGTTAAAAGGCTGCAGCTTTTCCTATAGACTGGAGACTGAGGTGGTCACGGTGGGCTGCACATGTGTCAGGCCTATTATCATCCATTATTGAATTGCCTATGTTTTATATTTATACTATATATGCCATAGAATGACAAAGATGTGTGGCTTTATTTAATATATTCTAATAAATTCAGTTTTGACTATCTTAAAATAAACCTCATTTTTAACTTAAACTTGTTGAAAATTCCATGCTCATTGATATTGTAATAAATCCCTATAGCAGTCAAAGATTTATTTTTCTTCTATATATCTCTAAATCCTCAGCAATGACGCCAATTGTTACAGTTTTACATTTTTGTATACAGTTTTATCATTGAGTTCAATGTATAAACAGTATACAGTAAGCTCCCCGGCTCCCCCTAGTGGTGGCTACAGGAAGCCAGGCATTAAAAATTTTATTTCATGTCCATGCAGAGGATCTTGATCTCTGTATTAAGGTTTTAATCATGGAATTTTAGATCTGAAAATCACATGAGGTAAAATGTGGACATACACTTCAAATACAATTCCAGTTCTTAGGGGGCAGTCTTATAGTAGTTAGCGTAGTGAACACATTTATGTGCTTGACAGTTCAAAATTTTTGAGCCAGAAACTACACTTTGTACCTCTTAGACAGTGTAAAGTTAGACCAGGCAGTCTTACAATGTGCCATGTTAGAACCTTTCTAGTCTAAGTTTACAACATGACTTCTGGATATGGGATGGATCCCCACTCACTACAAATGACCCCAACTACAGTATATAACACTGTTGAATGAATACACAACATCTCATTTCTGGTGTTAAATGGCCACAGCTTTTATTTTAAACCACATGATCACCACTAAGGAGTCAGGTGCAAGTATATATCTGGATTCACGAATACTGTGAGTTCCCCCAGCTGCAGCCATACAGCAACCGGCCAGACAGCACTCAAGGGGCGGCACATTCTGGCCTGACATTCTAGCAAAGCCAGTCCACTGCCAGGGCACCAATAACCCATCAATGACCCGACCAAAGATCCCCACAGCCAAGCCTCCCCTGAAAGACCATTACCATATCTTTCAGGATGGCCTACAAAGCTCAGCCTGTCCGCCAACATTAAGTTTAACAGCTTCAAGTAGTTAGAATTGGTTCACCATAACTGGCCTTTAACCTCCACCTGACTCCCCAACCACAACACTAAAGCCGTGACAAGTCTTTAAAAATCTACTTTTTTTTTTTTACTATTTCATTCCAAACTGGCGACAGAGAGAGGATAAGACAATGGAGGACACACACGCTGGTGTGGTGTGCTAGTAGTGGAGGACTCTTTTGTAGTGTAATTCCCTCAGTGTTTTTGGCTATTTGGACTGGATCTGGTAAAGGTGGGCTCTTTCAGGCTGGTATACCTGGAGAGCAGATAGATTTGAGCCATCAATGGTGGCTTTTGATGTCTACGAGCCAGTGGAGTAGAGCTGGAGGTAATGACGTTTTTCCCCTCAGGGGTTTTGGTCGCCAGATCTCTTAGCTCAAGGGCCTCAGCTCCATCCGTTTATCTGTTCATTAGTAGGATGTTTTCTGTGAGTGTTGTACCCTGTTTCCCCGAAAATAAGTCAGTGTCTTATATTAATTTTTGCTCCTAAAGACGAGCTAAGACTTCTTTTTTAGGGGATGTCTTATTTTTCTATGAACAATAATTCACATTTATTGTTGAACCAAACAGCAACCAGTATTAATCTACTGTAGTGATTTCATCACAAACATCAGCATAAGCAGCCAAACTCAGAATTGCATTGCAATTCTGAAGGCGAGTTTCCAGAATTGCCGAACACCGCTGGAAGAAAACCCGCTCCACTGAGGACCTCGCCTCATACAAACAATCACTACACACATTTAAGTCCGCGCTCACCCCCGCCAACAGGATTACTTCACCACCCTCATATCCTCCCTGTCTCACAACCCCAGACAACTCTTTAACACCTTCAACGCTCTCCTCCATCCACCAGCACCCCCTCCCCCATCTTTCCTCTCAGCAGATGACTTCGCCACTCACTTCCTAAATAAGATCAATCTCATCAGACAAGCTTCACCCTGCAGTCCCCTCTGCCTATCTCTATTCCTGCAGTATCCCCGCATCCCATCTCTACACCCGCTCATCACTATTCCCCCTTTAAATTCCTTCTCTTCTGTCCCCTCAGGACAAGCTCTCCACTCTACTGTCCAAATCCAACCTCACTACCTGTAATCTTGACCCACTGAAATCACTGAAACCAAAACACAAAGCTCCTTAGGAGCTTTGTGTTTTGGTTTCAGTGATTTTTGTAGTTTCCAGGCTCATAAAAGGATTTAGTTACTGTACTGTGAATCTTGACCCACTGCCATCCCACCTCATCCCTGACTTTAGCGCTGTTATCATCCCAGCCCTCGCCCATCTCTTCAACCTATCATTAACCTCTGGCACCTTGCCTTCCTCCTTTAAACATGCGGCCATCACAACCCATCCTTATGAAACCATCTCTTGACCCTCTTGTCTGTCCAACTATCGCCCCATCTCACTGCTTCCATCCGCCTCTAAACTCCTCGAACAGCATATCTATCTTCAACTTTCCTCCCACCTCTCCTCCAATTCTCTCCTTGACCCACTGCAATTGGGCTTCCGACCCCACCACTCTACAGAAACCACACTAACCAAAGTCACCAACGACCTAGCAACTGCCAAAGCCTCACGCCACTACTCTGTGCTTCTCCTCCTAGACCTGTCATCCGCCTTTGACACTGTCGACTACTCGCTCCTCCTACACATCCTCTCCTCCCTCAGCATCACGGACTTGGCTCTTTCCTGAATCTCCTCTTACCTCACTGATCGGACATTCAGCGTCTCTCACTCACACACCACCTCCTCCTCTCGTCCGCTCTCTCTTGGTGTCCCCCAGGGGTCTGTCCTGGGCCCACTACTCTTTTCTATCTACACTCTTTGTCTGGGTCAACTAATAGCATTGCATGGCATTCAATACCATCTGTATGCTGATGATACCCAACTCTACATCTCCGGCCCAGATATTACCTCTCTTCTCTCCTGGATCCCTGACTGTCTTTTGTCCATATCCTCCTTCTCCTCACGTCTCCTGAAGCTAAACGTGGAGAAAACTGAATTCATCATCTTCCCACTGCCCCACTCTATCCCTCCACCTGATCTCTCTTTCACAGTCAATGGCTACACTCTCTCACCAGCTCCACAAGTCCGCTGCCTTGGGATAACCCTTGACTCCAATCTGTCCTTCAAACCACACATCCAAACCCTCACCTCTGCCTGCCGCCTCCACCTGAAAAATATCTCCCGTATCCGCTCATTCCTTAACTTTGAAAGCACAAAAATGCTGGTCCATGCCCTCGTCATCTCACGACTAGACTATTGCAACATCCTTCTCAGTGGCCTCCCAGCTAGCACCCTTGCTCCCCTCCAATCCATCCTTAACTCTGCTGCCCGTCTGATTCACCTCTCTCCTCGATACTCCTCTGCCTCTCCCCTCTGCCAATCCCTTCACTGGCTTCCCATTGCCCAGTGAATCCAGTTCAAGTTAGTAACCTTGACCTACAAGGCTCTCCATAACCTCTCCCATCCATATATCTCTGCCTTAATCTCCAGATATCTCCCCTCACACAATCTCTGCTCCTCACAGGACCTTCTTCTCTGCTCTCCCCTTATCATCTCCTCACATAACCGTCTCCAAGACTTCTCTCGTGCTTCCCCCACACTCTGGAACTCATTGTCCCAACACCTCAGACTCTCCCTCACTCTCACCAGCCTCAAAAGCAACCTGAAAACCCATCTCTTCAGGATTACCTATAACCAACAATAACCTTGCTGTCACTACACCCACCACAAACATGTCTGCCCCTCACCTTCTGTCTCTTCCCACCTTCCTTTTAGAGTGTAAACCCTCATGGGCTGGGACCGCTCTCCTTCTGTACCAGTTGTTAGTTATTATTGTGTCACCTGTGGACTTGTTTGACCTATGTTACGTATGAAACCCGAATGTACAGCTCTCTGGAACCAAGGGCGCTCAAAAATAAATAATAATAATTTTTAAAAATGCACATGTCTTATTTTCGGGGGTGTCTAATTTTCGTGGAAACAGGGTACTTCGGTTCTTGTTTAGAAGTTTAGATATTAATATTGTTGGGTTATTTTCTATTTGTATGGACAGATATTTCTATTCATATTTATATTTTCATACTGTTTTCAGGAGTTATTTATGTTGTATTTTGTCAAGAAAATGGCTGCTGTGGCCAATTCAATCCCGTCGGTGGTCTGTGTTTCATTTCTAGGGTTGGCTACAAGCAGATAGGGGCACAGGAGGGGGGATTTTCTGAATTGGCGCTAAGAGGTTTTGGGGGGATCAAGCGCTCAGCGTTGCCAAGGGTCATGTATTTAAAAAAAAAAATTCCCTCTATTCCCTTTAACTTTTTTTGGCTTTTGCAGAGTGCTGCTGATACTGTGCTGTGTTTGCAGAGTGCTGCTGATACTGTGCTGTGTTTGCAGAGTGCTGCTGATACTGTGCTGTGTTTGCAGAGTGCTGCTGATACTGTGCTGTGTTTGCAGAGTGCTGCTGATACTGTGCTGTGTTTGCAGAGTGCTGCTTATACTGTGCTGTGTTTGCAGAGTGCTGCTGACACTGTGCTGTTTGCTAAGTGCTGCTTATACTGTGTTGTGTTTGCAGAGTGCTGCTGATACTGTGCTGTGTTTGCAGAGTGCTGCTGATACTGTGCTGTGTTTGCAGAGTGCTGCTGATACTGTGCTGTGTTTGCAGAGTGCTGCTGATACTGTGTTGTGTTTGCAGAGTGCTGCTGATACTGTGCTGTGTTTGCAGAGTGCTGCTGATACTGTGCTGTGTTTGCAGAGTGCTGCTGATACTGTGCTGTGTTTGCAGAGCTGCTGATACTGTGCTGTGTTTGCAGAGTGCTGCTGATACTGTGCTGTGTTTGCAGAGTGCTGCTGATACTGTGCTGTGTTTGCAGAGTGCTGCTGATACTGTGTTGTGTTTGCAGAGTGCTGCTGATACTGTGTTGTGTTTGCAGAGTGCTGCTGATACTGTGTTGTGTTTGCAGAGTGCTGCTGATACTGTGCTGTGTTTGCAGAGTGCTGCTGATACTGTGCTGTGTTTGCAGAGTGCTGCTGATACTGTGCTGTGTTTGCAGAGCTGCTGATACTGTGTTGTGTTTGCAGAGTGCTGCTGATACTGTGTTGTGCTTGCAGAGCTGCTGATACTGTGTTGTGTTTGCAGAGTGCTGCTGATACTGTGCTGTGCTTGCAGAGTGCTGCTGATACTGTGTTGTGTGTGCAGAATGCTGCTGATTCTGTGCTGTGTTTGCAGAGCTGCTGATACTGTGCTGTTTGCAGAGTGCTGCTGATACTGTGCTGTGTTTGCAGAGTGCTGCTGATACTGTGCTGTGTTTGCAGAGTGCTGCTGATACTGTGCTGTGTTTGCAGAGTGCTGCTGATACTGTGCTGTGTTTGCAGAGTGCTGCTGATACTGTGCTGTGTTTGCAGAGTGCTGCTGATACTGTGCTGTGTTTGCAGAGCTGCTGATACTGTGCTGTGTTTGCAGAGCTGCTGATACTGTGCTGTGTTTGCAGAGCTGCTGATACTGTGCTGTGTTTGCAGAGTGCTGCTGATACTGTGCTGTGTTTGCAGAGTGCTGCTGATACTGTGCTGTGTTTGCAGAGCTGCTGATACTGTGCTGTGTTTGCAGAGTGCTGCTGATACTGTGCTGTGTTTGCAGAGTGCTGCTGATACTGTGCTGTGTTTGCAGAGTGCTGCTGATACTGTGCTGTGTTTGCAGAGTGCTGCTGATACTGTGCTGTGTTTGCAGAGTGCTGCTGATACTGTTTTGTGTTTGCAGAGTGCTGCTGATACTGTGCTGTGTTTGCAGAGTGCTGCTGATACTGTGTTGTGTTTGCAGAGTGCTGCTGATACTGTGCTGTGTTTGCAGAGTGCTGCTGATACTGTGCTGTGTTTGCAGAGTGCTGCTGATACTGTGCTGTGTTTGCAGAGTGCTGCTGATACTGTGCTGTGTTTGCAGAGTGCTGCTGATACTGTGCTGTGTTTGCAGAGTGCTGCTGATACTGTGCTGCGTTTGCAGAGTGCTGCTGATACTGTGCTGCGTTTGCAGAGTGCTGCTGATACTGTGCTGTGTTTGCAGAGTGCTGCTGATACTGTTCTGTGTTTGAAGAGAGCTGCTGATACCGTGCTGTGTTTGAAGAGTGCTGCTGATACTGTGCTGTGTTTGCAGAGTGCTGCTTATACTGTGCTGTGTTTGCAGAGTGCTGCTGATACTGTGCTGTGTTTGCAGAGTGCTGCTGATACTGTGCTGTGTTTGCAGAGTGCTGCTGATACTGTGCTGTGTTTGCAGAGTGCTGCTGATACTGTGCTGTGTTTGCAGAGCTGCTGATACTGTGCTGTGTTTGCAGAGTGCTGCTGATACTGTGCTGTGTTTGCATTGCTTTGCTGCCTATACGCACCCGCTCTATTCTGTGCCTCCCTGGTTACCTTACACTGCTTGGATCACGTTTATTCTTCTGCCTTCTGACTTTGTACCGCGTTCCTGATAGTTACCGACTTGGCTTGCTTGACGTTCCCATATTGTGTTTGTATTGTTTTGTCTGCGTCTTGTGTTCTCACACTATTCAGTATAGTGCTCAGTCTTCTGGTTGGGGCCGACCTGTTAAGGAGTCGGGCACCCCAAAAGGCAGGGACAGGGGTTGGGACCAGTGTCAGGGCCTCACACTGTCTGTGTCTGTTTGTGCGCCCCTGACGGGTCCCTTACAACAAGTGACCATTTTGCCTGTGGGCCCCTTTTGCGTAAGGATTGCTCCCGCCCCACCGACGAGGCGTCTACTTCAAGCGAAAAGGGTTTCACGGGATCTGGCCGCGACAGGATAGAGGCAGTGGCAAAGGCAGTCTTTAGTTTGGAGAACGATTCCTCGGCCGCGGAAGGCCAGCTGCGTGGGTTAGCGTTTTTCTTCGTAAGGGCAACAATGGGAGAGAAGTGCGGGATGAACTGCCGGTAATAATTGCAGAACCCCAGGAACCGCTGTATGGCCCGAAGGCCCACTGGGCGTGGCCATTGCAATACGGCTGACAACTTGGCTGGGTCCATCCGTAGACCTTGGTCCGAGATGATATAGCCCAGAAATGGAAGGCTGGCTTGATGGAAGAGGCACTTCCCTAGCTTGGCATACAGATGGTTAGCTCGTAGGCGCTGCAGCACCTGGCGTACGTGGACGCGATGAGTCTCAAGATCAGTCCAGGTAGACCACAACACAGGTATAAAGGAGATCTCTGAAGACGTCATTCACGAGCTCCGGGAAGACGGCCGGCGCATTACACAGTCCAAAGGGCATGACCAGATACCCAAAATGCCCGTCCCTGGTGTTAAAAGCCATCTTCCATTCGTCACCCTTGCGGATTCGGACCAAATTGTAGGCCCCTCTAAAATCCAGCTTGGAGAAGATCTTCGCGCCCCGTAGACGGTCGAATAGCTCGTTGATCAAGGGCAGAGGGTACCGGTTTTTCACCGTGATCTTGTTAAGGCCCCGATAATCGATGCAGGGACGTAAGGACCCGTCTTTCTTTTCCACGAAGAAGAATCCCGCACCCGCGGGAGAAGAGGACTTTCATATGAACCCTTTCTGGAGATTCTTCCGTATGTACTCCGACATGGCTTGTGTCTCAGGAGTAGGGGTAGACTCTGGCCCGAGGAGGACTGGTACCAGGCCGTAAGTCAATCGGGCAGTCGTATGGATAATGGGGAGGAAGACTCTCGGCTTGTTTCTCAGAGAACAAGTAGCGAGACATGGAAGGAGTTCGGGATACGCATGGTAGGAGGGAGCCGGAGTTTATAGGCCACCGGGTTTATGCGCTTAAGGACCTCGAAGGGTCCTACAAAGCGGGGTCCCAGTTTGTAGGAGGGGATTTTGAGGCGGACATATCGGGCTGACAGCCACACCTTATCACCCGGGGAGAAGACAGGAGGAGGGCTTCTTCTTTTATCTGCCTGCGCCTTCATGCGGTTCAGACGCCCCGGAGCAGGGATTGGGGGGTTGTCAGGGCCCCAAAGGGTTTCCCTATGTCCGGGAAACCGGGGGTGTCAGCAGGGGGCCTGGGGATGGGATGCTAGGGGGAGGGGTTTGGGGGGGGGATGAAAAGGCCGTACAAAACGATAAAAGGGGGAGAGGAAACCGGGCTCTGATTTTTGGGTTTTATAGGGAAAAATTCCCCCCGGGAAAGAATTTGGGCCCCAAAGTCTTTTTTGCCTTTGCAGCCACGAAGTGGGGGCATTTTAACACCCCCAAAAACTTGTTTCACTTTTCCCCCCCTGGCCATTCGTCTGGGGGTGGTAAGCCGAGGAGAAGTCAAGCTTCCCCTGGAGTTTAGCGCAAAGGCCCGCCGGGAATTTTTAGAAAAAAAAACTGAAACCCCCCCGATCAGAGATGATTTGGAGAGGGAAAACCGTGAGACAAAAAATGTGGAGAAAAAATAGTGGCCCAGGCGGGGGGCCAAAGGGGAGACCTGGAAAGGGGGGACAAAATGTGCCTTTTTAAAGAAAACCCGGTTCCCACCACCCACACAACGGTATTCCCGGGGAGGGCGGGGGGAAGGCGGTTATGAAGTCCATCGCTAGTGAGACCAGGGGTTGCGTGGGGGATGGGCGGGTGGGTGCAAGAAAACCTCCCGGCTTTTTTTGGCGAGGACCCTTGTTGCGGCTCAGGAGGTACACGCCTGGACAAAATTTTTTTAAAAGCCCAAAAGCGGGGCCGGCCACCAATTTACCGGGGAAATAAAGGGGGAAAAAACGTCTTGTGGGGCCCCCGGCCCCCCAAAGTGGCAGTGACCCCATTCAGGATACGCCTACGGAGCGCAGGGGGGACATTTTTTTTCCCCGGTGGGACGTTCGGGGGAAACGACAGGGCCGCGGAGTTTAAGGCGTTCCGGAGGAATTATGTGCTCTGGGATCGCTTCTTACCCCCCCAATGGGGAAGGCAGGGGGAGGGGAAATCTCCCTTCACTTTTTTTCTCGGGGGCGGAAAATGAATCTAAAAAATTTAAAAGCGGGGAAAAGGGGGGGGGAAAAAGCGACCACCTAGCATGGGTGGAAAAAGTGGGCGGGGCCCAGTTGGAGGTACTGGAGGTTTTTATGATCCGATTTAGATAAAAGGGGGATGGGGCCCCTTCCAGAAAATATCGCCTTTCTTCCTGGGCCAGTTTTTTGGCAAAAATTTCCCCGATCCCCAATGGTTGAAATTTTCCTCTGCCTGTAAAAAAGGTTTTTTGAAAAGAAGCCAAAAAGTGCCCGGGTTTTCCCTGTGGGCCCTTTTTGCGTGGGGGACTGCCCCAGGGGCCCTACCATGGGGCGGCCTTACTTAAAGGGGGAAAAGGGGTTTCGTGGGGTCGGGCCCCGCGCAGGATGGAGGGAAGAGGCAAAGGCCTTTTTTTATTTGGAAAACGTTTCCCCTGGGGCTTGGGAAGGCCAGTCCGGGTTTGGGGGTTCTTCCCCCGAAAGGGGCCCAAACAATGGGGCCACCAGCGTGGAGAAGTGGGGAATAAACTCCCGGGTTTGAAGTTGCAGAACCCCGGGAACCTTTTTGTTTCCCCCGCAGGCCCACTGGGCGGGGGCCATTGCAATACGGTGACAATTTTGGCTGGGCCCATCCGTACCCCTTGGGTCCGGGATAATAAAAACCCGGGAAACCCGGAAGGGGACTTGTTTGGAAGAGGCACTTCCCAAATTTTGGGGCTTTCCAATTGTTTTGTCGTAGGTGTTTTGTAGCACTTGAGGGAAACGTGAAGGCGGTGAGTCTAAAGATCAGGAGAGTTATCAGGTTGTCTTTCCAGGTGCCCAACGAAAAAGGTTTATAGAGAAGACCCCTGAAAAAATCTTTAACGAACTCCGGGAAGACGGCAGGCGCATTTCGAGTCCGAAAGGGGGTCCCCAGGTACTAAAAAGTGGCCGTCTCTGGTGTTAAAGGCCGTTTTTCCAATCATGGGCCCTTGCGAATCGGACCAAAAATTGTGGGCCCCTCTCAGTCCAGTTTGGGAAAAGCCCCTTGCGCCCTGTAGACGGTTTCGAATAGTTCCGTGATCAACGGTAAGGGTACCGGTTTTTTTTCCCGTGTTTTGTTAGCCCCCGGGAGTCGATGCAGGGTCGTAGGGCCCCCGTCCTTTTTTCCAAAAAGAAGAATCCTGCCCCGCGGGGAGGGGGATTTTTGAAAAAAATCCTTTTTTTGTAGTTTTTCCCGGGGATGTATCAGACATGGCTTGGTTCAGGAAAAGGTTAAGGGGGTGACTCTGCCCCCAAAGGAGGGGGGGTTTTACCGGGCAAAAGATCAATGGGGGCAATCTTTAAAAAACAAATTTTTGGGCGGCAATTCCTTTTTTGCTTGTTCTGGGAAAAAAGGGCTAAGAAAAACTCCAAAATGCGCGGGGAGCCCCGCTAGAGCTTTAGAGGGTTTCCCGGAAAAAGCGGAAAGAACCGGGCGGGGGCGCCCCCCAAACGGGAAAAGCCCGGGGACACTCTGGGCCCTACCCAAAAAACTTCCCCCGTCTGCAGTCAAGCCCCGGGGGTTTGTTGTGCCCCAAAGGAAGAAAAAAATTGGTTTTTGGGGAGGAAAAAGGGGGTTTAAAAACTTTAGAACGACAGTCTTTTCTTTATGCAGTGCCCCAAATTTGAATAAAACCAGTGGTTAAAAAGGGAAAAACGGACTAGACCCTAAAGGATCTCCCCATGACGGAGGAAAATTGGATGGGGGGTTTCTACGGGGAACCAGGGGAAAGATGGTTTTGGGAGACCCCCCGGCAGCGTCCAAAAAGGTTCCCCCAGCCAAACCCGGGGGTCAGGGGGGGCTAAAGTTGAAAGTGGGTCCCGGCTTCCGTGCTGCCCCGGGAAGGGTATGTTCAAAACGAGGAGAGGGACGCACCCCCCTAGGGACGCCTCTCCCCCGTACCCTAGGTGCGTCGTCTAACGGCCGCAGGGACGGAGCTTGAAACCCAATGAGGAGATGTTCGGGTTTTGCCACATTTTAAGACATGGGGTTTTCCTTTGCCTTTTGGTAAATTTTTTCCTGCGGAGTCAGGTGGGCTCTATCCACTGGCATGGCCTCTTCCACGGCTGTCGGGGGAAGGGGGGGGGAAAGGCCTTTAAAACCCCGGGGGCGGGGCGGGCCCAGGCGGGGGGGATGGTTCTTGCTCTTGGGGGGAGCCCCTTTCACGTCTCCTGTAAAGGGCGGATATCAATCCGGTTACCCAAAGGGGATGAGCTCGTTTAAAAGAAGACGTATATTTCCCGGGGGGGCCGAGGGGCACCCTTAAATTTCTGGCTGGAGGGAACCCTTCCTGAAGGGTTTGCGCAAAAACCGCTGAATCGTTCCAACCCCGGTTTCGTTTGAAGTGTGGTAAACTGTTTGGCGAGTCTCCCACGGGGGTTTTTCCCCTTGTTGCGGGGTTAAACCGGGCTTGGTCTCAGCAGACAAAGGGCGGGGGGGCCCCTTTTCGAAGAAATTTGGAAAATTCCTTTAAAAAAGGGTTTACCAGGTAAAGCGGGGGCCCGGGAATGCCTGGGTTTCCCAGAGGGGGAGTTGCCCGGGCCCGGGGGTTTTTCCCCAGGGAGGAGATGCCCATAAAGGGGCCCCCTTGGACCCTTTGGGAAAGGGGGAAATGACCACCCAAATAATTTCCCACATGAAGGGACCCAGGGGTGATGAAGCCCCTGCGGGCCCTTTTAGGGTCCCCGTCAAACTTTGTGGCATGGCCAAGCGGAGCTTAGGACCAAGGGCGACTGTCAGGGAGGAACCATTTGCACCCGATGCTGTGCTGAGTGGCGATGGCGGGCTGCATCATGGAGGAGGTTTTGCTCGAGCTGCTGTGCTTGTCCCGGCGACCCTGTTTTGTTTTGTTTTGACCAAACGGGGGTGTGTTGGAGATGCTCGGCAAGGCCCCTTGGCGGGCCCATGGCCGGATTTTTTAATTTTTAACGGTCGGGGAGGGGATCCGCGGGGGACCACCGCAGGCGATGGCGAAAGGGCCCACAAAAGGGAGGGAAATCTAAGTGGGTCCCGGTATTCCCCAGAGCCCCCCAAAAAAAAGCGGGAGGGGACTTGCTGCGGGGGGGTCCCAGGTCATCCCAAATGGCGGGGCTTCCCTGCAGTGGGGGCCCCCAAGGGTTTGGCGGGGTACAAAAAGGGGCAGTCAGGCTCGAAAGTGGGGGGGCGGGGAAAGAAGGTCAGGGCGGCAGCTGGGGTTCCCCGTGAAGTAGACAGGAAGGGGGTTTGGGGCGGGGGCAAGGATCTTTGGTCGATAAAACGAAAGGGAAAAAAAGGGTTGGGGTAAAGGTAGGCGAGACAAGGTTTTTAAAAAATTTGCTTTCCCCAATTTGGGCATGGGCACAAAAGGACCGGAAAAGGGGCCAATGGGAAAAAGCTGGGTTAAAATGGGAAAGGCAGTGCCCGGTAAGGGCCCAAATTCCCGGCGAAACTGTCCCTTTAAATTCAACTCCCGGCGGCGCGCCCCTTTTAAGGGGGGGGGCGCCCCCGCCGGAGGTTGAGACGGACGGGGCAGGAGCGAGGCCGGGGTTAAGTCACGGGGGGCCCGGGAGCGGGATGAGGGGCCCCCGGGAAACCCAAAGGTTTGCGGGGGGGGCCGCTCAAGGTGGGGGCACGGATGCGCCTGCGCCCCGGGGGGACGGGGTTTCGCGGGGGGAATTTCCTTCCCAAAAATACTTTTGTCTCGGGAGGCTTCATGGGTTGGAGTCGGGACACCGGGCCCTTTTCCCTTTCTCATGTTTGTTCTTTCCTTTCTTCTAATTTCTATGACTCTGTGATTTCTTTTTGGGTTTTCCCGCTTTTTGTGTGTAGACGTCAGTGGATCCCTTGGGGGTTTCCCGAAATTTTCCGTCCAGGGCTCTTTTCTTTTAAGCCACGCCATGTGTGGACCTTCACCGTCCCGTGGTAATTAAAAACTAAAAAGCTTGGTTTAGGAGGAGAAAAATCTCCAGATATGGTTTGGGGGTGGGTGGGAAAAAACCTCCAATAGTCTCCTCAGTTTATAAAAACGGCATCAGAAAAGGGGTGGAATGGGGGGAGATTCCAGGGGCTCACCAAAAGACCTTTAGAAAGAGACAACATGAGGTATCAGAGGGGGTTTTTGTCTGATCCCCCCTATGTCTTTTGTCCCTCACTGCGGGATCACTGAGGAAGGAAACATTGGGCGTCCGGCATAGAATTTATCCCTAATATCCCGTCATCCCTATTCTTCAAAAAGAAGTCTGGGAGCTCCTTCTCCCATGGATCATGTCTCCAGGGGTTCCCGAGTTTATGTAAACCAACCCGACTTCAAAAACAAAGGAAAAGGCTGGGAACCCAAACAAGCCCGATAAAGGGCCCCCGGGGGCCCCTTGCCCCTTTTGGGGGGAAATAAGAAACCTTTGTTACACCCCATGGAGGAAAAAAGGAGCATTGTCTGCCCCAAAATTTGGCGGGTGATTTTCCCTTTCCCCTTTTTATCCCTTTTTTCCCTTTTCTCCCCTTTTTTTTCTTAATTTGATGGCCCAGAACTGGTCCCTTATATGGAGGGATTTTGTTTGGGGGGGGAGGGGTTTTTCCTATTTTTAGAGAACCCGTGACATTCCCGAATAAAATTTTTTAAATTAAAAACTTGTTCCTGTGAAGTAACAATTCTGCAGCCTCTTTTTTATCTCTGTTTTGTGCTGTTTTTGTTATTCCTCCTAGAAAAACCCTTTCCCTTTTGGCCGATGGGTGTTTCCTTTTTGGGGGGGTGTCCCTTTAAAAGTCTGACATTTTCTAATCAAGCTGACAGTCAGGTGTGCAAGGGGCCGCCCCTAAAAATTGGAATTTGGGAACAACCCCCCCCTGACGATTCAGTGATTTTCTTTCTAGGGGAATAAAGGGGGAACAAACACAAACACAGGATAAAGAGAGAGGCTCCGAATTGTTATATTACTTTAAGGGGAACCCGGGGGGAGGTCACAGATCCTCTATAAGTTTGTTCCAATTTTTTAAAACCAAAAGGTGGAAGCCTGGAGGCGGGTTTCTGTAGTTTTTTAAGCAGGTCGGGCCCGGGGGATGTGATGGAAACAGTAATTATGACCCGTGGATTTAGGGCAACCCCATTATTGGGTTTTTTTATGGGTTGTTTAAAAACACTTAAATTTTCCATCATTTTCCCGTCTTTTTAATAAAGAATCTCTGATTACCGTTCTCCTTAGGGCCCCGAGCCCGCCGCAGAAACCGCCTTGAGGAAAGGGGAGTGTGGTTTTAATTTATACAGGATATCTACAGTTTACTTTTATAATTTTTTTTGGGTAACAGATGATTTATAATGGGGGGTTTTTTTTAAAAATTTTTTTTTCTTGCACATTTAGGGGGGACATGTATGTAGGGGGTGCACCGTATTTTCGTACTAATGGCGCTAAAAATTTATGCCTGGGTGACAAAAATCTACATTGGGTTTCCCTTTTTTTTTTTGACTGAAAGAATCCCCCCCTGCAGGAAACACTTTTTTCCCGCAGAGAAAAATTCATAGGGAAATTATTGCTGGTGTTACAGATGTAGCTTAGGGATGGGCGTTTTAGGGGGAGGTTTTCGGGGGCAGTTGAGGGTAAATGGGGATTGGGATCGGGTCAGTGTTAGGGATGGGTCCGGAGGGGGTCCAAAAAAGGGAGGGTTTGGTTTCCGAGGCGTTTATTTATTTTTTTGTTTTTTTGATTTAAGTCATTTGTGGGATCATCTCCTTGGTGTCTTCTGCCCTTATCTGGCTATTGCCCCATTGTCCTGCTCCTCCATCCTATTTTGGGGGGGTTCTCTCCTGTATTGCATGTAATGCCTGCTTCATGTTTCCCTGAAGGGTGCTCGTTTTGCCCTATATGGTTTTTCGCTTGTGCCAACCGCATTGTTACATGAGCTTTTCCCGTTCAGACTTGGTGATGCCCCCAGAGCTGAAATCACAGGTTTCCAAGTAAAAATCAATTTGGGAAAATTTGATCCCCCCGCCAAAACCAAAAACAAAATTTAAACACCCAATGTTTTTGGGTTTTTTGGAAATTTGGGGTGAGGGCTTGTGATCCCGAGGGGGTAAGTTTTTTCTTTTGTTTTTTATTTTTTAATTTTCAGGATTTAACATCGCCCCCCAAAAAACAAATTTCAAAGCTTTAAGAAAACACTGAAAAGGAAAAAAACAAGCTCAAGGGCAACAACGCAATGGAAAAGACAACGCTCAAGACAACAACGCAACGGAAAAGACAACGCTCAAGAAAACACTGCAACGGAAAAGACAACGCTCAAGACAACAACACAACGGAAAAGACAACGCTCAAGACAACAACGCAACGGAAAAGACAACGCTCAAGACAACAACGCAATGGAAAAGACAACGCTCAAGACAACAACGCAACGGAAAAGACAACTCTCAAGACAACAACGCAACGGAAAAGACAACGCTCAAGACAACAATGCAAAGGACAACGCTCAAGAAAACACTGCAACGGAAAAGACAACGCTCAAGACAACAACGCAACGCAAAGGACAACGCTCAAGACAACAACACAAAAGACAACACTAAAGACAACAACGCAACGGAAAAGACAACAACGCAAGAGACAAAGTTAATGACAAAGACAATGCAAATACAAAGAGACATTGGGAGACAACAGCATTAGATTACGATCAGAGGGTTCCTTCATTTAGATTATGAGCTCCTAGGGGCAGGGTTTATAAGACCTTTTAATGACCACTTGCTTTGGATTTCCACCATGAGCCGGTTTACAGTTTTTGACTTTTTTTCTTCTTTCCAGACTAGTCGCATTTTTCCCCAAACTCTTTTTTATCAATCAAAAAATACATATTTTTTTGGGCCCCCAGAATACCCTCTGCATTTTGTTTTTGCCGGGAAGGGTGATGTGTGGGTGAAGCCCTAAACCGCTCATGGCTGCTGCAGCTGCAGGATTTTTTTCTAATGAAGCTGCTGGTCATTAAAGGTTTCAGGTTAATTCCCTTAGATTGTTGCCCATTAGGGCAGGACGTCTCTATTGAGGAGCGTGCTCATGTTATAGCGGGATATATCTCATGGAAGGTTGGAAGGAACCCTCTAGACACAAGCTCTTATGAACAGTATATTGGTTCTATCACCAGAGATAACTAAGTTTAATAGCTATAAGTGATACAGACATAGTCAGCCTGGATTGGCAGGAATTATTATATGGTGTATTATAAGACGAGATATTATATTCTAAGTCTTAACCTCTAAGTGACCGGACACAGTTTGGCTCCTTTATCTTTAGAACGTTTTAACTTTCTGGTATTTTTTTTATCATTTTTCTTCTTTTTTCAATTTTAAGTGAAGTTTCTCCATTGAGTAGATTTTTAAGTTTTGATCTCATGTTTATCTGGAGCCAAATCATCACTTCTTGACCAGACACAGTTTTGCTCCTTTGCTCTTCAGAACTTTTTAGGTTTCTGGAATTTTTTATCTTTTTTTTTAATTTTCAATTTTAAGAGAAGCTTCCACATTGGGTGGATTTTTTTATTTTTGATCTCATGTTTATCTGGAGCCAAATTGTCACAGTCATTAAGGGGTGAGGACAATGTTCCAAGATCGTGAACTTGCCTTCCCCAAGTAATTAGCCAGATAGATAGGGCTGCCCCCAGTAATTAGCCAGATAGATAGGGCTGTCCCCAGTAATTAGCCAGGTAGGGCTGCCCCCAGTAATTAGCCAGGTAGGGCTGCCTCCAGTAATTAGCCAGGTAGGGCCACCCTGAGTAATTAGCCAGGGAGGACCGCCACCAGTAATTAGCCAGGTAGAGGTGCCCCCAGTAATTAGCCAGGTAGGGCTGCCGCCAGTAATTAGCCAGGTAGGGCCACCCTGAGTAATTAGCCAGGTAGGACCGCCACCAGTAATTAGCCAGGTCGTGGGGCCCCCAGTAATTAGCCAGGTAGAGGTGCCCCCAGTAATTAGCCAGGTAGGGCTGCCTCCAGTAATTAGCCAGGTAGGAGCACCCTGAGTAATTAGCCAGGTAGGACCGCCACCAGTAATTAGCCAGGTAGAGGTGCCCCCAGTAACTAGCCAGGTAGCTAGGACTGCCACCAGTAATTAGCCAGGTAGAGTTTCTCCCCAGTAATTAGCCAGGTAGGGCCGCCCCTAGTAATTAGCCAGGTAGGGCCGCCCCCAGTAATTAGCCAGGTAGGACCGCCCCCAGTAAAAAATAGTCACCTGCAGTCTTTCTTTCCTTCCTCTTCTCTTGGTCCAGAGCGGGTGGTGCTTACTGCCTAGTGCGGACTGCGGAGCAGGCGGCGCAATGACGTCATCACATAGCGCCGCCTGCATCGCGGCCTCCAGAGGGCTGAACGGCAAGGATCAGAAGATCCTGTCTGTTCTGCCTGAGCCACTGTCTGCACCGCGCAGGCGGCGGCTGTGATCTCTGCATTGCTGGGTCTATGTGATCCAGCAATGCAGCCGTGTGGGGAGGCGGACCTTTCGGCCCTCTGGCACAGGTGTCCTGTCGCATATGCGACTGCTGCGGCCCCTGTAGCCTTGCCACAGACCGACGCCGGTACTCAGGGCCCACCTGGGGGAAACACCAGTTGCCCCCCCCCCCCTCCCCAGCGGGTGCTCCCAGCCAGCGCTGCGGCCCGGACCCTTTCTGTAACACACTACACATTGTATCCTGGCTGCGCTTAGGGGCAGAGGTATGATAAGTGCTTCCATTTACTGTACAGTGGTTCCGCAGCATACAATGGAAAATGGTTCTGGGACGACCATTGTATGTTGAAACCATAACTCAATGGAAAACTGTGAATTGGTTCCAAAGCCCCAAAAATGTTCCCAACATAATCCAACATGGAGATGAAAGAAAATGCAGCAGATACTAATCCAGATAAAGCACCACCTTCCATATAACATCTGAGAGAGCTGCTGGAAGCTGGAAATCAGTTTCTATGATAAGGACAGAAGCTATAGACAACAAATCACTACATGCACCTCACTAATACATGTAAGAGGAATACAGGACATGTAGTACCGCACTGTACTGTAGAGAGGCGCTATAGACCACCAGTCACTGCATGCACCTCACTAATACATGTAAGAGCAGTACAGGGCATGAAGTACTGCACTGTACTGTAGAGAGGTGCTATAGACCCCCAGTCACTGCATGCACCTCACTAATACATTTAAGAACAGTACAGGACATGAAGTACTGCACTGTACTGTAGAGAGGTGCTACTAGACCGCCAATCACTGCATACACCTCACTAATACATGTAAGAACAGTACAGGACATGTAGTACTGCACTGTACTGTAGAGAGGTGCCACTAGACCACCAATCACTACATGCACCTCACTAATACAAGTAAGAGCAGTAGAGGACATGCAGTACCGCACTGTTCTGTAGAGCCGCTATAGACCACCAGTCACTGCATGCACCTCACTAATACATGTAATAGCAGTAAAGGGCATGTAGTACAGCACTGTACTGTATAGAGGTTCTATAGACCGCCAATCACTGCATGCACTTCACTAATACATGTAAGAGCAGTACAGAACATGTAGTACTGCACTGTACTGTAGAGATGTGCTATTGACCACCAATCACTGCATGCACCTCACTAATACAAGTAAGAGCAGTACAGGACATGTAGTACCACTCTGTACTTTAGAGAGACGCTATAGACCACCAATCACTGCATGCACTTCACTAATATATGTAAGAGCAGTACAGGACATGTAGTACCGCACTGTACTGTAGAGAGGCGCTATAGACCACCAATCACTGCATGCACTTCACTAATACATGTAAGAGCAGTACAGGACATGTAGTACCGCACTGTACTGTAGAGAGGCGCTATAGACCACCAATCACTGCATGCACTTCACTAATATATGTAAGAGCAGTACAGGACATGTAGTACCACACTGTACTATAGAGAGGCGTTACAGACCACCAATCACTGCATGCACTGCTCTAATACATGTAAGAGCAGTACAGGACCTGTAGTATTGCACTGTACTATAGAGAGGCGCTATAGACCGCCAATCACTGCATGCACTGCACTAATACATGTAAGAGCAGTACAGGACATGTAGTACCGCACTGTACTGTAGAGAGGACCTAATAGACCACCAATCACTGCATGCACCTCACTAATACATGTAAGAGCAGTACAGGTCATGTAGTACCACACTATACTATAGAGATGAGCTAATAGACCAGCAATGACTGCACACACCTCACTATTACATGTAAGAACAGTATAGGACATGTACAGTAGTACTGCACTTTCGTCATTATGCAGCTGATTGTCCGCTATAGAAAGATATAACAGGTGCACCTCACTGATGAACAATTGCTCACACACCCATCCATCAGGAGAGCAACTAAATGATAAACAACTGCACATTGGATAAGTACCAGTTCACACCAGTATGCAAAAAAGCTCATATCAATATGGGGAGACTGCACAAATGCAAAAAAGGGGTAAGACAACAACTCACCGCCATACCATGGAGGGGGGTTTGGCGGGTTTTAATAATTGCCATAAAAAGAAATACAGGGGTGCCATTTATATAGAACATGGGTGCACCATGCTGGCTTACAGCCTGTGACACCCAAAATTCGATTGGGGAGTTCCCCAGCACATTTTCGCTGCCCAAACCAAAAACAAAACCCCTCTGCTCCCCAGAATTTAGGACAAAAATTACACACCAGAAAAACATCAAAAATGTAGTAAATTCCTGGTTTATTATTTTTGTAATGGATCTTCTGGGTGGCACCAATGGGTGTGGGAAATTTTGGGGGTTACAGGGGGTATTTAACTCACCCTTGGGATAGGGGGTGTGATGTGATGTTTTCCCTGATCACAGGGTGATTTTAAAAAACCCCGGGGGGTCCGTGTGTAGGGAGATTCATGCGGGGGGAGAACCCTTTGGGGCCCACATGTATGAAGCTCGCCGGGTCGAGGCGGCCGTTTTCCCTTTCCCAGGGGAAATTCCCTGATTTATGGGGGGGACGGGCCCCCTCATACATTTTATTAAATCCCCCCGGCCCTCGCCAGGTTGGGGGCCAGTGGGGGAATGGGCGAAGTTGGGTGCTGCGTCTGAATTCGCGCCGAGGGAAGGGCCCTCATACTGGGGGGAAAAGTCCCCCGCGCCTCGCAGTGTGTGGGGGAAGGGGGAATTTGGGGCCCCGTGCGGGGGTGCGCCAAAAAAATTTTTCCGAGCGAGACAGGCGGAACAGCAGAAATCTTTCCCAGATGTCGGTGCAGTAAAAAACCCAAAAAAATCCCCTTTAAAAGGCGGAAAAATTCTCAGGAAAAAAGCTGAAAACATTAAAAAAAAAAACATAAAACAAAATCATTTCCAATTCCAAAGTCAAAAATTAGAATAGGGAAAAAGGGCCGGGGAAATACAGATTTCAAATTTCTGAAAACCTTTTCTAAATTGGTCCCAAAACCCCGGCCAATCAAATAGGGAGAACTAAAATTTTAAAACCCAATGGGGCGGGTGACCAATCAAACCAGGGCCCGGGACGGGTTCAAAAACAGAAAAAAAAGCTAAAAAAAGCTGATTGGGAAAAACGGGGGTTTTGGCTATCTCAGCCAATCAATGGGGGCAAACAAAGTCCCATTCAGGCTAGGGAAAATTTTAGACAATCAGAAACAAAGGGACAAAGTCTATTCTAGCCTATGGGGAAGTTTACCCCAATCAGAATCCAGGGCGGGACAGTTCAAAATACAGAAAAAAGGGCCCGAAACGACTGATTGGTTAAAAGCAGCGGGCCGTCCAGCTTAGCCAATCAAAAGCGGAGCTGTTTTTCCCATAGATTTAGGGGGAAAATCAAAATTTAAAAAGGGCCCCGTAATTTGGACCAATGGGAGAGGGAGCGACCCCCCTAGGGTTTTTCAAAATCAATTTGGATAAAATGTACTGCGAAATCAAATTAAACATACAAAAGTTTCCCGATGTGTTATAAAAAACGAAAAAAAATAGGCAAACAAAAAAAAAAAGCCCAAAAATCATTTTTATTTCTTTTTTTTTCGTTAAAAGGACAATAGATGGGTGCATCGAAAAAAAAGAAAAAAGCATGATTTTTTGATTTCAAATTTTTTTTCGTTAGCCACATATTAGTATTTTTTTTTATACACATCGGCACAACTTCTGTAGTGTTATAATTTTATTTTTAGCCCTGTACACTTTTAACCCGATTGCAAGAAAACCCATAGGGCGCCCTTCCCCTTGGGCAAATTTTACGGGCCTTTTTAAAATTTTGATTCCCCATAAACTTTGAAAACACTGGCTTCTGAAATTGGGGAAACTGGAAGCCCCCGTGTTAAAACTCAGCTGTTTTTCCTTTTTACTGTTTTTAATGTCCCGCCTTGAAAATTGATTGGGTCCTTTTTTTCTTATAGGAAAAAAGGGCCCCTGCGTCCTTTTTTTCTTGAGGTCAATTTTCTCCCTTGGATTTAAGGGGACATTGTCGTTATTCTGAAAGGGGTGGTTTATGGACCCTAGAAAAAGGTTTCGATTTTTGAATTACTGTCTTTTTCCCGGCAATTTTAATATCATATTTTTTTGATATTGCCCCCTTTTTAAAAATTTTGGAAAAATGATGGTTTTTTTTTTTTTTTTTATTTTTTTAGTGCAGCTCTTTTTGACATGTTTTCCCCCCAATTTTTAAAAGGGGTTTTTTTCCATTATATTTTGTGGGACGGGGGCCCCGATTTTTCCAATTTTCGATCTGTTCCTCGATGTTTCCGTTTTTGCTTACTTCGCCCCCGGGAGCATTTTACCAAGTTGCTTGCGGACGGAAAACGCCGAGACTTCTGCGCATCTTGATCCTCCAGCATTTTTTTCCCCGGGGGGGAAAAAAAAACCTGGTCTGCTTGTCGGAGCTGGGCGCCGCGATTTGCGAGCCGCGAGGGTACTGCCCGGGTACCCGGGGCGCCCGTCCCCCCCCACCAACGCCTACCCCCGCCCCACCCCTTGGGGCCCCCTCCCCCCCCCCTTCATCGGACCGCAGGCCCAAAAAAGGGGGAACGCTCCCCCGCAGAGATTCGGGCCGGAGGCGCAGGTTACGCCAGAAAACAGGCTAAAGCCCCTTTAACATGTCGCCCCTTGTGTTTTTTCTTCCACTTTTATTTCCCTCCTTTTGTTGTATTACATATCTAAGGGGCAGTTACAGGAGAGGGGGAATGTGCAATTTACAGCATTGTAGAGCGCCATTTTTTTGCAATATAGAAGGGGGGATATTTTTGGTGGGCTGCTGGGGTATAAGTGCCAGGTCTGTTTGCTCATCCCAGCCTGGCCCTGATCAGCATGGTCCCCTCTTTTTGGTACCAAACCTGGCGATACAACATTTCCCCTTTGATGTTTCCAGCATCATTGGGGGCCATCAGACTGATGTCAACTGATCACATGAGGAGCACGGGGGTCCCTATCCCAGGTAAATGCCCCTGGCCTAGACGATGGCTGTGCCTGGGGGGTGCGTCAGGTTTCTAGCTGCAAAACACTTGATGTAGAGGGTTACGAAGCTCTGATGACATTTGGTGCCTCTCACCTCCCTTAATGTGCCTGAGGTTGTGTAATGCTAATCAAAAAAATGACTATTGACCAAAGAACCTTAAGATAAAATTTGGAAAACAGTGTGCGGCATTCACATCCGTTTCCGAGGGCACTGGTTCAAAAAAAACGGCCATCAGTGGTGATGAGCCAAAAGGAATCCACTTTTTTGTTTCTTGACTCTTCCCAGTCTTCTGATCTTGAACAATGTGATGAACTTTGTGACCTCTAAGTCAGTGGCCATTTGCTGAGACCTCCTGCTTGAACCCCTCAAAAAGGGGCAAAGTACTGTGATCAATCAAAAGGGTGTTGCCCTTGGTCTCAGACTACAATGTAACAGCGGGATGGAGGAGGAAGTTTTAATCCCAATTAAAATTTGACCCCCTTATGTATTGGGGATTCAGGGATCAAACACCTGCAAATTCTCCATTAACTCCTTGTTAGAAAACAGCAATTGTAAAAAGTACGAAACACGAACATTGGCGATGATCTAAAGGAAGACAGGGAGCATTTAGTGCTTTTAAAAAAAATTCAAAAAAATTTTCATCCGAAATTTCAACCAAAATCCGAATACCCAATTTTTTGTGATAGTGAATAGAAGATAGATAGAATAGATAATAGAATAAATATTAAAGATAATAATCGATATGAATAATAGATATGGGTGATAGATAGATAGATAAAAATTTTTGAGGTAGATAGATAGATAGATAATAGATGATAGATAGTTAGATGAAAGAAATAGATAGAAAGAAAAAAGATAGATAGATAGAAGATAGATAGGAGAAAAATAGATAATAGGATAAGATAGTAGATGATAGAAATAGATAGATAATAATAGTAGATAAAAAATAGATAGATAGGAATAGATAGATAGGATATAGATAGATAATAGATAATAGTAGATAAATAGTAGATAGAATGAGATAGAAGGAAAAATAATAATACTTGGGTACTTTTTGTGCATCGAACCCAAAAAAGAAAAGACAAAGGGGAAGGGAGACACAAGGCGCAAAAAACAAATGGTAATAAGTATTTTAAAAAATTAGGAGTAAAAAGTTCGAACTGCTCACCGACAAGTTGTTACCGATAATGGTAAACTCATTTGTAAACAAAAAACCATTTTTTAGAGCTGCGGGCCACTTCGATCCCACTTTTCCTTCCGCACAAGAATCCAAGGATTAAAAAATTTGTCCCGTGCTAAAAGTAGTTTCATTCGAAGGATTCCACGCTCCAATATTAGTTTAAAACAGAATTGAGAATTTCGCACTATACCCAATGTATTTAAAAGGTTATTTATTGTGCCATTATACTAAAATACATAAAACAATAAACACAAATAAAAATAAAAATTTGAATAATCCCTAAAACTAAAAGCTTTCCCCGCACCCCCCTAGTGCCTTCAAAGGGTATGATCTTTTGGATTCATGTCATTTTAAACTAACTCTTGTAATAGTGGCCAACCCACTCAAACCCCTGTACCCTCCCCTTCCTGATCTCATGTTACCTCAATATAACATTATGTGCTACACAATCTTTTTAGCAATTCTCCCACATTTACATTATTTTGACTTTCCCCGGGAAAAAATTTAAAAAACCTTTATCTTTTAATCAAAAACATAGGTCGGGGACGCGGTTCCCGTCCCTATCATGGGGGAAGTACGTCATCAAAGGATACTTCCGCCCACACTTGCTTCTCCTATTTGCCCTATGCGCATGCCCCACGGTGTGTGTGGGGGAAGTATTTCTCGTTTGGTACACTTCCGCCCGCACTAGCTTTACTCACTTTGAGTCTATTGCCATGCCGGTGCACTGCGCACCCGTGGGCGTTTTGAGCCCCTTTTACGTAATACCTTCGACCCTGGCCCCATATTTACTATTTATTGGGGTTTCACACTCCTTTTTAAATTTTTGTATACCTTCATAAAACCCCCTATCATTGCAAAGGGGGTCTTGTTTTAAAATTTAAGTTATACGGGTCCCAAAACCACACTCTTTCCATCGACATTTTAGATTTAAATACCTATGATAAAAGGACATATAGCAATTATTAAATTAAATGCATTTCCTGTCCCTCATTTGGGCATATGGATTTAAAGTATTCAATTTGTATCCAAAATGTTTCTTTATTTTTAAGGCTTGCAATCTGTTCGGGACATTCTCGTGTATATAATCTTTAGGTTTAATTTTTAATGGTATTCATTGCCCCCATTTATTCCTAATGGTCTAGGAAAACTGTACAGTTTTCCCTTTTTTTTTATACGAACGATGAGTTTTCATTCTTTGCACAATTTTGTGGAGGTTTTCCTATATATTGTTTCCCACAGCGCAGTGATAAATAGACCACAAAACTGGGTTGAAGACAACCTTTATCTTCATTTTATTTGTTTTTTTTGGGGCTGTGGAAAAAAGTATCCCCCCCCTGAATAAAATGCAGCATTTACAGAGGGGGAACCCCACAGGGGAATGCACCTTTTGATTACCTTCATTTTTTTCTTTTAGTCTCCAGACTCAATTTTTTATTTTGGCCTTTTGGCGGATGGGGATATGTTCTTTAAAGTCCCTGCTCTCCGAAGGTCATTTTTGGTCGTGTGTCTAAATAGATCAAAAGAAGGTATCCCAATGTTTTACAGTACCCAATAGATCTTTATGTTGGGACAAATGGTCGTAGAAATTATTTTTGTAAAATTTTTTATATTGTCCTTTTCTTTTTTGGATGCACAACCCTTTTTGTGTCATCATGATTTTTTGCATTCCCCTCTGAACTAAATTCCTCGGATAACCTTTCTGAATATCCCTTCCCCCAAAAATTGCTGCTTGATCTTTATATACCTCATCAAATGCTTTTTTTTCCGTACCCCCCGGGAATTTGCCCCGAAGAGCACTTACGTGTCCATTTCCAATAATGATACTATAAAGTGCACTAATTTTTGGGAGTCAAACCGTTTAAAAAAAATTTTAGACAAAATATTTTCTTTTTTCACAAAAAATAAAGATCTAAAAATTGGATTTCCTTTAAATTTATATTTGATGTAAATGTGATCCCCAAGAATTCGAATTTAAATCTTAAAAAATGCTGGCCTCCTCTTTATTTCCCACTCCAATGAAAAATAAGGTCATCGTAAATCTTTTAAAATAAAAAAAATTTAGAACGAAATCGTTAAAATCTGATAAGAAAAAATTTCCCTCGAAGGACCCATAAACAGGTTGGCCAGGATGGGCAATCTACCCCCCCATCGCTGTACCACCTGCTGATGGTAGTGGAGATCAGTATTTAAAAAAAATTATTTTTTAAAATAATTTCCAGCCCCCTAATAAAAAATTTTTCTTTCCGTCATCAACAAAATGTCTTTTTTCAAAAATGACCCAACAGTGTACCCCCAAATTTGTCTTTATTGGAGAAAAAGTGGTAAATCCATATAATTTAAAAGAATATGACTCCTCCCCCTTTATTCCAACAACTCCCTGATGACCTGCTGGTCCTTCAGGTTTACTTTTCAGCGGATACATAGGGTTTTAAAAATACGCTATATATCCGATAGGTTTGACAAAAATCGAAACAATTCCCCAGACAATAGGTCTTCCCCCGGGGGGGTTTTTTAGATCTTGTGAACCTTTGGGAAAGGGGATAGAAAAAGGAGTCGTAGGTTTTTTTTAATAAAAAAGGGGTTTTTTTTTTTTTTGAATTAATAGTCCCCATCTCCAATGTCTTTAGAAGTTCAAAAAAAATTTTTTGGGAATTCTACATGTACCCCTTCCCTACAAATTGTAATATTGGGGATTTTTTTACTTTTTAATGCTTCGTCATGACTCTTTCACATTTTGAATCACAATAGCGCCCCCCTTGTCAGCATTGCGTATAATAATTTCCCTATTTTGCATAAGGGATTTTTTAGCTTTTTTCTGATTAAGGGTTAAATTTTCATTTTTGGGGATTTTCTTTTTTAATTTTCTGAGGTCTTCCATAACTAGCTGATTGAAAACCCCTTTTATGGTTACTTGAGCCCATAAGGGTAAAATGTAAATTTGGGGGAATAGACTATTTCCCCAAGGGGTTAAAATTTCCAGGTTCTCCCCCTTCCTTCGGGTTTGGTACCCCTTTACTCTTATTTTCCCCGTATAAAAGAAATATCGCTGTGTGTTATTTTTTTAAAAAATAATTGAAGGGCCTTAAAAGCTGTAAAATGCATATTCCCTTTTCAGGGGAGAAAAGAGTCCCTTCTGAAGTAACTTTTTTTCTCCTCAGAAAACATATTAATAGATTAAAATATTTTCACGGGGTTTCTCCTCTTTTTGTCCCTAGTTTTTTTTTGGGGTCTGAATTTACAAGTCGTCGCTACTACTTGAGGAAGCCTCGACCCTCTCTTTGTAATTTTCTTTTTCTTACTGTCCCGTTTGGGTTAGGGGAGGGAAAATTTTCCTCTCACTTATGGATAAATTTGTGTAGGGTTTTAGGCCTAAAAAAAAATGTGGTTTGCAGGTTGGGCTGAAGGTATGTTTTCTCCCGGGGTAAGATAGAATGTGCCCCCCCCCTGGGGGAGTGGCCCCTTTGATTGGTTTTCCCAAATTTTTTTTTTGGGGGGAACTTGGGTTTTGTAGTTGATAGTTTCATCCAAAGAATGGATATCCATTCAGATCCACACTTATCGTTACAGTATAATTCTGTAAAAACCAACAATACTCTATTTCTATTTTGTTTTTAACTCTAGGGTCATCTTTTTTTTTTTTAATTTTCCCTAAATTCTGATTTGTCAATCTCTATTTACCCATGTATCTTTTTGGGTTTATTTCTATTTCTTTTATTGACCCCTTTGGGTTGGCCTATTTTTTTACGACAGATAAAATGAGGTTTTCCTTTTTTTTAAAGGGTTTCCTGCGGACCACAGAGTTTCCCCCCTGGACCCCCAACTTCCCCTATCCCGTTCTACTGTCGGGGTGCTTTTGTTTCGCTATATCATTAGAGGGGAGGTTTTTCCCTCATTTAAAATTTCGACCATTTCGAAGGTTGTGCCTGGTTTTAATAATGGGATTAATTTCGCTATTCTATCCCTGGGCCACTTTTTATAATTTTTCTATTTATTGTGTCCAATTAATTTTTGTGTAAAAGCTATTTTTTCTTTTGGATTCTTTTTAATTTTATAGATCATATATATATCAAAACTAATCAATAAAAATGCAAAACTGTCTGAAATTCCAGACAGTTTTTCTTTCTTTTACTATAAGCAATTTCCCTCAACCTTAAAGAGAACCATCTAAAGTATCGACCATAAAATTTTTCAAAATTCCCAAACCTTTTCCCCCGTTTTTGGAATGTTTAAAAATTTTTAGACCCTTCGGAACAGATTTCTTTCACTAAAGGGCCCCAAAAATTTTTTCAAATATATTATTCGACTCATTAATCAAACCCTTTCTAAAGTCCAGCTATATAATAAAAAGTTTAGTTTCTTTTCAATCTATGTCTTATAGTTATCCGGGGAGATATAAGTTGATATATTTACCCCCATCAAAATTTGTCAATCAGCTGGGTTTCCCCTCCGGTTCTTGAATTGAAATGGGCCATTGGGGAAACCAATTTTAGGGAGCCTTATGTCACTGAATCTCCTGAACACGGGAATTTTATTGGGATTTTTGGCATCGAACCTCAAAAAAGAGGGAAAGGGCAAGAGGGGGGTGGGGAGACACAAGGCCACACAAATAGTGTAAAAACGTAGTTAAAAATTAAGATAAAGTTCGACTGCTCCCCCAGAGAAGTTGTACTCCTAATGGTACAACCATTTTTAAACATATATCCTTTTAGAGCTGCGGCCACTTCGATCCACTTTTCCTTTCCAACAAGGGGATCCAAGGGTTAAATAAATAGTACCGTGCTACAAGTAGTGTTTCACCCTCGAAGGGTTCCAGCGCTCCAATATTAGCTATAAACAGCTCAATTGAGCAATACGCACTATACCCCCAAGTATTTTTAAAAAGGATATTTTTTTGTGCAATTTACAAAAAAAGATAAAACAAAAACACAAAAAAAAAAAAATATATGAATAATCCCTAAAAAATCAACGCGTTTCGCGAACCCTAGTCGTTCATCGATGATACCTTATGGATTCATGTCATATTTATACTAAGCTCTTGTAATAGTGGGACCAACCTACCCAAATCCCTGTACCCCCCCCTTCCATGATCTCATGTTTAACACTCAATAATACATTTTGTGCTTACAAAACTCTTTTAGCTATTGCAGTACCACATTCTACATTATTTTACATTTTCCCCGGAAAACTAAATACCTTATCTATAATCCAAAAAAAAGGGGCGGGGGCCTGGTTCCCGCCCGTGATCATGGGGGGAAGTACTCATCACAGGAACTTTTTCCCCCCCACACGCTGTGTCCTATTTGCCCTATTTCGCATGTCCACGGGGTGTGTTGGGCGGAAGTATTTCTCGTTTTATTTCACTTTCCCCCCCACTAGCTTTACTCAAATTTTAAACTATTTTGGCCATGCTCGGGGACGCGACCCTTTGGGCGTTTTTTTTTTCTCCCTTTCTGAATAAAATTGCACCCTGGTTTGGATTATGACTAAAGATTTTAATTTTCCTGGGGGAAAGTGCAAAATAATGTAGAAGTGTACTGCAATATGTAAAAAGTGTGTGTAACATAATGTATATATCTGAGTGTAACAGAATCATGGAAGGGGAGGGTACAGGATTTGGATAGGTTTTCCCCATTACAAGACTTAGTAAAATATGACAAATCCTAAGTTTATCACTCCTGATGAAAGGGACTAGGGGGGCCGAAACGCGTTGAGTTTTTAGGGATTATTCATATATTTTTATTTTTATTTGTGTTTATTGTTTTATGTAATTTTAGTATAATGTGCACAATAAATATACCTTTTAAATACATTGGGGTATAGTGCGTATTGCTCAATTGAGCTGTTATAGCTAATATTGGAGCGCTGGAATCCTTCGAGTGAACAGCTACTTGTAGCACGGTACTATTTATAGATAGATATGAGATAGATAGATAGATAGATAGATAGATAGATATGAGATAGATATGAGATAGATAGATAGATATGAGATAGATAGATAGATATGAGATAGATAGATAGATAGATAGATAGATAGATAGATAGATAGATAGATAGATATGAGATAGATAGATATGAGATAGATATGAGATAGATAGATAGATATGAGATAGATAGATAGATAGATAGATAGATAGATAGATAGATAGATATGAGATAGATAGATATGAGATAGATAGATAGATATGAGATAGATAGATATGAGATAGATAGATATATAGATATTGGATATATAGATAGATATTAGATAGATAGATAGATAGATAGATAGATAGATAGATAGATATGAGATAGATAGATAGATAGATATGAGAGATAGATAGATAGATAGATAGATAGATAGATATGAGATAGATAGATATAAGATAGATAGATATTAGATAGATATGAGATAGATAGATAGATAGATAGATAGATAGATAGATAGATAGATAGATAGATATGAGATAGATAGATAGATAGATAGATAGATATGAGAGATAGATAGATATGAGATAGATAGATGGATCTAGTTCGATGGGACATTGATACAGTAGATGTAAGGCAGACAGATATAGATATGAGTGATAGATAGAACACAGCTAGATATTAGTCAGAGCGATAGAAAATAAATATGAAACAGATACAATGATAGAACACAGATGCGACAGATCGATAAATATTGCATAGATGGATACATATATTAACATAGATGTAAGATAAAAATACAAATAAATATATATATCAATAGATATGAGAGATAAATAAAGAGATAGACATACTCTAGATAGATAGATATTACATACAGATAGATATAATTAGCATAGATAGATAGATGTAATACAGACAAATGTAACATAAATATTAAATAGATACAGTGATATAACACAGATAGATACATATTACATAAATACATACAGGGCCGTCGATAGGGCAGTACAACCGGTACTGCTCAGCCTCTACCGGGCCCGGCCGGTCTGTGAAGCCAGGTGGGGCCTAACAACTGGGGGGGGGGAACTATGCCTACAGGGGGCCCAAATAACTGGGAGGGGGAACTATGCATACAGGGGGCCCTAATAACTGGGGGAGAACTATACCTACAGGGGCCCTAATAACTGGGGGGGAACTATACCTACAGGGGGCCCGCATAACGGGGGGGGGGGGTACTATACCTACAGGGGGCCCTAATAGCTAGGGAGGGGGGACTATGCCTACAGGGGACTCTAATAATAAGGGGGGTGGGGAACTATGCCTACAGGGGGCCCTAATAACTGCAGGTGACTATGCCTACAGGGGGCCCTAATGACTGGGGGGCGAACTATGCCTACAGGGGGCCCTAATAACTGGGGGGAACTATGCCTACAGGGGGCCCTAATAACTGGGAAGGAACTATGCCTACAGGGGGCCCTAATAACTAGGGGGGGGGGGAACTATGCCTACAGGGGGCCCTAATAACTAGGGGTGGACGACTATGCCTACAGGGGGCCCTAATAGCTAGGGAGGGGGGACTATGCCTACAGGGGGCCAAAAAAACAAGGGGGTGGGGAACTATGCCTACAGGGGGACCTAATCATGGGTGGGGCTATGCCTACAGGGGGCCCGAAAACTAGGGGGGGGGACTATGCCTACAGGGGCCCTAAAAAACTGGAGGGGAACTATGCCTACAGGGGGCCCTAATAACTAGGGGGGGGACTATGCCTACAGGGGCCCTAATAACTGGGGGAACTATGCCTACAGGGAGCCCTAATAACTAGGGGGGGGACTATGCCTACAGGGGCCCCCTAATGACTGGGGGGGAACTATTTGCCTACTGGGGCCCCCAAAGACTGGGAGGGGAACTATTTTCCTACAGGGGGGCCCTAATGACTGGGGGGGAACTATTTGCCTACAGGGGGGTCCTAATCTACAAGGGGGACTATTCTGCCTACAGGGGGCCCCTAATCTACAGGGGGGACTATTCTGCCTACAGGGGGGCCCCTAATCAACAGGGGGGGAATAATCAGCATTCAGGGAGGGCCAAATATAAAGGGGGGGGACTAAGATACCTACAAGGCGACCCTAATGTCCAGAGGGCCCTATTATACCTACAGGGGTGGCCTAAGCTACAGGGGGCCCCCATTGTACCTACATGGGAACCCTAAGCTTCCGCCCGGGGGCCCGAAGCTGCCTACGTCTCCCCAAGCTACCTAGCTACTGTCCGGTGGGTGCCAAGCTACCGCCCGGGGCCCCGTTGTTCCTATAGACCGACTGGGGGAGCCCCATAATTACCAGGGGGTAATTCTTACCATTTGGGCCATTATAAATGGGGAGTTTGTACATGGGGGAGGGGGCACTCAGTTGGGAAAATGATAAAAAAAGTGAGGAGTCTCAGGTGTTTGTGTTGTAAATTCTACAGGGACGAGTGGTGGACGTAGGAAGTCATCATGGAGGTCTGGACCGAATAGAGAAGAAGAGGAAAAGTGAACGACTCCTCGGACAAGATGTCGCCTGTGAGGCCCTAAATGTAAGTGAACTGTTTGCAAAGCACCTGTGTACCTGGTATCTACCACTATAGGGTCACTGTATGGAGGAAATATTGGTCTTGGTGTGATGGTTTATATTCAGTAACAGTATGGCGGTATTATTCAGTATTGTTATGTTGGAGATATGTGGTGATGATGTGGCGGTATTATTAGGTGCTTGTATATTGTTGTTGTTTTTTTATATTGGTCTTGGTATACTGGTTTAGTCAATAACATTATGGTGCTGCTAGTCAGTATATGGTAGTGATAGATGGCGCTATTATTTAGAATTTATATATTGTTGCCTGGCAATATTGGTCTGGGTATACTGGCTTTGCCAGTAACATTATAATGGTGACATGTGGAGGTATTTGCTGGACCCAGCAAGAACTAAATCCAAAAACAATGGCACAATTGCATTTTCTTTTCTTGTGACCCCAAAAACAATTTTTTATTTTTCTGGGGTGGCGATGGTTGTGAGCCGGGGAATAAGTGTGGCTGTGTCGGGACGGCCGGGGATGGGGAGGAAGGGGCAGGAACAGGGGGTTGGTTCGGCCGGGGGGGGGGGGGGGGACGCTCCAGCTGTGTGGGGCCCCAAATCTTCTGATGGCGGCCCTGAATACATATATTAACAGATATATATAAGATGAAAAATATAGATAGATAAATAGATATGATAAACAGATATACATACTCTAGAAAGATAGATAGATATTACATATACAGATAGATACACAGTATCTCACAAAAGTTAGTACACCCCTTACATTTTGTAAATATTGTATTATATCTTTTCACGGAACAACACTGAAGATCTGACACTGATGTAATATAAAGTAGTCAGTGTACAGCTTGTATAACAGTGTAAAATTGATGTGTCCTCAAAATAACTCAACACACAGTCATCAATGTCTAACCCGCTGGCAACAAAAGTAAGCACACCCCTAGGTGACAACAAAAGTGAGTACACCCCTAAGTGAAAATGAACAAATTGTGCCGTTTGGCATTTTATCTCCACCGTGTCATGTGACTCATTAGTATTACAATGTCTCAGGTGTGAATGGGGAGCAGGTGTGTTACATTTGGTGTTGTTGAGCTCACACTTTCACATAAACAAAGAAGCTGAGTGCACGTGCTCAGTGTCATATCTGGAGAGGAGTGCTGCCAGCATTGCTGAAGAGGTTGAAGAGGTGGAGGGGTCATGCTGTCAGTGCTCAGACCATTCGCTGCACACAGCATCAGATTGGTCTGCATGGCTGTTGTCCCAGAAGGAAGTATCTTCTAAAGATGATCCACAAGAAAACCCACAAACATTTTGCTGAAGACAAACAGACTTACGACATGGATTACTGGAACCATCCTGTGCTCTGATGAGACCAAGATAAAATTATTTGGTTCAGATGGTGTCAAGCTTGTGTGGCAGCAACCGGGTGAGAAGTATAAAGACAAGTGTGTTTTGCCTACAGTCAAGCATGGTGGTGGGAGTGTCATGGTTTGGGGCTGCATGAGTGCTGCCAGCTATGGGAATCTACAGTTCATTGAGAACCTTGAATGCCAACATGTACTGTGACATACTGAAGCAGAGCAAGATCCCCTCCTTTCTGAGCCACAGGGCAGTATTCCAAAATGATAATGACCAGAAACACACCTCCAAGAGAACCACTGCCTTGCTAAAGAAAATAAGGGCAAAAGTGCTGGACTGGCCAAGCATGTCTCCAGACCTAAACTCTATTGCGCATCTGTGGGGCTTCCTCAAATGGTAGCTGGAGGAGCACAAGGTCTCTAACATCCAGCAGCTCCGTGAAGTCGTCATGGAGGAGGGAAGAGGATTCCAGTGGCTGCAACCTGTGAAGCTCTAGTGAGCTCCATTCCCAAGAGAGTTAAGGGCATGTCCCCACGGCACGGGTTTGCGGACAGTTTTTCATACAGTTTGCGGTTTTGCAGACCGTCTGAAAAACCCGCCGCAAATGAGCACAATGGGGCCCTATGGAAAACCCATGCAGCAGTCCCGACTGCACGGGTTTTTCACCCGGCGGTTTTACTGCCCGCGGGCCGTCCAAAAAAGATTGAACATGCACATTCTTCTGTCCGGTTTTCGGACGGAATATGTGCAAGTCAATGTGAAGGGGGGGGACTTTTCTCTGCTCATCAACTGCCTCAGTGTCAGTTCATTGATGTCCCTTATAGAGCTTGACCCCATTTGCTGTCCTGCTGCTGTTATACCTGTGTAACTCCGTGTTAATCCTGTGTGCACCTGAGTACTGTTCTGCTGTTCCTGCAGTTGCACCAGCCTGCTATTCTATTGCTGTTATGCTGCCGCAGTACCTGCCAGTTACCTGCCTGGGACCTGCTACCCGTCTACGGCTACACCAGCTGTGACTTGTCAGCTTTGCCAGTACCCGGTCCCTCGTCCTGCAAATCGGCTGTCACCACGGGTAGCCATGTTAGGGGTAGCGACCTGGGGATTCCCTTTCGACTCCGCTCCCTGGCATGGTCTCCAACTAAACCATCTTTGCCCACGGTGATCACAGAGGATCCACACCATTACCCAGCGTCTACCCCGTTAGAACGTGACAATAGATATATTTAACATAGATAGCTATGAAGTGATAGATAAACAAATATTAGATAGATAGATTGATTGATAGATAGGTATGAGATAGATAGACAGACAGACAGATAGACAGACAGACAGACAGACAGACAGACAGACAGACAGACAGATAGATAGATAGATAGATAGATAGATAGATAGATAGATAGATAGATAGGAGAAAAAGAAAAACAGAAGGGGGCGCAAAATAGTGTAGATCCTCACGAATGATGGTAAAATGTAATAAAAATTGCCAGCTCACCTGGGTCGGTTGTGCTACGTTCCGAGGTACAACACTCTTAAACGTATGCAGGGCAGATGTCTCCGTCACCTTATAACGGCAGCCTTGGTCATGAGAGAAAAAACAAGTTCTAATAGTAGATGCTTGGCTGGGATAGTTGAGAAATCCCCTAGGGGATAGAGTGGACCCGGCGCCCTTTGGTGGGAAGACGTTTCAGGACAGCAAGTATGGTTAAAAGGATTATCTTTATTTCAAAACTGCAGGAGACTCGGGCTCTTGCAGAATTAAAACAGAAGACAATGTGCACAATCTCAACGCGTCAAGTTTTAGTGTTTTAATATGAGAGTTCTCCTCTCTTTTCATTAATAAACACTTTTGTAAAGTTAAGTGTTTAATCATCTGTTCTCCAAGAGCGCCGTGGTCCTATATTTTATCCTATTGCTATTTATTCACTGCGTGTCTGCGCTACACATGGGAGTCTGGACACCTGGCTGCCGGGTTGGGGAATTCGAAAGGAGGAATCTTACGCTTGTGAGAGTTGTGCCTCATCCACATGTAATACATGTGTAGGTGAGCACAATTTACCTTAATATTACTATCATTACATACTTTACTATTGTGCGCCTTTGTATTTCTCTTTTTTACATATGATAGACAGATAGATAGATAGATAGATAGATAGATAGATAGATAGATAGATATTACATATAGATAGACATAGATAGATAGATAGATAGATGAGATAGATAAATTAGATAAATAGATAGATAGATAGATAGATAGATAGATAGATAGATAGATAGATAGATAGATAGATAGATAGATAGATAGATAGATAGATAGATAGATAAGATAGATATGAGGTAGGTAGGTAGATAGATAGATAGATAGATAGATAGATAGATAGATAGATAGATAGATTTGATATAGATAGATAGATAGATAGATAGATAGATAGATAGATATGAGATAGATAGATAGATAGATAGATTTGGGATAGATAGATAGATAGATAGATAGATAGATAGAATAGATAGATAGTTGAGTCATGGAAGCAAGTGGTTAGTGATGACACACTGTAGTTATCAGAGAATGCTGAGGGTTGTAGTTTTCCTGGTTAGACACTACTGTGTCAGACGATGATGCAATGGTATTATTACAATCACTTGCCTTTTTGCCCGTCATTCGTTGTCTGCAATGCTTTTGACTTTTTAGTAATTACAGGAATATTCTAATGAGCTTGACTTGCAATCTATTTACAGGATCCTGGAGCTCTCGGGCCCACACGTCTGTCAAGGTTTCAGCTATTAGTCAGCTCTTCTTAAAGGGGAAATCCACCGTTCAAGAATAAACACTTGCGTCCCAGTGACCACAAACACTGCAGAAAACACAGCAGCCAGTAACTTCATGTCTGTTTGTTGTGTAACCTAAATAAGAGACAAAAACCAAGATCAGCCATGGTCATGCTGCTGGAGCCAGTGTGGTGGTGGTAGAAGGATCTGGGGATGTCCAAATACAGATCACAGAAAATTAAATAATAAACCACTGTAGAAATCAGATGTTAACAGGTGTTGTCCACGACTGCATCTTCAGTCTTACAAGTTGTAGAAAGTATGGCTTTATCTTCACAACGTAACTTGACCTGCTTCCACTGAGGAACCCTTTCTAGAGTTGAGAGAGGGCAAAACACGTCGGGAGTTTAGTATTTGGCTGTTAGTATTTGGCTGTTAAGAAATATATTTGTTACTATTTCCATTTATAATATTGAATATAGTGGGGATAAAGGTGGCCCAGATAGGGAAATTGCAGGGTCTCCATAGGATCCAAGTTAGTGCTGGATGGGGCCGCCCTTTTCAGGGTCATGGGGCCGCCCTTTTCAGGGCGATGACCCTGCTATTTTTCAGGTTATAGGAGGTTGGTAGCTTGTTACTAGGGTCAGACTGGGTGGTCTACTATCCTCCTGTCATTGATTTTGTTTCCTGACTCAGGAGTGGATTGAAAGATGCTGACTGAGCAAAGAGAACCTTGATGCAAGTAATCATAAATTGGTATTGACGTTATAAAGTTTTTCTTTTTTGCCCACCGTATAATATGTGTATCTAATTTTGTAAATGACTTTTTGCCTTTTGTGCTATGCCAACTCCTTGCAATTGTGACATGTTGTCCTGGACAGAGTGATAGCTCATTGTTTAAGAAATTTTTTTAGATATATTCATTAAAAGTTATATTTTAACTGTTAGGGCATTTGATACTGTGATTTGATGTCCAAATACAACCAGTCTGGGAAGGAGCAATGTATCCTAATGCTTCTCTGAGTCGATTATTTGCATACGAGGGGGATACTGATTGGCCACTGAAAACCAGCATGCCGTGGAAATACCTAACCTCTGTGGTTTTGGTTTGGAAGGGCTTGTGACAAAGAGAGATAATCTGGTGAAATGTGTAGTATAAGACTAGGCAGACAGATAACAGGATGTTAGTACATAGAATGTTCTATTGCCTGGCCGTAAATTACAAATACATCTTTATTGTATGATAGAGGTAGATGGGGAGTCCCATCCAGGGATATGGCTGCCATATTGGAAGCCCCGACCTTCCAAAGGTATTCAATGAAAAACGTGAAAAATTCTAAAAAATAGAGAGGCAAAAATAAACAAAAATTGTCAAACAATTACAGGTTTTGACTTTGAATTTTGAGCCCAACCACTTCTCCAATGAGATAGGCAAAAGACAAGGATGAAAGGAGACGAAAAAGAACCCAGATTTGTAAAAGGAAATCCCAAACAGAACCTCTTGCCTCACTGTCCAAATATCTGTGGCTCGAGGATTCACTTCTCAGCCAGCATAAGTAGAGAACACATAAGTAATCTTGATTGAATAATTACGAGTTTTGACTTTGAATTTTGAGTCCAACCGCCTCTCCATTGAGATAGGTGAAAGGCAACGATGAAAGCAGAAGGAGAGGAACTCCCAAACAGAACCTCTTGCCTCACTGTCCGAACATCTGTGCCTTGAGCATTCAACATAAGTACCGAAGACATAAGTAATTTTGATTGACGTCAAACGAACGGTGGTAATACCTGAATGGGACAAAAAAAAAAAGTGAAAAAAAAATGCAGTGTTATAAAAAATAAAGATGCAAAAATAAACAAGAATTGTTAAACGATTACAAGCTTTGACTTTGAATCTTGAGTCCGACCACCTCTCCAATGAGGTAGACCAAAGACAGTGATGAAAGGAGAAGGAAAAGAACCCAGATTTGTAAAAGGAACTCCCAAGCAGAACCTCTTGCCTCACTGTCCGAACATCTGTGGTTCGAGGATTCACTTCTCAGCCAGCATAAGTAGAGAACACATAAGTAAGCTTGATTGACGTCAAACGACCAATTGAACATTTACGAGTTTTGACTTTGAAACTTTAGTCCGACCACCTCTCCAATGAGGTAGAGGGAGAAGAACCTGATTTTTGCAAAAAGAACTCCCAAAGTGAACCTCTTGCCTCACTGTTCGAACATCTGTGGCTCGAGGATTCACTTCTCAACCAGCATAAGTAGAGAACACATAAGTAATCTTGATTGACGTCAAACGACCAATTGAACAATTACGAGTTTTGACTTTGAAACTTTAGTCCGACCACCTCTCCAATGAGGTAGAGGGAGAAGAACCTGATTTTTGCAAGAAGAACTCCCAAACTGAACCTCTTGCCTCCCTGTTCGAACATCTGTGGCTCGAGGATTCACTTCTCAACCAGCATAAGTAGAGAACACATAAGTAATCTTGATTGACGTCAAACGACCAATTGAACAATTACGAGTTTTGACTTTGAAACTTTAGTCCGACCACCTCTCCAATAAGGTACACCAAAGACAATGATGAAAGAAGAGGGAGAAGGACCTGATTTTTGCAAGAAGAACTCCCAAACTGAACCTCTTGCCTCCCTGTCCGAACATCTGTGGCTCGAGGATTCACTTCTCAACCAGCATAAGTAGAGAACACATAAGTAATCTTGATTGATGTCAAACGACCAATTGAACAATTACGAGTTTTGACTTTGAAACTTTAGTCCGACCACCTCTCCAATGAGGTACACCAAAGACAATGATGAAAGAAGAGGGAGAAGGACCTGATTTTTGCAAGAAGAACTCCCAAACTGAACATCTTGCCTCCCTGTCCGAACATCTGTGGCTCGAGGAGTCATTTCTCAGCCAACATAAGTACAGAAGACATAAGTAATCTTAACTGATGTCAAACGACCGCCAATAATTACTAAATAAAAAGTAAAAAATGAAAAAAATGTAGTGTTGTAAAAAATAAAGATGCAACAATAAACCAAAAATGTTTAACAATTACAGGTTTTGACTTTGAATTTTGAGCCGACCGCCTCTCCAATGAGGTAGACCAAAGACAATGATGAAAGGAGAAGGAAAAGAACCCAGATTTGTAAAAGGAACTCCCAAACAGAACCTCTTGCCTCACTGTCCGAACATCTGTGGCTCGAGGATTCACTTCTCAGCCAACATAAGTAGAGAAGACATAAGTAATCTTTTTGCCCTATTCTTGTAGTGTGTTCTATTCTTGAGTTTTCTTTTTTGGTTAAGGTTAGCATAGCTTGGTAGAGACATTGGTAGAGATATTGTCTGGGGTAGAATAGGGCCAGTTAAGGGACTGAGTTAGGGAACGTTTTTAGAGTCGGGTATTTTATAGTGTCTTGGTGTTTTTAGTTTTAAAATATATAAGTCATGCACACCATATCAGGTAATAAAAGGAAGGGTGCTCAGGCGTAAAGGTCGCAAGACCGATATGTATAGCAATAGAAGTAAACGCCGGCACACCAAAATTTATGCAAATAGTGATATATTTATTTACAAAGTGAATAGTATTATGCCAGTTTGTTCCATAGGATGGGAAATAATTAAATTTGATTACTGCATAGAATTCAGAATAAGAACAACGTGTGTTATTAGAGGTAGATGTCACTGTGTGACGTTTCGGCCGGCAGGCCTTTCTCAAACAACATCTAGGAAAAATATAGACACAATAAGTACGCAAAATATTGGCAGTAATGTCAATAGAGAGAGAAGAGTAATAAAAATGGGAGAGAAAGTAACAAGGTGGTAGAAAGGAAATAGAGGATGAAAAGGGGAAAGATAAAGGAAGAAGGAAAGGAGAAAGGAAGAAAGTGAAGGTATGAGAGAGGAAAGAAAGAAAGAAATATACGAAAAGGAGAGGAGAAGGAAGGAAGGGGAAGTAAATGAAGTGTAGGGGTTAAGAGACATAGAGTTTACTGGGGTGGTAAAGAAAAAGGGGTGATACAAAAGCAAAACACGCAAGATAGAATGGATAAGGTATAATGGCGGCTAAAAAGGAAGAGATAAAATGATAAGGGGGACTGAGAAAGGGTAAGGGGGAATGGTAATGCCCAAAGTATTCCCTTGGGGGGGGGGAGATCCTATAAGCGTTGGGGCTAAGGATATGAGTATAAAAGAAAAAGTACCGTAAATAGGGGGGAATGGAGATGATAGGGGAAGGGACAAAAGGGTACACCCGTCTTCTAGCTCCGACACGAATGGTCCACATTTCCAGCCCTTTTTTGGGCCACCCGACGTCCTATCAGCCCAACCACAGACGACCCCTTACAAACGTTGTACACGGAGGGGAGGCGGCGACCCACATTAGGGCATACAGACCGCTCCCAGGTAACTATTTAGTATTCAACATTTTTTTCCCAAACCCCACCCCATTTAGAAATGACTGTATTTAAAAACAAAGGTTACCCCGCTGCCCCACTACCCCTTTGACCCCTTTCATTTGAAGAAGACCTTCAACGATTCTATAGAAATATCCGACTTAAAGCCCATTTCTAGAAAAAAACATCCAGAAACCCATATACCCACCCATCATATTTTGATCATCCAGATCCTCCCTCAACCTTCTCTATCTCCCAATTTCACCTTCGTTTCAAATCCACTTTTAATCCTACAAAAAAAATACCATCCAATAGAAACTTTTATTTCTCTCGTTGAACAAGATCTGGAAAAACTATTACCTGACATACAAGAAGGTCATTTTAAATATGTCTAATTCCACCACTAGAAGGGCCTCCCCTTAATGACCTTAAAGAAACCCCAAAAAATAAATCATCAAAAAACCTGCGGATAAAGGCGGGCCTTGGTAGTTTGGACAAATCCGCCTAACTGAAAAAAAATTAGCAATTTGGGGAGATACTGATACTTTTTCCCCCCTCAGCCAAACCCCCCTCCCCCCTTGTCAACTCATTTCCGAAACATTAAAATTTACATTATCTCTTACATATCGATTCCAAAACTGCACTTTTCTCACTAATAACCCTCCTATCACTCCCCTCTTCTACATTCTTTCCCAAAATTCTAAGAACCAACCAAACCCCCTGGTTTTGGGGCCGATTGTACCTCCATGACTCCATCCTTAAAATTATCCACTTTTTAGAAAAAAAATTTTCACTCCCTTGTCAAAACTAAACCCTCTTTCTCCCCTTTCACCCTCATTTTCTGTCCAAAAATACGCTCCACTTTCCCCCGCTCCACCGGTTGTCTATTGGTCACATGGGACTAACAGTCTCTACACATCTATTGAAACACACCCCCTGGATTGCTTCGTGAACAATTTTTGGGAAAAAAAATCACCTCTATTCTCAACCTATTTTTTTTGCATTGATTTTCCTCAAAATTTATTTAAAACAATAATTTTTTTTTTTTTGGGGATCAATTTTTTTTTCAACCAGAGGCCAGAATGGGGAGCAAACGTTGCCCCCCCTATGCCAACATTACATGGCCCCTTTTGAACATAAACCCTCTTTACAAAAATGATCTCTTTTCGCCAACACGTCATACTGGGTAGATATATAATGACATATTTTGCATTTGGAACGGTACCACTCAATCCCTTCTTCTTTCCATACTTAATAATTCACTTTCCCCACTTTACAATTTTTCTATACACCACAGCCCTGATCAATCAATTTTTGGACAAAAACTATCATCATCGATTCCTCTGGCCCCAATTTGTTCCAGATTTTACACCAAACCCACAGATCGCAATGCCCCTTCATTTTACCAGCAAAAATCCAACCCAAATAAGAAAAACTCTCCAGATCTCGTTTTACCAGAAACAATCGCATTTTACAGGACCCAATGACCGCCAGACTCGATCAAAAAAGATGGCCCAACCTTCAGTGAGCGGGGCTACCCTTCTGATTACTTTTTCCCCCTGACAACTCAGACCATCCACCCACCTCCCCCATCTCCAAAACCCCCTAGAATCCCCATAATCCAAAAATATCTTCCCTTCAGCCCCAAAGTTGTCATCCATAAACATTGGTCTATCCTCTCCCGTGCATACCCGTCTGTCGCCGAATTCCAAAACCCTCCACTCCAGTGTTTTAAACGCGATAAGAATCTTCGCGATCATCTTGTCAAAGCCAATTTTGGACCGACCAAACAGAATATAAGCCCAAAAAAATTCCTCAATACACAACGTAAAAGGGACCTTCCCTGTCTATCCTGCGCCCAATCCCTCTTCTGTAATAAAAGGGGGGAATTTTCTTTACCCACCCCCTGACTGGGAAAAAGTTTTCCCATGAATGGATAACTTTACATGTCAATCTAACATTGTTGTTTATCTCCTTAATGCCCATGGGGCCCGGGGGTTTACGTGGGCCAAACCTCACAACCTATCAAAGATCGGATTTCCAAGCACATATCTACCATTGCTTTTCAGGAACTATTAAATACCCGTACCAGCTCATTTCATTAAATGAAACCATTCTCCAGCACAACTCCGTTTTCAGGTCATCGAACACTTTCCCTATTTCCCAGAAGGGGGGGTTAAATCGGCTTAACCCAACTCTGCGCAGAGAATGATTTTTGGATACTTTACCTTATCCACCCTGGAACCTTTGGGACTCAATCGTGATTACGATATGACCTATTAAGCTTCCCTTATTTTTCTCCAAAACAGTATATCTCTGTTTAGTTCAGGTCACTATTTTTTTACTGTATTTTTCTTGTAAAATTTTTGTTAGTATTATTATTTTTGTATGCTTTACATATATACTTACACTAGTCTTTTTTCTTCTCTCCCACTAGACTGGTTATTTCTTTCTTTTCAACTGGACTCTTCCATCCAGGTTGGGGTATGACCGCTCCAGTCCAAACTCCTCCTTTGGTTTTTCTTTGTTGTCCTCTCTCTATGCATTTTCTTTTCTTCTTTTAGTTTCTCCCTTATTTCAAATTTTTTTCTACCTACTAATTCTACGCGCCCCCCCCTTCCTCTAAAATCATTCTTGTATTCTCGAGGTACTTTTTCCCTTTTCCCTTTCGCCTCCTGGTATATCCTCCTCATACACCTCCTTCATCTTTTTTTCCTTTATTTATTCCTTTTTTCTATCCCTCATTCTCATAGTATCCCTTGTTGCTACACTTCCTCCGTGATTACTACCTGTCTTGTCCATCCCCCTTTTTCCACCTCCTATTACTCACCATCTCTCTTTTTTCTCCCCCACTTTACATTGTCTTCCCCCTTCTCCCCTCCGTTTTTACATTCTGCATCATCACATATTTTTACACACTAACTCCTCTCGCTTCTCATATTTCTTTATTTTGTTATATCTTTTATTCATCTGCGCAAGCGCGAACTTCCGCGCATGCCCAGTTACCATTGTCTTTGCCCTTGCCCTCTCTAGCCGCTTTGCCTTCTCTGCACATGCGCGGGTTTCCGGTCTCCCGCGCGCGTGCCTTCTTAAGGCGTCCCCGCGTCTCTTCATATGACGCGGCTTCTCTCTTCCACCGGACGTCTCCGGACCCCGCACGCTGACTCTAGGTATCTATACTCTCCTATCTACTAGTCCTTCCCCTATCGTCTCCATTACCCATAATTACGGTACTTTTTCCTTTATATCCCTTTGCCCACAACGCATTATACGGATATTTTCCCCCCACCCATAGGTAATACTTTGGGCATTATCCACTTCTCTCTACCCTTTCTACAGTCCACTTATTTTATCTCTTCCTTTTTAGCCGCCATTATACCTTATCCATTCTATCTACTGCTGCTGCTTTAGTATCACCTTGTTCTCATCCACCACAGGTACACTCTATGTCTCTTAACCCCTACACTTCATTGCCTTCCGCTTCCTTCCTTCTCCTCTCCTTTTCGTATAAGTCTTTCTTTCTTTCCTCTCTCATACCTTCACTTTCTTCCTTTCTCCTTTCCTTCTTCCTTTATCTTTCCCCTTTTCATCCTCTATTTCCTTTCTACCCCCCTTGTTACTTTCTCTCCCATTTTTATTTCTTTCTCTCTCTATTGACATTTCTGACAATATTTTGCGTACTTATTGTGTCTATATTTTTCCTATATGTTGTTTGAGAAAGGCCTGCCGGCCCGAAACGTCACACCCCGTGACATCTACCTCTAATAACACACGTTTGTTCTTATTCTGAATTCTATGCAGTAATTTAAATTTAATTATTCCCATCCTATGGAACAAAAATGGCATAATACTATTCACTTTGTATATAAATATATCACTATTTGCATAAATTTTGGTGTGCCGGCGTTTACTTCTATTGGTGTTTTTAGGGCACCATCTCCATCTGTGTCCTTGTCATCATCCGCCTGAATCTATGGCAGAGAGGGAGTGACTGAAGCTTGAGAAGCAATGGAGAACAAGCTACTACCAGTTGGAAATGGTGAAAGAGAGATAAACCAGTCCTAGAACTTGTAAGCCCTCAGAGAAGGGGGTCGGAGAGGTCTTTGGGTATGAGAGAGACTTATGTCAAGGAGAGCAATTTACTTCTCAGCCAACATAAGTACAGAAGACATAAGTAATTTTGGTTGACGTCAAATGACCACCGATAATTACTGAATGGGACTAAAAAACAGAACCTCTTGCCTCCCTGTCCGAACATCTGTGGCTCGAGGATTCACTTCTCAACCAGCATAAGTAGAGAACACATAAGTAATCTTGATTGACGTCAAACGACCAATTGAACAATTACGAGTTTTGACTTTGAAACTTTAGTCCGACCACCTCTCCAATGAGGTACACCAAAGACAATGATGAAAGAAGAGGGAGAAGAACCTGATTTTTGCAAGAAGAACTCCCAAACTGAACATCTTGCCTCCCTGTCCGAACATCTGTGGCTCGAGGAGTCACTTCTCAGCCAACATAAGTACAGAAGACATAAGTAATCTTAACTGATGTCAAACGACCACCGATAATTACTAAATAAAAAGTAAAAAATGAAAAAAATGTAGTGTTGTAAAAAATAAAGATGCAACAATAAACCAAAATTGTTTAACAATTACAGGTTTTGACTTTGAATTTTGAGCCCAATCGCCTCTCCAATGAGGTAGACCAAAGACAATGATGAAAGGAGAAGGAAAAGAACCCAGATTTGTAAAAGGAACTCCCAAACAGAACCTCTTGCCTCACTGTCCGAACATCTGTGGCTCGAGGATTCACTTCTCAGCCAACATATGTAGAGAAGACATAAGTAATCTTGATTGACGTCAAACGACCAATTGAACAATTACGAGTTTTGACTTTGAAACTTTAGTCCGACCACCTCTCCAATGAGGTAAACTAAAGAAGAGGGAGAAGAACCTGCTTTTTGCAAAAAGAACTCCCAAACTGAACTTCTTGTCCCACTGTCCAAACAACTTTGGCTTGAGAACTGAACGCCTCAGGCTTCTTAGAAGACGTAGATAATCTTAATGGCCATCATTCTCTTTCTTGATAGACTGTCGATGAGTACTAAATGGGACTAAAAACAGTAAAGAATGAAAAAGTACACTGTTATAAATAGTAAAAATGCAACAATAAACAAAAATTGTCAAAAAATACAAAATGTAGAGGTGTCCCGGTAACCTGGGTTATGACTACTATTGCAACAAAGTTAATGGGCTTGAGTTGCAATACGAAACACTACCCATGGACAGGTGTGGCTATTTTTTTGGAAAAAAGCAGGGTTTGTTTTCTAATAGTGGATAATGTTGTTATACTTTGTATGTGATCGCTTTGCACAGTGGATAGGATTGACCCTATAGGATACAGGCACCACCTACTACACAAAGTGATGTTGCCCTCTGTTAGCTGATAACTAATACTGAATGTAATCCTGCAGAAGCAGTAGATGTCTGTCAGAAGAAGTATGTGTCCTGGTGCCATGTGCTGACTTGCTGGTGGTTGTTGTGGTGCTGGAGGCATTGCACCACATCGTCTGTAGGTACGGATTGAGATATGTCCATGTAAGAGTCTTTTTTTCCCTTTCATGTCTGTGTGCAATAGCCCATGAGGGACCTGCTAAGAGATTCAGCGGAGATCTGGGCCTAGTCATCAACCTAGAGACACATCCGTGGTGATATGAATGGCAGGAATTCTCTTGCCATTTCATCTTCTCCAGCTTAGTACATCAGATGCAACTGCCTTCAACAAGTCTCTGGACTGTCAGCTGACCATGCAGACATGTGAGCTTGAATAATTTGGGAATGGTTGATTGCTAGGCCTCTGTAAAGCTGAGTTTCACTTTGTGGCTAGTTGCTCTGTATAATGGTAGTTGAGAGTTTGTGTCTTGTGAACAGTCATGTTTGAGTTAAAGGGGTTTTGTCACAAAGTAAAACTGAGGTGGGAAGCTTGCAAATTAAATAATAAAAATGTCATCATTCATCATTATTAAAAATTCTGTACCATTATTGTTTCAGCTGCTCCCTTAGTGATCTATAGTGTACAGCTCATCTCCAAGGGGATACGACCATTGATGAGAGCTCCTCAGTCCTGGCCGTACATGCTCAGACATCACCTCTTCTCTCAGGCAGTTACTGTCAGCCTATTCACACACAATCACTGCTGAGCTAGTGTTCAACTCCAAGTGCTGTCATTCTACTCCTCTCCTCGTTACTCCTTAGTAATTATTCAAACAGTGCAAAGAAATAAAAAGAAACCTCAATCATGTATGTGCATTGAGACAAAGATATCCTAATGTTCGGCTCCTGCAGGGATTTGAACTTAGAATCCTGATGTTAGAAGGCAGAAGTACTAACAATTCCGCTACATTGTAGCTACTCACAGTTTTTTACATAAACAGACCTTTGATTGACTACAGTGAGCACACTGTAGGGAAAACGCATGGTGATGTCAAGCCTGCTGGGTCACATGATATGCAGTTCAAACAAATCACACCCGCCCCCTTTTGAGCACTGAAAGTGGAAGCTGGACAAACTAGGTAACAATAAGAAAAAGATCAAAGGACCGGGCGCACGTTTCTAGGAATGGAATCTAATACGAAATCCAGATGGATAAAAATACTATTTTAATCCATTAAAAAAATCCCCAGGAGTCAACCAACCAATGCAGTAACAGGTATAACGCGTTTCGTGCCATCCGGCACTTCCTCAGATACTCGAAAGCTACTTATAATAATTAGGATTATAATTAGGTTAATAATTAGGATTAGTAACTTTCGAGTATCCTTTCCTAGGAACGAGCGCCCAGTCCATTGATCTTTTTCTTATTGTTACCTGCATATTGTCCACCTGTCGCCGTTTTTGGGCTCTGGAGGAATAGGACCACGAGGCAGCTGTTTCAGAAGCTCAGATAGAGCTACCCACGCGATTATTGGTGTTGTGCCTCTAAATAAAGTCTCACAACACCATCAGGTGAGCACCTTTTTCATTCTTTTTTTTTTATTTGGACGGATTTACACAAAGCGCCACCTTCTTTTTTGTCTTCTATATTTACATACAGCTGGACAAACTAGGCATGAAATGCCTTCATGGTAAAATCCCTCTAAATTACCTGTCCTGACTTTGTTACAGACCTTTTTTTTTAGCCCTCTGTTGCTTCAGTTCTGCCCTATACCTGCGGTGTGTTCTATTCTTGAGTTTTGTTTTGTGGTTTTCAGGGTTTTTTTGGGGGGTTAAGGTTAGCATAGCTGAGGGACATTGGTAATGATATTGTCTGGAGTAGAATAGAGCCAGTTAAAGAACTGAGTTAGGGAAAGTTTTTAGGGTCAGGTATTTTGTAGTGTCTTGGTGTTTTTAGGGCACCATCTCCATCTGTTCTCTTGTCATCATCTGCCTGAATCTATGGCAGAGAGGGAGTGACTAAAGCTTGAGGAGCAATGGACCCTGAGATACTACCAGTTGGAGATGGTGAGAGAGAGAGCTGGACCAGTCCTAGAACTTGAAAGCCCTCAGAGAAGGGGGTCGGAGAGGTATTTGGGTATGAGAGAGACTCTTGTCAAGGAGAGCAAGTGGCTGTGCCTTTTAAGCCCTCAGAAGTTTTGACATTGTTCCGAGGACTAGTTGTCTTCTGACCTGGACAAAAGCCAAAAGCTAAGGGGGGAGGAGAATCAGAGGACACATCTACAGCTGACCATAGGAGTGAGACACAGTAACAGAAGCCGGAGTCTGTAGTAACTTTCCTCCTGCAAGAGAAACACCTCAGTTAGTGCCTAGTGGTCAGAGTGACCGAAAGATAATTAAAGTGAAACCTCAACTTGTTTTGTGTGTGGTCTTTAAAAGTTATAGTTAATGTGGAACTCATGAGGAGATTGTAACCCACAAAAGATATTGACCTAGATGGACTATGCGTGGTCAGGGGCCACTCTCACATGAAAACTTAAAGGGAATGTGTCATCAAAAAATGAGTCATTGTTTAAGTCCCATTTTTATGTTAAACAAATTTTTTAGAAATTTTTGGTTGTTCATTTTTTTTTTAATTTTTCATAGCACTTTCAATATTTTTTAATAATTCTTAAGTCTTGCATTTTTCACGTTGGCCACTAGGGCTTGTTTGCACTTCTTTAACAGCAGTCAGAGAGATGCTTTACAGTAGCTTCCTGCACATATCAGACTTAAGACTGACTCAGTCCAATTCGCTTCTATAGGAGAGTTTTCTAGTCATGCTCTGTGACCTGGGAAGAAGTCAGTGTGCAGGGCGGTGAAAGGCTGAACTGTGGTTATCTCCTCTTGTGACTGGTGGATCCTGTGTTATCTATTCACACTGGTGTCTCCTTTCAGTTTGACCCTCTTTGTGCTGATAATGAGCAGACTACTGAGAATCTTTCTGTACAGAACAGGAAGTGTCAGACTATTATTAGGCCTAGTGGCCAAAGTGAAAACTGCAGGACTTAAGAATTATTAAAAAATATTGAAAGTGATATGGAAAAAAAATATATATATAACCAAAAATTCTTAAAAAATGTGTTTAACATAAAAATGTGAGTTAAACAATAAGTCATTCTGGATTACATATTCCCTTTAAGAATTGCAGTGGCTTACAGACTGTATGAACTGTACATGGCTGAGAAAATCCTAAGACTATGCCTACACAGCACTTGTTTTTCATTGGATTTATGGCAGATTCAGTATATGGAATCCACCGAAAATCCAACTGTAACCAGCGCTGTCCAGCGGAAATGAGAGCATGTTCTCATTGGATTCCCATAGCCCTCAATGTTTTCCCACAGATTCAGCTGATCTCCTGGGGTTCTAGAAGGGAAATATTTTGTAATGAGATTCTTGTCAAGAGATCCTCAAAATATCTAAGGATGTTCCTAAGAGGAATAATCTTTAAGAGATTAGAAACCTATTTTTGTCTGTAACTTAGCAATGATCACTGCACCACAGATGTAATTGGAAGGTTTTTTGTTTTTTTTATGCTGTGGCAGAGCGACCTTAGATGGTTGCAGATTTCTGCCAGTAGGGGGAGTACAGCAGGTATCCTGCTGCCGATGTGCCACCAAGGACCTGGTCTCAGTGGGGGAAGCCAGCTATTTGGTATCAGTAGCCATACGTTGCTGACACATGTATCTAGTATGGCTGCTATGCGGTTATTATGGGCTAGCTTTTCCCAGGATGGTCATAGCGTTGGGTGGGAGACCGGTCCCCCATTCCAGGTCAGGCTTTTGAAACGTACCTGGGGGCCTATAAAAGGCCTGGTGCTGCAGGTGTTCAGGGGGTGTGGTTTTGCTGCCTGAAGATTGGAGCAACACTGAGCCAAGGAAGAGGCTCTTACCCCCCAGGCTTGAGGAAAGCCTGTACAGTTGGTGGCTGTACTAATGTGTTTTTTCTGGTGCTGGACATTAGGTCCAGACTGCATATGGAGTGGAACTGCTTACATGTTTAGTTAGTGGCCAAACGGCTGTGGAGTTTGTGTTATGCGTTCGTTTTCCTGTGTCCTGTCTAATAAAGCTGGATGATGCCAGTCTTAAATGAAAGCCTGTGTCTGAGTGACATCTATTGAGGTGCTAGCCGTTTTACCAGAACGGCGATCCCAGAGCTAAGTGACCCCGGGACGGTCCAAGATGGTGTCCAAACGCATGTGAGTCCTTACAATGCTCACTGAATGATGCTACTATAGCCCAGGATTATATTATTACACTTTCATTATTACACTTATTACTTTTCATTTTCAATGTGTTTCCCAGATCTGTGCAGCAAAGTTGTTTTCATGCTACCAAGGCTTGCTGTGGGTACGATGGCCAGCATGCTCCAACATCACGAGAGTAAGTTAATCCTATAATTACTCTCTCTTCAGAGACAACATATTAAGACACTGCTCTGCTACTGAGACACTGCTCTGCTACTGAGACACTGCTTTTCATTTTCAATGTGTTTCCCAGATCTGTGCAGCAAAGTTGTTTTCATGCTACCAAGGCTTGCTGCAGGTACAATGGCCAGCATGCTCCAACATCACGAGAGTAAATTAATCCTATAATTACTCTCTCTTCAGAGACAACATACTAAGACACTGCTCTGCTACTGAGACACTGCTCTGCTACTGAGATACTGCTCTGCTATGGACTGCAACATCTGCTGCGCAGCATGTGAAACCTGATCCTTGCAGAGACAGGGCAGGAAGGTAGAGAGACAGAAACCAATGGAAACAAGTAGGAGTGAAGACGAATGTAATGTATATGCTTCTTCGAGGAGGGGAGAATACCCACTATTTAGAGCACTCATAAGCTGGAGATAAAGAAAGACAAAGAAAGTGATTCCTTGTGTATTACCCAAGATAAAACAAATGTTAACAGGTGTGTTATTATGCTCCCCTTTTGGTGGGTATATAAGGTGTGTGATAGCCTGTCTGCACACGTATCCCTCGCTGCTGTCATAGGTATTTCTGATGCTGCACAGTTTGTGAGCTGTTGGCGGCTGCTGTGTTCCAGTTCAGCCTGTTGTGCTAAAGTGTTGATCCAGAGGAAGGCAAAAAACCCCAATGAGGTAGAAGCCAATTGTCCTCATTTTAGGGAAAAAATTCCTTCCCGACTACAATCTGGCAATCGAAAAATCCTGGATAAAACGACCCCCTCCAGAATCCTAGTCATGTAACTTGTTATATTATTACATCTAGAAAGTATCCGACCCTTCCAGAATCCTGGTCATTTATAATTTGGGTTATATCATTACATCTAGAAATGTATCCAGACCCTTCTCCAGAATCCTGGTCACTATAACTTGTTATATTATTACATCTAGAAATATATCCAGACCCTTCTCCAGAATCCCGGTCAATATAACTTGTTATATTTATTACATCTTAGAAATGTATCCAGACCCTTCCCCAGAATCCTGGTCATTTAAAAACTTGTTCTATTATTACATCTAGAAATGTATCCAGACCCTTCTCCAGAACCCTGGTCATAAAACTTGTTATATTATTACATCTAGAAATGTATCCAGACCTTCTCCAGAACCCTGGTAACTGTAACTTGTTTATTTATTACATTAGAAATGTATCCAGCCCCTTCACCACAACCCTGGTCACTATAACTTGTTATATTATTACATCTAGAACTGTATCCAGACCTTCTCCAGAATCCTGGTCCACTATAATTTGTTATATTATTACATCTAGAAATGTATCCAGACCCTTCTCCAGAACCCTGGTCACTATAACCTTTATATTATTACATCTAGAAATGTATCAGACCCTTCTCAGAACCCTGGTCACTAGAACTTGTTCTATTATTACTTTCTAGAAATGTATCGACCTTCTCCAGAATCCTGGTCACTATAACCTGTTATAGTTATTACATCTAGAAATGTATCCAGATCCTTCTCCAGAATCCTGGTCACTAGAACTTGTTTATTTTTTAATCTAAATGATCCAGACCCTTCTCCAAAACCCTGGTCACTATTACCTGTTTATTATTACATCTAGAAATGTATCCAGACCCTTCACCGAAACCTGGTCACTATAACTTGTTATATTACTCATCTGAATTTGGGTATCCGGACCCTCTCCAGAACCCTGGTCACTAAAACTTGTTTCTATTATTACATCTAAAAAAGTATCCAGCCCCTTCTCCAGAATCCTGGTCACTATAACTTGTTATATTATTACATCTAGAAATGTATCCAGACCCTTCTTCAGAATCCCGGTCACTAGAACTTGTTATATTATTACATCTAGAAATGTATCCAGCCCCTTCTCCAAATCCTGGTCACTATAACTTTTTTATATTATTACATCTAGAAATGTATCCGGGACCCTTCTCCAGAATCCCTGTCACAAAAACCCTGTTATATTATTACATCTAGAAATGTATCCAGACCCTTCTCCAGAACCCTTTGGTCACTATAACTTGTTTATATTATTACAGTATAGAAATGTACCCAGACCCTTCTCCAGAATCCTGGTCACTAGAACTTGTTCTATTATTCATCTAGAAATGTATCCATAAACCTTCTCCAGAATCCTGGTCACTATAACTTGTTATTTTTATTAAAATTGAAAGTACCAGACCCTTCTCCAGAATCCCTGTCACTATAACCTGTTAAAATTATTACATCTAGAAATTGTATCCAGACCCTTCTCCAGAATCCGGGTCACTATAACTTGTTATTTTTATTACACTAAAAGAAATGTATCCAGACCCTTCTCCAGAATCCTGGTCACTAGAACTTGTTTTTATTATTACATCTAGAAATGTATCCAGACCCTTCTCCAGAATCTGGTCAATATAACAGGTTATATTATTACATCTAGAAATGTATCCAGACCTTTCCAGAACCCTGGTCACTATAACTTGCTATATTATTACATCTAGAAATGTATCCAGACCCTTCTCCAGATCCTGGTAAATATAAACTTGTTATATTATTACATCTAGAAATTTTCCAGACCCTTTCCAGAATCCTGGTCACTATAACTTGTTATAATATTAAACTATAGAAATGTCTCCAGACCCCTCTCCAGAATCCTGGTCACTAGAACTTTTTCTATTATTACATCTAGAAATGTATCCAGACCCTTCTCCAGAATCCTGGTCACTATAACTTGTTATATTATTACATCTAGAAATGTATCCAGACCCTTCTCAGAACTCCTGTCACTATAACCTGTTATATTATTACATCTGGGAAATGTATCCAGACCCTTCTCCAGAATCCTGGTCACTATAACTTGTTACATAATTACACGACAGAAATGTATCCGACCCTTCTCCAGAATCCTGGTCACTAGAACTTGTTCTTTTATTACATCTAGAAATGTATCCAGATAGAGAGGGGCGAATCGTTCTAACGAAGTGGAATTGTTTAGAATTTCAGGAAAACTTCGGTTCGGAACGAAGTCGAAGTTTGGGGTACTTCGGGTGAACGAAGTGTGCTTTTGATTGATAAAAAGGCTGCGAGCACATGGCGCTACATGGGGCAAAGCATTGGGAGGAAGAAGGGGCATAGCCTGCATGACATGTGCAGAGATGAAGCCAATCAGAGACCGGCGGGATTCTGTGACGTCACCGCACTATATAAGTCCGGGCGCGACGCCGGGAGCTCATTTCTCCCCTCCCCTGTGCTCATCAGGGAAGGTTGCTGCCGCTGCTGATTGTACTGAAGAATTGATTTTTTATAAGCGATTTCTGTGGGTGTCTCAGCTTGTCTCAGAGACTGTTCTCTTAATGTTCTATTTCTAATTTTTTGGGGTATTGGATCTGAAATCCAGTGTGCGTCCACTGGTGCGTACATTCTATATACAAGTGGGATCTAAGCCAGTTCCTGTTGTATTCATTTAAAGAAACAGCGTTTTTACAAAAACAAATACCACTTCATTTTTGGCTGCTCAATTCTATTGCGCAATTTACATCCAGGGTTAATTAAGCGTTGTTTTGCTGGTGTGCTGACCCAAGAAACCGTCATTTTCAACGCCAAAATATATACATTTTTCCTGTAGCATAATTCACAAGCGAAGGTTACTTACAAATTTTATCTCTTGTTGTGTAGCGTAAAAAACGCCCTTGTAACACCCCTACAAAGCTAGTAGTTTGTGGCTGTCAATTTTTTGCGCAATTAAATCCAGGGTTTAATTAAGCGTTGTTCTGCAGTTGTACTCAGTAAAAGAAAACTTTTTTTTCACCCCCACAGAAGAAATTCTGTAGCATAATTCATATCCGAAGGTTATTAAGCTGTTTTTCTTTTATATTCAGTAAAATAACGGAAAA
>JAODAL010002564.1:0-192984 GCA_025379985.1 Phyllomedusa bahiana
ATACTGTGCGAAGTGGCATTCACGTGGGAATGGGAAAACAGGTCGGGGGGGGACAAAAAATTTGGAGTGCCAATGGTGTGACAAGAGCCTAAAGATCATTGCACAGACTGCAATTTGTTTAACCAAAATATCAGGTTGCAATTGTAAGGGTAAGAAAGCTTTTGGGTCTATCCCAACTCCCTTTCCCACCCCATTGCCCTGTGGCTCATTCGACTGAACTCCCAGTTCCTGAACCTCCATTGGAAATTTCAAGCACAGACCATTTTTTTTTTGCATCAGACAAGGAAAGTTTTAATGAAAGTTAAGAATTGATGGAGGACATTGACTGTAAACCACACTTCATAACAGGACCGGAACTGAATGATCTTTTTCAAGATTTGTATTTGACTAAGCATCAGAGTGAACTTCTGGCTTCACGTCTTCAGCAGTGGCATCTGTTGGCCGATGATGCAAGAGTTTCATCATTTAGAAAGGGATCTTGAGAACTGCAGTAGCACTTTTTTATGGACAAAGTTCTCTGCTTCTGTAATGATATCAAGGATATGTTTGATGATCTAGGGATTCCACAATATATTTTGTTGGCAGCACGAACATAATTAGTAACTCCCAGACTTGTCTACATCTGACAATAGCCTTCCTCTTGTCTTTAATGAAGCATTTCTAATTGAAGCAGGCATGTACGATAAATATCTACTGTGACCATTTCTTATCCAACATTTAACATATGTAAAAAGTTAAAAGCGTACTTGCATTTGCTTAGTCTGTCCAAGGTGAATATACATCAACGTTAGCTGATGTTTTAGTTACAGAGTCCATGGGAATCCATATAACGAAGGGTTTAGCAGATGATTAAGCAGGGGGTCAAACAACTGTATGAGCTAATGATCTAGGAATGCAATATGATTCTTCTTAATGGAGTTTGTTCATAGACACATCACTCTATGGCATCAAGGCAGAATTACTTCCATTCCTATTGCACATTCTATAACCATGAGAGAAACCTATGACAATCTAGCATTTATTTTGGACAGAATTAAAAAAAACAAGGATCATCAGTGGCTCATATGTGCAGATTTGAAAGTCGTGGCTATTGTAAACAGATTGCAAAGTGGTTATACAAAGTTCATGTGGATAGCAGGATGAAATCAGAATATTACACAAGGAGAACTTGGCCACCACAAGAAATGTATGGACTGGGTTCTCATAAAGACATTCATGAACCTCTTGTTAAGAAAGAGAACATCTTACCAAATCTTCACATCAAGCTCGACATCGTGAAACAGATTGTTAAGGCATTAGATGGTATGAACTTACAGCATTGAAGCAGATCTGGGAAAACATAAAGTAGCAAATTACGCTGCTTCAGTAAATGGATTGATTGAATCTTATAAAAAACTGGGCTGCAGCATGTTATATGTCACTTAGGCTCCACTTCCTCCATTCTCATCTTTCCATTTTCCCAAACAATGGAGATGTAAGTGATAAACATCATAAGTGTTTTCACGAGAGTATTGCCAGAATGGAAAACTGATACAAGGGAAAGTTGAGCCCTGCCATGCTTGTGGACGTTTGCTGAAATTTACAGCGTGATAAACCTAGTGCTTCATACAAACTAAGGCTATTTACAATTAAATTACTATAAACTATTTATCTACTGGTTCTTTAACAACTATTCTAATCATCTGTGGGATCTATGCTATCACGGTATATTTAGTGATTAGATGTCACTTGACGTTAATAAACATGCTTAATAGGTTTGTTACTATACATCAGATAATACCATTGTTAAAGTTCTTCATAAAGTTACAAAAATTGATGTGCTACAGCAAATTTGAATATAGATTTGGAATTAGCATGTTTGATTTAATAAAGATAACCATAATTGGTCGCTGTTTTTCCCATAGTTAAAATTTGTTGTATTGTGTTATTATTTATGAGATGACTGCCAGACGAAGAATCTCTCACTACCAATTTCACTATAATTGTTTGTATTAGGCAGACAATGTATGTTTATCTCTTTAGGAAAAGGGGAATAAAGCTTCTAATGCCAGAAGATAACTTGTGCTCACCTGATTCTACTTCTCCCTGACGTCTGCTATTCAATGAGAATCAGGAGGCAACTCCTCCACGTACATGCTTTATTAGCTTTTATAAAATGCCTCCTATAGCATACTTAAATGATTATTTAGCTTGAAATAACAGCGTAAAAATGTAATTTTCTGCCTGCTTGCCTGAGAGCTAAATTAGACTTTTCTCGTAGACTGACCCCATTATATTAAAAAAAATGGGATTTCTTATTCACATTACAATTTAGAAAGTCAGCAAAGATTACCTCAGTAGAAGTCTGCACATCATGCACAATGATTCCTCCCGACAGCTTTATTTTCCTGACAGGGCAGTAAGACCTTTGTTTGCTCTAGCTGCCCTAGTCATCAAAAGAAGTTTGACAGAATATACTAGACATGAGGCAATTACATTCCTTTTGGTGTAGTTTACTCAATACCATTTTCTTCAAGCAATTATAAAAATTTCCATTTTCTACAGTCTTCCAAAGAAATGTGAAACCAAAAATATTTTTTTCTGTCACATGACAAAAGGCGTTGAAGGTTAGTAGAGAAATAAAATCCCACCATTGCCACCGAGACTTCCTATTATCTTACATTAACATTAAAAACTCCACACAGGCTAAACATTGGAAAAAGAAGCAGGCCTTATGTTAGTTAGCACAGTGTGGTGTGGATGGCAGTGAGTCTGTTTTTCCATAGGCAATGCATTGCTTGGAGAAATAGGACAAATGGTCTGACCCTGTCTAGTATCATTTGCACTACATTACCATGTCATAAAATCCAGACTTGTTTTTACAATGATCTCACACAGACTTACAACCAACTGGATTTTTCTATTGACAGGGGGGCAAACTGTAGAGTGCATTCCTGTTTATTGGTGGACATAACCATGAAAAAGTAACAATGTAATATAGAGGTGTTTGAGTTTGACATTATAATAATAATCTTTATTTATATAGCGCCAACATATTCCGCAGCACTTTACAATATAGAGGGAATAAGCACAGACAAACCAGACATTACATTATAAAAAAGCTACTGACAAATGAGACACAAGGTGTGAGGGCCCCTGTCGCAAGAGAGTTACAATCTATTAGGAGTATGGGTGAAACAAAGGTGACAAGTGCTTGGTTTACAATGACCAGCCTTGTTACATTTAAATATGGGGTAGTATACATAAAAATGTGGATGAACCTGCCATCCCAACCATTACATCTATATACAGATAAAGTGCCTGTTGGGTGCCAAAGTACAGGAAGTGACGAATCTGTGACAGAAATTGGGGGTTGACAATTAGGGATTTTGATAGGCTTGTCTAAGGGAAAATGAGTTTTCAGAGCGCACTTAAAACTGTGAGGGTGGGGAGTGTGTCTGATCACATGGGTAACATGTTCCAGAGAACTGGTGCAATACGTGCAAAATCTTGGAGACGGGCATGGGGGTTCGGTTGAGTGGGTGTGTAGTCTTAGATCAGTAGCAGAGCGGAGAGAGCGGGTAAGGTGGTAGACAGAGATAAGGGAGGAGATGTATGGGGGTGCAGCACTGTGGAGAGCCTTTTGTGTTATCTGTGAATTTGCACAGAACTGAAGTTAAATCTATGGCATTATTTAAACTCACAATATATTGACCATGTAGACCCTACGTATATTATCCGAGAAACTGTATTATTTGCAATTCTCTTAAACACTTTGAATTCGAATTAGTCATAATGCTAGCAGGATCAGTAGCATGAGTAAAAGAGATGGCTCAATAGAAAAGTTCAAAATGGATTTTGCTGTCCAGGACAAAAGAGCCCTGTGTCTGTTTATTAAAGAGCCAGCCACTACTCAGGGCTCGGTCCACTTACTTAACACACGGATCCAAACACGTGTCTATAAATGGATCCAAAAACAGATCCAACAGGCCAAGTGAACATACCCTTAGGGTGACATGTATGAAAGCTTTCTAGGTCTAAGACTTTCTTTGATGCCCATAGCAACCAATCACAGCTCCTCTTTCATCTTTTCAGAGCACTATATGAAATTAAAGGGGAGCTCTGATTGGTTGCTATGGGCAACACAGAAAGCCTTACACCTAGACAGTTCTCATACATGAGGTACTAAATGTACAGCTGCGCAGGTGAAGAGCTGGCTGTCAATGATACATTTGCTTTCCACTGAGAAGACAGTACGTACAGGGGATGTATTTCCTATGAATTACTCCTGTAACTGGAGCTAATATATCAGCCCTTGTTACAGGAGAAATTAGAAAAAAAAAAAAAAGTAAAGTAAAAATGTCCTCAGGGCTCTATGGAGGGCATAATATGTAAAAAATAAATAAATAAATAAAAAACACACACAAAATAAAATTCTATTAAAATAAATACTAACAGCGCAAACCACAACTTTTAGTCCCACCCCCGAGAACCCTAACAATTTTATATCACCTTTATATATTAAAGTTTGTGATAATAAAGTGACACAATTACAAAACTTATTTTAGTGCCATTTTGCTGTTAAAAAAACAAAAAAGTGATTTTTTTTTTTTACTATTTTCACTCATCTTAAAAAACACAAATTAAAACTTTTTTATCATCTATATATAAATGTCCATGACAGAAAAGTAACACAATCACAAAACATATTTAAGCACTTTTGCTGTTAAAAAAATAAATAAGAAATGTGAAATTTTTTTTTTACTATTTTCCCTCATATTACAAAAAAAATAAAAATAGTAGAATGAGTGCAAGAAGTGTTATAGCGTTCAGACCATGTGTGGACTATGGAAAAGAAAAATATGCCTGGTCAGAAAAATGGGCTAAACAACCAAGTCAGGAATTGGTTAATAGCTTAAAATAATACTATTATGAAACACACCTCACTCAGTTCTATCTGCCTGGAAAATATAAAATGCACAACAAGACAAATAAACAACAAATAAGTAGAACAGAAATCAATGTGTGTTGAAGTAACCCTAAAGGGTCGTTCACACGGCTTATTGCAGGGACAGATTGCAGCCATATTGCGCGCCGTACTGCTCTGCAATACGGCTGGAATCCGTCACAGCCATTACGGTAATCCACAGTTCTCATAGAGAACTATGGATTTCATCTCTCCTAACAGCTCGGTGAATCCGCCAGGCGGGGAGAAAGTGACATGTTCATTATCCCAGCGGGATACGCGCCGTGGATAATTAAAGTCTATGGGTGTGGCAGGCAGCGCCCCTGCCCCGCCCCCTCCCCGCCCCTTTCTCAAGCCGTAATTGCGAGCGAAATCCGTCCCGCAATTACGGCTTGAATAAGCCATGTGAACCAGCCCTAAATGTGATTTAAATATAAAAAAGGAACATGAAAACTGGCAATAATACTTCATCAGAAGATAACAAGGTTACAAAGGTAAGGAGAAGCATTGTGGAGGATCAGAAGAAAGTGATATTCACTGATAAATCAATTTGCATTGGCCAAGAAGATGATGCTGAAACTTTTGTATTATGTGGTTGTAATGAATCATATAAAAATGACACCTGAAGAAAACATCAAATTTTCTTAATCACTTATTTTTTGGCATTGCATGTCAGGTAAAGGTAGCAGGGAAGGCTTGGCAGGGTAAATTAAGGACAAACTGAATGTTAGAGACCTCCCCATTAGTCTGGATGACCTTATTTCTCTGGACACCAGAAATGACATCTAGTTCGCTGATAGGCAACCTGAGCTACTCCAACAAAGAAACTTGCTTCAGCCACGCAGACTACCTTGTCTGGTTCCCATATTCCAAAAGCCTCCGCTACCTTCTGCTGCATTGCTGCAAGAGGAGCCCATGCAAGTTGAGAGGGTCCATTTGAGGAAAAATGCACTCGCAGACAAGGTCTCCACTTGTGCCTCTATTGTGGGGGTAAGAAACACTTCCTGAGAGACTTCCAGTCCATCCGGGAAGCTCCAGTGCCAAGGCTTCGTGGAAGAGGTGACGCCAGGCGAAGACTCTTCCTCTAATTATTTGACAATACCTGTGATCCTCCTTGACTTGCTATCACCTCCTGGTGTTTTGCTTGAAGAAGCCTCTTATGATTTCTTCTATTAACGGAGTGGTCATCACTGGTTCTATCCAGTACCTCACCGAGCCTCTGCTTCTACAACTTTGTGCTCTCCATAAGGAAAATATTTCCTTTTACATTCTCCCATAGTCCACCAGCGCCACACTCCTAGGTCTCACATGGTTACATTCCCAGTGGTCTGGTGCTTAATTGGAGAACAGGCAAGATTTTCAGTTGGAGCCACCAATGTCTCTCCTTGTGTCTTTTGCCACCTCGTCCTGTCCAATCTGCCAATCAGGCCTCCCATCAATTTCTGCCTCCTGGACTTTCTACCCCACATGGAAATTTCGCAGATGTCTTTTCTGAAAAGCAAGTGGAGACTCACCCTCCACATAGGCCTTACGGCTTCGCTATTGAACCTTGCCGGGCACCACCTCGCGGTCAAGTGTACCCCTTGTCTGTGGCTGAAACCCAAACTATGTTTGATTACATTAAAGAGTCCTCTTTCTGGCTGGGTCTGAGTTTTTCTTCATTGAATTTAAGGATGGGACCCTGCAACCAAGTATAGACTATAGAGGTCTTAATAAAATCAGTCAGGAACCAGTACCCACTACCTCTAATTTTTGAGTTCTTCGACTGGCTACAAGGTGCTAAGCTCTAAACCAAACTAGACTGTCATGGAGCGTATAATCTCATTGAAATTTGGCAAGATGTCAAATGGAAAACTGCTTTCAATACCAGGGATGGGCATTGTGAATATTTAGTTATGCCCTTCTGTTTCTGTATTGCGTCAGAAGTCTTCCAAGAGTTTATCAATGAGATCTTCTGAGACCTTCTTATTACATTTACTGTGGTTTACTTGGAAAATATCTTGGTGTTCTCTCCAGACCTCAATACCCATCAACACCATGTCTGTACTGAGCTATTATGCTTGAGAGACAACCACCTCTACGCCATATTGGAACAGTGCCTATTTGTGCGGTCTAGTTTGCCCTTTATGGGGTATATTATGTTTTATTGTGACCTGCAAATGGACTCTGCCAAGCTGTCTGCCATCTTCCAGTGGCTTCGCCCCAGGGTCTGCAGATAATCTAACATTCTGGAATAGTCACTTTAACTAAGAAAGGCAACAACCCCAAGCTCTGGACCCCTGGAGTTGAAGAAGCCTTCTCCTGCCTAAAATTGTAGTTTGATTCAGCCTCTGTGTTGCAGTGTCTGGATCATGATAAACCCTTCTTCCTTGAATTGAACGCATCATCTGTAGGGGTAGGAGCTGTCCGGTCTCAGAAGTCACTCAAGGGTAAAAACGTAATCTGTGGGTTTTCCTCCAGAACCTTCTCCCCAGCTGAGAAGAATTATACTATTGGGGACCAGAAGCTCTTTGTCATCAAGCGGGCAATAGAAGAAAGGTGAAATATGGTTGAATGTGCCAGATACCCAGTGACTATTTTTGCGGACCTCAAAAATCTCCTTCATCTACAGTCATCGCAAAGACTTAATCCCTGTCAAGCCAATTGGTTGCTCTTTTTCTCATGTTTTGATTTCTAGCTCCATTTCATACCTGTGGACAAAAACACTGAAGCAGATGCTCTTTCTAGTTCCTATGAAATCTCCAGTCAAGACTCAGACCCGTAACATATCATTGCCTGATTGTTGTGGCACCCATCTGTCTACAACAAATCCTTCAAGGAAAACATTTGTGCATTCAGTACATAGGAAACAGATCCACTCATGGGGGCATGCCTCTAAATTGGCTGGCCAAGGAGTTTGTTGCTGGCTGTCAGACTTGTGCTTGTAATAACGTTCCATGCTAGAAACTGACTGGTCTCCTGCTTCCGTTACCTGTGCCTGAAAAAATCCTGAACGCATATCACCTTTGATTTTGTCACTGATCTGCCTTTCTCATCTGGCTGCACTGTCATCTGGGTGATAATCAACTGTTTCTCTAAAATGATGCATTTTGTACCCCTGGCTGACCTGTCCTCAGCTCCTCAGGTTGCTTCCCAATTCTTTTGACATATCTATTGCTTGCACGGTCTGCCTCTGCACATTGTCTTAGGTGGGTACTGTCATATACGGTGCCGCGGTTCATGCACTAAGCCATGGATGTGCCTGTTCTCTGACTCCACAAACCCAGCACCAGCCTCACTTTTCCTCCCTCCGACGACAGGCACCATGCTCTGCTTCCAGCCAACCCTAGGTTCTGCCTTCTGTTACTGCTTTCTGCTCTCTGCTACTCTTTAGGGTGCGTTCTCACGGCACAGGACAAATACCGGTCGGTTTGCTGGCCGGTATTTTTCCTGTTTTGCGGCCGTCACCAGGGCCGCGGGGGGCTGGAGGAGCGGCTTTACTCCGCGATGAGCGTAGAAAAACCCTCTCCCTTCACATTGGCAGAAACCGGACGAAAGATTGTGGTAACACAATGTTTTGCGGCCGAACCGCGGGCGGAAAAACTGCCACACTGAAAACCCATGCAGTGGGGACTGCTGCACGGGTTTTACATAGAGCATCATTGTGCTAATTTTCGGCAGGTTTTTCAGGCGGTCTGAAAAACCGCAAAATGTCTGAAAAAACGGCCGAAAACCCTTGCTGTGGTAACATGCCCTTAGTGTGTGTGCTTTTCCTCTCAGATGTAAAGGGCAAGTATGCACCACATAGCTTTTCCAGGAACCTATCATGGTTCACCTAGGGGTTTACAAGGACATTTATCCCTCTAGTCTCTGTCAGTTTTTGGTCACTCGTGCCAGATTTTGCTGCGTTTGTGCCAATCCTCGTGTGATTGCCGGTTCTGACTTTGCTACGTTTTTTAACTATTCTGTTGTTTGCTGCCTATTCTGACCGTATGTCTGTCCTCTGACCATGCTAGAACACTGCTTCCAGATTATCTGCCTATCCCCAGCTACACTTCTGCTTGTCCCGTTGCACCTCGTTGCAACCTAAAGTTCGCCATGAGCAACCATGTCAAGGGTAGCGACCTTGAATTTCCCCAAAGCCAAGTCCATTCTGTCTTGCGATGGACTTTGGTGACAACTGGGGGCTCCTTAGACTCTACTCCCTGGTGTGGTATTTGCCAACACTTGCGTGACTCAGTGGATCCACTAGCCGCATTACACTCACTACTACATAGTGTAAGTTCAGAGGAATCTTGATGGTCTGAAAAAGGTCTCATGACTATAAACTTTTATCTGTATTGCCTTTAAATTAAATAAGGATCTACATATCCAGTAAAGAACCAGGAGGCAAGTAACTCATCACCTCAACAATCCATTCACAGATAAACATAGAAGTTTTAGATATTTTTCTCATTCAGTTGATAGAAATGGGGATGATGCAATAGTTTCTCAGGATGAAAATCATCTTGTCACATAGCAGACATTATTAAAGTCTTTATTCTGGAAGACGCGTCATCTCAATGAAATGACCAGCATACTGTCCAACTGAAAATGTATGTTCGAAATTTAAAACAATAGTCAGTGACAATAGTCCATCCTGCAAAGATGATCATTGTGAGGAAAATTGACACAAAAATGAACAGCCACCCCCGCAGCTCTCATAACTCAAATTCACTCACAACACATGTCCCAGGAAGCCATCAATAAGGCAGGAGACAAAGGACAGAGAGGAGATCATCCTAGCAGGAGGTCTTCACATAAAAGAATTATCATTTAAATTCATTAACACCTTGTCTAGTGCCCTGTTCTAAGGCCCCAGGAACAAAGACTTTAGCAACAGACAGTAGTCACAGCGGATCTGATATTTCATAAGGATTTATGGGAGAATCGTGCACCATGCCTTATTCTCGGTCTCTCTAAAATATCGCTACCTAAGGCTAGTTCCTGGCTTTGCTGTAAGTCTGTAACGGACCGGTCATAGCTAATGAGGAACTGGTGGCAGTCTACTGGGCTGACAGAGCTCTGTTTATCCAGTGTGGGTAAACAGATCTCTCCCAGCCATTCAGGGTTGTGGGCGAATGGGGTATCCTCTTGCACTTCCCGAGTGGACAAGGGTTAACTGTGAAACCGTATCTGGCTGACCTTGTGCACCCATAGGGGGGAGTACAACGTCATGATACACTCAAAGTCAGGCCATCGACCCTCGAGTGGGCCTAGCAGGTTTCCTGACAATCATCATCCAACTATTCTTTGAAAAAATTAAAAAAAATGTAAAATATTTTATTATTAATGAAGCCTATGCCGGAAATAATTGAGTTGGTACTAAAATAAATGTATTGTGCATATTGTATATGTATATAGGTGTGTATAACATGTATATGTACATTGTTTAAATACAGTATGTGTGTCCCATGTATATACATGTGTTTAATGTGTGCTTTGTGTGTATAAGCAATGCACATACAGTATGTATGTATTATATAGTGTATCTTTTATCATATCATTAATATAAAGGTACTGTGTATGTTTGTGGTGCTATATATGTGTTGTGCACAGCAGTACTATGTATTTGTAAAAATTAGAGATTTATTACTGTAAATTTTATGTAGTGAGGGAAAAAGTTAAGTTGTAGGTGTGTGTATGTGGCAGAGGCCCGCCACACTGAATCATTAGCGCCAAGCGAATGAATACCTAGCTACAGCTCTGATATAACAGTTCTGTTTCATGTGCCTGTCACTGACCACTACATAGAATACAGTTTTTATGTATACCGTTGCACCACAAAGCATAGTTTTCATAGTTGTTAATACACCTGGGGCTGTGAGATACAGACATGCCAACTTGACACCCTTTGGGCTTATGTTCGCCTATTAAAATCTATGAGCAACATATTTTGTTAGGAGAGTGGAACTCAGATGGATACCTTGGACATGGAGCCTACAGATGTATTCTTCACTACCTTTTCTCCTGGCTCAGCAAATCCTGACATGACCAGCTTTGGGAAAAAAATATTATTTTGTGACTGGGGGATGTTTATGCTATATGTGTCTATATGTGCCCATCTACTGGTTGTGAATACTTGTGATGTCAGGCCTGGTTCACAAGTGTGTCTGAGATTCTGTTCTTGTGCTTATTTTTCTGTCTCATCTACAGACACCACAGTGAAAACCCGTTGGACCCATAGTAATTAATAGAGTCCGTACAAATAATGTAGAAACCAACACCCCTAAATCCTCAAAAAGAGATCCTTTATTTCAAAATACTTGCAGCTTTAAAACACAGAGGTTTAGTGCATGGGAACAGCACTACCACTTTTCTACCCTCTGTTTCCATGCAATAAGCCTCTGTGTTTTTAAGCTGCAAGATCTGGAGAAGATCTGTATGGAGGAGTGGGCCAAAATCACCGAGACAATGTGTGCAAACTTTGGTTAAGGACTACAGGAAAGTAGTTCCAGACCAAGTTTGCAATACTGCAACAGTGATTTTTGCCTACTACATACAGAACTTATCCAGATCTTTCAGGTATCGGGGCTGTCGCTGGGCTACATTGAGTAATTGTAATTGCAAACAAAGGGTGACATTTATGAACATTGGAGCAGACAGGCCAGTTCTAAATAGCTTAGAGTAGTGTAGGATGCAGCAGAATGTATGAACCTGTTCTTCTGCAGTTCATACATACAGGTGCAGTCTAATGCCAATACGACAGCTCAGGCTCAGGCACCACCTTTAACCTAGCCTGGCTGTTGTAACTGTTCTGCGGCAAAGTGTGGCAACAAAGAATCATAAATGAATGTGAATGTGGTGTGACACCACCCAAGAATGCCCCAAATCATTGGCACATTAAAAAGTGGCGCTCCTGCGCTTATTGTGTATGTATATACACAATATTGTGTATGTATATGCATATATATATAAGCTTACCTGCTTTTTTGGAGTCATGGGGAGTGAGCACCCACCCTGCTCTATGCTCACTCCCAATGAAAGGCCGACCCAGGAAATGGCTGAAGCCATACTAACCTTAAATGTTAAACATATGTCGACAGTCTGGACTGTCGACATCCATCTAATTTTGGCCTTTCATTCCCCAAGGCTCCTTAACCTTGGGGGCATGTGTCGGGACATCGGAAGGTGCACGCAAGGACCCTGGCCGGCATGTATATGCCATTGTAAACCCTTCCTGCTGTTGCCACCTTACATACCCCCCCCCCCCTCTCTGCTCAGACCTGTGGGGCGGAGCACCTTGTGCCCCAAAACTATGTACTCTAGATAACGCGTCTGCGTTTGCTTGTTGGGACCCTGGACGGTGTTCTACACAGAACTTAAAGTCCTGTAGGGCCAGGAACACACGGGTCACCCTCGCATTCTTCCCTTTATTTTGGGCCATCCACTTTAGCGGGGAGTGATCCGTGATCACCCTAAACTGCCTTCCGACCAGGTAATATCTGAGCGACTCGATTGCCCACTTTAGGGCCAAATATTCCCTCTCTACAATTGAATCATTTTTTTTCGGCTGCCGATAGCTTCCGGCTGAGGTACCCGACGGGGTGCTCTTCCCCCTTATCCCTTTGGGACAAGACTGCCCCTAAGCTGACTTCTGAGGCATCCGTCTGCACCAGGAACTCCTCCCGAAAATTAGGGGTGATCAATATAGGCCTCTTACAAAGAACCTCCTTGAGCTTTTGGAAGGCTTGCTCGGCCTCTGGGTTCCACTTTACTATGGTGGATTTTGCTCCCTTGGTGAGATCTGTGAGAGGGGCAGCTATTGTGGCTAACCCTGGCACAAACCTCCTGTAATAACCTGCAATGCCCAGGAAGGCTCTAACCTGTTTCTTGGACACGGGTTGAGGCCAATTCTGAATGGCTTCCAGCTTATCTAGTTGGGGTTTGATGATCCCTCGGCCGATATTGTACCCGAGGTAGCGAGCCTCCTCTAGCCCTATCGCGCACTTCTGTGGGTTGGCCGTTAGACCGGCGGCCCCTATCGCGTCAAGGACCACTTGCACTTTAGCCAGATGGGAATCCCAATTGGCGCTGTAGATCACCACATCATCCATGTATGCGGCTGCATAGTTTTTATGCGGCTGCAGGATGATGTCCATTAACCTCTGAAAGGTCGCAGGTGCCCTATGCAAACCAAAGGGAAGGACCACGTACTGGAAGTGTCCCTCTGGGGTGGAAAATGCCGTTTTCTCCTTGGCCTGATCTGTGAGGGGAACCTGCCAATACCCTTTGGTGAGGTCTAAGGTGGTCATATACCTCGCTGGTCCCAAACCCTCGTCAGCTCGTCGACCCTTGGCATGGGTTAGGCATCGAATTTGGAGACTTCATTTAACTTGCGGAAGTCATTACAAAACCGCTAGCTACCATCTGGTTTAGGAATAATCACGAGGGGGCTGGACCACCCACTTTGGGACTTCTCTATTACCCCCAGAGCTAGCATTTTCCTCACCTCTTCTGATATGGCTTGCCTCTGGGCTTCCGGTACCCTGTAGGGTCTCAACCGCACCTTTTGTCAAGGCTCGGTGACAATGTCATGTTGGATGACATCTGTTCGGCCAGGCAGTTCAGAGAAGACCCCTTGGTTCCTGTAGGAACTCCCTGACCTCCTGTCTCTGGACCTCGGACAAGGACTCCGCGATACGGACGGGGGGTAACTCCTTGTTTGGGACTTCTCTGACTCCCCTTGCAGCCACCAGGCTTTCTCGGTCCTTCCAGGGTTTGATGAGGTTAATATGGTAAATTTGGTAGGGTTTTCTTTTCCCTGGCTGGAAAATCTTGTAATTCACCTCACTCACCCGTTCACAGATCTCATAGGGGCCTTGCCACTTGGCTAGAAACTTGCTCTCTACGGTTGGTACAAGTACAAGCACCCTGTCCCCAGGGTGAAAAGACCTGACTCTTGCGGTCCTGTTGTAAACCCGGGCCTGGGCTTCCTGGGCCTGTAGCATGTTCTCCCTTACAATAGGCTCACTGCCGCGATCCTGTCCTGCATATCAGTATATGCTCTATGACACTTCTGTAAGGGGTTTCCTCTTGCTCCCAGGTTTCTCTGGCTATATCCAGGAGCCCTCGGGGATGTCTCCCATAAGGCAGCTCGAATGGAGAGAACCCCGTGGATGCCTGTGGGACTTCCCGGATGGCGAACATAAGATAGGGCAACAGGTGGTCCCAATCCCTACCATCCTTGTCCACCACCTTTTTTAACATGCCCTTTAAGGTTTTATTAAAGCGCTCGACCAGACCATCGGTCTGGGGATGGTACACGGAGGTGTGCAGGTGGGCAATCTTTAGCAGGCGGCATAGCTCTTTGGTTACCTTGGACCTAAATGGGGTGCCCTGGTCGGTCAGGATCTCCTTGGGGATCCCGGTACGGGTGATTAGCTGGAACACTCCCTAGCTATCCCTTTAGAGGAGGTGTTTCTGAGGGTACAGCCTCGGGTAGCGGGTGGCGTAATCTAGTACGACCAGGATATGCTGGTGCCCTCTAGCCGATTTAGGGAGGGGACCGACAGATCCATGCCAATCCACTCAAATGGTACCTCTATAATGGGAGAGAGGAATCAATGGACTCCGGAAATGGGGTTAGGGGCATTGGGACCTGACACTCCGGCAGGACTGACAGAACTCTTCCACGGGCCTTGTAGATGCCGGGCCAGTAGAAGTTCCGGCTCCACCGCTCCCTAGTTTTCTCCGCCCCAAGTGTCCCCCAAAACATGGGAATGTGCCAGTTCTAAGATTATACGGACATGTGTTCGGGGCACCACCAACTGCTCCACCACCTCTGTTGGCGTCTTTTTCACCCGGTACAATAAATTGTCCCATACGACGAAGTGAGGGAAGGCCAACTCCGCCCCTGGTTCCTGTGGTCTCCCATCAATGACCTTTACGCTCTTCCAAGCGTTACCCAGGTTAGGGTCCCTCACTTGCTCTGTGCCAAAATTCCCTCTCGAGACTGGCAAGGAGGAGAGTTCTAACTCAGAGGGGGTCTCCTCTGGATCTCCAGCCAGGACCGACAAGGGAAAAGGCACAGATTCAACATCGCCACTTGTTTGGCACACGTCATTTACAGCAGGTCATCATGATACATTTTTACCAGTTTTATTTCCCACAGATCCCAAAACAGAGGAAAGTCACAGCCAACAACTGCGCTGTGAGGTAACTGGTCACCACGGCCACCTCATGTTGGGTGACCCCACAGGCAGTCTCTATTGCCAGTATGGCAGTGGGGTAGTCCCTGGTGTCCCCATGGATACAAACTACCCCTATCCGGCGTGAGAGTAGTTGCTCTGGGCTCACCAGTCGGGCTTGCACAAGGGTCACTAAGCTCCCCGAGTCCAGGAGGGCCTGCACCAAATGTCCATTAATGGTAACAGGGCACTCTCGTCAGTCCTTTCCAGCAGCGACCCGAGTGGTATATGATGGCCGGGCAAACCAGGAGGTACGACTCCCCAACCCACATTCCCTGGGTACCTCCCTGCCCGGGCAACGTGCCGCCACATGTCCCAGTCCTTGGCACCGCCAGCAGACTAAGGGGTCCCGGGCCTTAGAAACAGGGTCCCGTTTTGGGGTAGGTGGCCTCTCCCCCCTTCCGTATACCCGTGACCCTCCTTTCGGGACAGGAGCAGTCTTACCGCGGTTGGAGGTCTGCGGATTCCCCGGGGTATGTAGGACTTGCAGGAACTCCTCTGTAGCGCTGTATCACAACCGCGACCAGTTCGTCCACGCATTTGGGGTCGGTGTACCCCACGCACCTCTGGAGCTTGATGGGAAGGGCCCGCACAAAACGGTCACAGACCACTCGCTCGACCACCTGGGCAGGTGTGTGGGTCTCCGGCTGTAGCCACTTGTTGGTAATGTGGAACAGGTCGTACATTTGTGACCTGGCGGGCTTGGCAGGATTAAACTCCCAGGCTTGCACTCTCTGGGCCAGTACGGCCAGGGTGACCCCCAGTCGGGCCAGGGTCTCCCCCCGCAGTTTGGTGTAGTCCTTGGGGTCTTGGGACACGCAGGTCGCAGGAGGCCTTCTGCGGGTTTCGCCGTTAGGAAGGGAGCCAGGACAACCACCCACTGGTCCGCCAGGCAGCTGCTCTCTCTCTGCTAATCCGATTCAAAGGTTCCCAGGTAAGCTCGATGTCGTCATCCGCGGACATCTTGCGCAGGGAACTTTGCACCACCTGGCGGGCTGTGAACTGAGCGCTTGTTGGTACTTCTGGCCTTGCAGCCAGGGTCTGTAGCTGTTGATGCAGCGTGTGGTTTACCTGCTGTTGTTCCTTCACCGTGGCTTGGTGGGTCTCAATTAGCAGGCGATTTCGTCTCAGCTTGCGCACCGGATGGTCTCTTTGTTGCGCTTTCTGCTGGCTGGCCGCCATTAGCTGGAGGTTAGCGTTGGCTTGAATTAGCTGCTTCACCTACTCATCCATTTTAGCCGCCTCTGCTGACCATGCGGTAGCTGCTTGCACCCAGGACATACGTTTTTTATCTGTCTCAGAAGAGTACTTCCTCTATTTTGCCCAATGCGTCCTCCACCATGTGTGAGTTTAACGGCTCTGGGATCGTGACTCAAGTTTTTCAGGCAGAGACAGAGACGTTATTCCAGGTGAAAAAATACAGGGCCTCTGTATTTTATTGGCTAGCAAACAGAAAAATGCAAGTGCAAGGCATGCACAAACACAAACAAAAAGAAAAAAAAGCCTGCCCGTCTGGGCTCTAGCTAACAGAGACCAGCTAACTGACAGTCTGTAAGTTCCCTGCTGGTTTTCCAGCAGGCTCCACCCAAGGCTTAAGGTAGCCAGGGGTTGTAACCACCCTAGTCAGCTTACCTGCTGACTTTTATTACTCCAGGTAAACCCCGGAGTGGAGTCATGGAGAGTGAGCACCCACCCTGCTCTATGCTCACTCCAAATGAAAGGCCGACCCAGGAAATGGCTGAAGGCCATACTAACCTTAAATGTTAAACATATGTCGACAGTCTGTGACTGTCGACATCCATCTAATTTTGGCCTTTCATTCCCCCAAGGCTCCTTACCTTGGGGACATAGGTCGGGACATCGGAAGGTGCACGCAAGGACCCTGGCGGGGATGTATATGCCATTGTAAACCCTTCCTGCTGTTGCCACCTTACAGTATATATATATATATATATATATTATTTTATATTATATATATATATATATATATATATATAATATATTATATATATATATTATATATACAGATATATATTATATATATATATATATATGTAGTGAGGAAAATAGGTATTAGATACACTGGTGATTTTGCTAGTAGTTGCAAGTACTTTTTATCGTGGATACAGTTCCACTGTGAGAGATAGAATCTAAAAGAAAAATACAGAAAATAACAATGTATGATTTTGAAATAATCAATTTGGATCTGTATTTCATACAATAGAAAAACAGAACTTAATATTTGGTATAGAAAACTTTGGGCAACATGTAAGAATGGGAATCTGGAATCAAAAGGCTGTTGTAGCCCTGTTCTGTAGATGTATGAACATCGCCAGTGTATCAAATACTTATTTTCCTCACTATATATATATATATATATATATATATATATATATATATTATAACTGCTGAGTTTTCTCACCCGCAAAGAAGGTCTATAATTTTTGACGTGAGGAAAATAGGTATATATATATGTTGTGAGGCAGGGCCTCAGACTTGTTTTTCTGGCAGATTTTACAGATGCTCAAGTGGATTCAGATCTCGCAATCTGAAGGCCACGCCAACACCATGAACTCATTACTATTTTCCTCCAACTTATTCTGATCAATTTTTGCATTGTTGTAAGGCTCATGATCCTCCTGAAAGAGGTTTCTGTTATTAGGCAATACCATTGCCATGAAGGATGGTACATGTCAAAAAAATCACCTACATAAATGTTAAGACTCAAGGCTTTCCAGAACTTGGCCCATCGCATCACAAAGCCTCCTGGTGCTATCTCTAATCATAGCTAGCATTAACTTTTTTAGCACTTTGTCCTACCATAGCTTTCCTGTGGGGTTGGACTAGACAGACGAGCCTTCACTCTCCACATGCATTAATGAGATATGGACAACCATGACCTTGTCACTGGTTACCTGTTGTCTTTCCTTGGACCATTTGTAGTAAATATAAACCACCGCATTCCCATTGCCCATTGTTCCTGCTCTCAACAGATGTACATCCAAGAATTAGGTGGTTCATTGCTGCCTAATATATTCCACCCCTTGAAAAATACTTTTTTAGAAAGATACATAGTTACGTAGTTTGTAAGGCTGAGAAAAGACAAGACATCCATCCAGTTCAGCCTATTTTGCTAAAGTGTTGATCCAGAGGAAGGCAAAAAGCCCCTTGAGGTAGAAGCCAATTGTCCCCATGTTAGGGAAAAAATTCCTTCCCGACTCCAATCTAGCAATTAGAATAAATCCCTGGACCAACGACCCCTCTCCAGAATCCTAGTCACTATAACTTGTTATATTATTACACTCCAGAAATGCATCCAGACCCTTTTTGAACTCTGTTATTGAATTCAGCATGACAATTTCCTCTGGCAGAGCATTCCACAGTCTCACTTCTCTATCAGTAAAGAATCCCTATGTTTATGTAGAAACTTTCTTTCCTTAAGATGTAGAGGATGCCCACTTGTTCTAGATATAGCCCTGGGTATAAATAGATCTCTATATTGACCTTTAACATATTTATTATGTCCCCCCTGAAACCGTCTTTTCTCCAAACTAAATAACCCTAATCTTGCTAATCTTTCTGGGTATTGTAGTCCACTCAGTCCTTTTATTACTTTTGTTGCCCACTTTTGAACCTGTTCAAGCTCTACAATGTCTTTCCTGTGCACTGGTGCCCAAAACTGTACATAATATTCCATGTGTGATCTGATCATTGACTTGTATAATGGGAGATAATTGATTTATGTTATGGCTCATGGACGTATGTTCCATCACCAGTTGTTGCATATATTCTTATATTTAGACCATTATTTTACATAAAAAAGCATAAATCACATAGCTGTGCCTGTATTACTTTCTACATACACATAAAATAATTTGATTCTATCCTCGTGTAGATCTCTTGATTTAAATAGGAATTACATTTTTATAGAAACTGGTACACAAGTAATAGCTCATTCAGCAGGACATCTTTGTGCTTCAGCATCTTCCAATGGTAGTACTTGGAGCCTCGTTTGAATTACAACCTCTACCCCTTGAGCCATATTACTGTTGTTTTTTTTTATTTTTACTTATACATGTGTAACAAAATAATTCCTGAAAATAATACTGTAGATGTTAAAGCTACAACTTCCAGTACTACGAGTAAGATATCTTAGTCCTTAAAAGAATCCAAGTAGTAGAGAGGTGCTGTTATACTGTAAAGCACTGCAGCCCTAAATGTTTCTCCACTCAATTAGGTATCTGAAGACAATGCACCTCTGAAACACTGCACACAAAACATAAAAGCACTCTTAAAAAGTTCCTACCATTCATTCTCTACAGTCATGAATGCAAATAAACGCTGCTTTTCCATCATTAAAATTTTACAGTCAAAATTAGAACAACATTTTGGCTCCCAGATGTTTTACTGCGTCCGTATTCAAAGAAGCACACTGATTTTATATTCATTAAGACACGCAAGGGTTTCCATGGTCGACAGCATTAAAACACTCCCATAAAGGCTTGCAGCTTGGCAATGTGCTCCAGTGCTGATTCTGCAGAAACCTGAAGACTTAGCACATTCTCTTCATGGTGAATTTCTCTTTTTATAGTCAGTGGCACCTGTCTGCACTGACTTTAATGCCCATTTAAAGAAGACTTGTTTTTTTGTTATCCACTGATTATGCATTTTCTCTAACTACCCCCCGTTTTTTTGTTCCAATGCCCGCACAAGACACACTGACTACAGTTTCCTATGACGACTATCAACCTGCATTGTATTTGGATTGCTGCTTTATGACTTCCTGTGTATGTGTTCCTATATTTAACCCCTAAATCACCACATAACGTTACTGTACAGTAAATGAAAAAGACTGGAATGACTTATTCTCTATTTGCTAGGTCACTTTATTGTGCATACTTGTCATGAGCCACCAATATCAAAAGACAACAGAGAACTAGTGGATATAAAGGTTGCATATAATATATAGGCTGTATCTGCTCCTGTGGGGCTTACAGAGAGAAAGTCTAGCTCTGGTTGGTACAATTCCACCTTTCTGCAAGTTTTATGAACCTATGCTGGGTATACCTGCTCCAAAGACACTGATACATCAAATAAGGATGAAACTAGCCAAAGGATCATATTGCCATTTTCAGCTACAAAGAAACATAAAAAGAATATGAGTTGCAGTACTACAGTCTTAAACAACTTACCAGGTACTTAAGTGCTGTTAATGAGCATGAAAATGAATAAAATATAAGCAGAGTGTTGCAGCCTGTGTCTGGCGTGCAGGAAAGAAAGGAAGGTAGAACTGTCTGTCCCAGAAGTGAGCAAAGGCTCAATTGTGTGTGCTCCAGTAATGCTCTACAGTAGTGTTTCCTAACAGACACATAACTGTAAGTTTCTAGGCTCATTGTAACATAACCTGTCCAAAATAAACTAACCTGTGTAGCATAACAAACTGTGTAGGGGCATGTCCCCACGGATCGGGTTTTTGGCCGTTTTTTCAACCGGTTTGCGGTTTTGCAGACCACCTGAAAAACCAGGTGAAAATGAGAACAATGGTGCTCTATGGAAAACCTGTGCAGCAGTCCCCACTGCACGGGTTTTCCGTCCGGCAGTTTTGCCGCCCGCGATGCGGCCACAAAACATTGTGCTTGCACAATCTTCTGTCCGGTTTCCGGATGGAATCTGTGCAAGCCAATGTGAAGGGGGAGGGCTTTTCTCCGCTCATCGCAGAAAAAATCTGCCCCCCCTCCTGTGGGGACGGCAGCAAAACAGGACAAATACCGGCCGGTATTTGTCCTGTGTCGTGAGAACGTGCCCTAATGCAACACATTCCCACCAGTTTCTATTTGTAATATTGGAGTTTTCAGTGTTGGACTGGTCCACCAGAATCCAAGAGGATCCTCCTCTGGTAGGCTCAAGTTCTGACTCAATGACGTACACAATATTTCAGGGTCCCACAGGGCAAACAGAAGACAGCCTAACTTGGAGATGAAACTAATCACCAGTGAAGGGCCACATGCATGAAAACTGTCTAGGTCTAAAACTCACTTTGTTGCCCATAGCAACCAATCAAAGCACCCCTTTTATTTCATATAGTGCTCTGGAGAAATGAGAGGGGCGCTCCGATTGGTTGCTATGGGTAACAAAGTGAATTTTAGACCTAGACAGTTTTCATACCTGTGGCTCATAATGTTTAACCCTGAGTGAAACAATTTTTTTTTAAATAAAAAGTGCTTAAAGCGCTTTTCTCATTACAATGATTAGCTTTAAACATGTAGGGATAGGTAAATGAAAACTTTTTCTAAATACATTGCTCTCTTAATATTGCCCTTGTCAAAAGATAAGAGAGATTTTATCTTCTCTAAGTGTACACAAGTACAGATCTCCCTTCAGGATTAGACAGAGAGCAAGGTGTAACGTCACCCTGGTTGGACAGAGCTTAGTTTTTGTCTTTTACAAAATCAGATTGTTTATCTTGGAAAATGGTTTCTACTCCTGGGAGGTCCTGTAGCTTTGTTTCCTGCAGATTAAATCTCCTGCAGTCATCAGCTAGGAATAGCAGAGCTGATCAGCTAATCATTGCTATAGAACCACAAAGAGTAACCATGCAGTGTTAGGGCAAAGCTACCTGTGACTGTTAAACTGACCAATAGATACATACAATATAGGGTGGAAATGTATGATCTCAGAGAAGAAAACAAAACTAATATAAAATGGCTTATTAGGATTTTAAATAGAAATAAAATAGAAATAAAATTTTGTATTTTATATTAGTTTTTTTTTTCTTCTCTGAGACAATATGTTGCGAAAACCCCCTTAAAAGTAGTCATGCATATGTATAGACAATGGGTTGGGTCCTGATATATTCCTTTGGTGAGCCCAAGGAACTTATATGTGACAAGGGAGTCTTAAGACCAACTAAGGTACCAAGTGCGGAGTACAACTCATTTTGGAGGAATTACCTTTGGGAAAGACTGAACTAAATAAATCACCTGTTCAGTAATTTTAAAATATGGCATGTTGGGTTTCCTTGAAAACAGTTTTTAGAAACACTATTCTATTGCTGCCACTATTTCTGTCCTCTGAATTTCATTTGACCTTGATTAGCATTGACAGCTAGGCTATATGACTACCTGTGTTGTTAGCTCTGTGAATTTTATTGCTTTCTTCCACCCATCCCTAAGAGGAGCAGGAAAAAAAAAACCCTAGTTCTGGTCCTGGTCATGTTTGATCCAGTTCAAGCCTTTCTTAAGTGTCTCCGTAACAAAGAGTATCACAAACGAATGGTGAACCAGCACCAAGGCAGAAGACTCATGTGCATTTTTGAAAGTTTGCCAGTATGTGGTATGTATAAAATGTCATATGCCCAATTCAAAATTACACATTTCCATTACGATACAATAAAATAAATTTGGGCTTATCTTAGCACACCCTCGCCACTTCAGTGCTTCTAGTTTTAGATGTTACAGAGGTGCAGGTAGGAGACAAATGCCAAAAGTTGCATCTGCACCAGCTTGTTAATTGTAAATTAAGACTGAAGTATCACTTCAATTAATTATTCACTTGTATGTTTCTAACATTGTGGCAAGCTGCAAGGTGCTAGAGCTTGCCAAGTAGGAGTTCATTGGTCTTCTACTGTCCTATGTTCTGTCCCTATATTCCTCAGATTTCATATGAAGCTATACAGAATAAAAATTTTACAAATCTAATGTAAAATCTGCATGTACCTGTGAAAATAAAGCTCAAGAAAAGCTGTATGGCAATACACGTATCTTATAAGGCTGTGTTGTAAACAGCTATACATCCTCTGTTTACTGCCATCCATTCTCTGTGTCTGTATACATTAGTCCTTACCCTGTACAGGTTGATCTCAGTTCCCATGTAATGTATACTTTTGCCTCCTACACTTTCACAGTCCTCCTTCTAAAGTTCAATGAATTAATGACCTTTTAATTTCACATTATGTGACTCTTAATTTGTTCTATTCAAATCCAAATCTCTACCACTGTTTCATTTGTGTATTATAATAGTGTATCAGCAGGCTACATAAAAGAGAAGATTGTAACAACATGTAAAAAAATTTTGGGGGAGCTGATAGCAGGATTTTTTATACTAACAAACAGTAATGCTTAATAGTATTTTCCTGTTAGGCCACTTAATAGAATTTCTGATCTTTAAAGTTCCCTTTAAATTTTACGGTTTGGGAAATATTTAAAAGGTTAAAATTAATTAAGTTAAGAATTAAACGAAAATTTATAGAACTTTCAGTATTGTGAAAGAGATGAGATTCAATTGATGATTTAGTGTTTGAAATAAGAACATGCTGAGGGGCAGGATGTAATATTACTGCTATATAAAGTATTGGTGCAGCCCCTTTTTGAATAGGTTCATTCTGGGTCCCCGTTTATAAAAATGATGTAATGGGGCTGAGAGAGTCAAAAACGAGCAACAAACTAATAAGGGAAACAGAGCATCTTAGTTATGAGGAGAGGTTAAAAGAACTAAACTTATTTAGTCTTGAGAAAAGACAGCTACGGAGAGAAATGATTAATTTAAGTATATAGATGGTCCCTACAAAAAGAATGGGTAAAAACTATTTCACGTAAGACCCCCTTAAAAGACTGGGGTACATTCCCTTTATCTAGAGAAAAAAGGATTCAATCTCCAGAAGAGAAAAGCCTTCTTCACCATGAAAACCATCAATCTGTGAAATAGCCTGCCTGTGGAGTTGGTCCCAACAGAAACAGTTGAAGGTTTCAATGAAGGCTTAAAAAACCACTTTCTACTAAATAATATTAATACTTACTGTATGTAGCCGTATAAAATATCTGAATCCAGCCTGATGGCAACTCTTGGATCAGGAATTAAATCTTCCTTTAGGGCAGATTGGTTCTTGCCTTATGGTTTCCAAAGTCTCCATAAGTGGGAGAAACTAAGGGCCACATGTATGAACCTGTTTAGGTCTAAAACTCACTCTTTTGTGATTGGTTATTATGGACAAAAAAGTGAGTTTTAGACCTAAACAGGTTCGTACATGTGACCCTAAGTTTAAAAAAACTCCCTATCCCCCTCACTTCATCCACATTTTTCCCCACTGTTGGTTGAACTTGATGGACAGATTTCTTTTTTCAACAAACTACACAGGGGTGTGAAAAAGTATTTGCTCCCTTTCTGATTTCTTAAAGGAGTTTTATCGTTTGAACTGTTCGGGCTCTTCAGCTAATTCTCTCAGATTGAGTTTGAAATCCAGGGGCGTGTCTCTCCTGTCAGCAGGCGTGTCTCTCCTCACTGAAGAACTATGACATCATCATTTTGTATGAAGCAGGGGATGCAAAAGGTTGTCTGGATATAACAGCTCTGTAGCCTCCTGCATGCTTATGTCTGTAGCCTTCAGGCTGCACAAGCTCCAGCAAGCACCTGTTATATCTCTTAGTTTACACACAAATTACAATGAAAGCCAGCAGCTTTTACTTCTAGTGGTGTTCACACAAATTGTACTGACAACAGGCAGATATCTTTACTCAACTACAAGGACAAATGTCAGCTTCAAGTAAAGATCTCTGCTTGCTGTCAGGGACATAATTGAAAACATTGGTGGGAAGCAATCAGGTTTGAGAGAAGACCCTGCTCAACCTATGACTCACTTGGGCTGGTAGTGCAGTGGTAGAGCTTTGCTCTTACAATGAAGGGGTTTGGAGTTCTAGTCCCTCGCAGAGTATCCCCCCCTCCCTAAATTCTACATATTTGTAGAGAGACCTAAAATATGTATGTCAATCTCTATACTGATATATATACACATACATAGCTCCCCTATATCATGTCTCATCCCCCAGAGTATAGGCATTGTCTCACATATGTTGGAAGTGCTTGGTGTGACTACTGCGAGGATGGGACACTATATAGCGGAGCTTTGTGTGTGTATATAAATAAAATTATAGCTGTCTACACATATATTTTCATATCTTTACATATGTGTACAATTTATAAAAGAAAATAAAAAAAAAATTACTGATGGGGCTTGAACTCCTAACCTCTCTCTTGCAGAGCAGATCAGCTAAGCACTACACTACAAATACAACTTGTACAAATACTGTGTTGAATCCTTATGTTATACACTACAGATGATGACGTCAAAAGGAGGTGGGGCTTGCATTAAATCTGAGGAACAGAACACCCTCTTTTCAAAGTAGCAGCTTAAGGACTGGACCTGTGAGGAGGGGAATCAACCTCTTGGCAAAAGCCCTTTAAACAGCCAGTAATTGCAGGCAGCCAATCACAGCGCAGGGGGCGTGGCCGGGACATTTCCTGTCTAGGGGCGTATCCCAACAGGCTGAATGAAATGTCAGCAAGCCAATCACAGTGCAGGGGGGTGTGTCTAGGGGCGGGAAACGTCCAGATGGCGTGTCCGACCAGCAACAGTAGAAATAGAATACAGATTTACAGAAAAGTTCATATCTGCTAAACCAAGTGACTGAGGTAATGCAACCCAATTACAAAATTGCTTATTTTTACTGTCCCCTTAATCTGAGACATGATCTTAGTAACGATAAAACCCCTTTAATCTTTTGGATGTTTGTCACACTTAAATGTTTCAGATCACCAAACAAATTTAAATATTAGACAAACATAACACAAGTAAACACAAAGGGCGACATGTTTGAATTCTGGTGCTGATAGACCAGTTCTATATCGCTGTAATGTAGTATAGTCTGCGCCAGAATATATGAACCTTTTCTTCTGCAGTTCATACATACAGGCGCAGTCTAGTGCCAATACGACAACTCAGGCTCAGGCAGACCACCTTTAACTTGGTCTGGCTGTTGTACCTGTTATTGTGAAAAAGTTTTGGCCTCAAAGAATCATAAATGTGTCTATTTCTACTAACGTGGTGCAACACGCCTCCAGAACGCCCCAAAGTTTGGAGTACACCTGTTCATACATCTATAGAACTGGTCTACTGCAGCTTTTTGAGGCCAGAATTCTGGCGCAGCCCCTTTCATACATGTCGGCCAAAATACGTTTTTAAATGAAGGTCTTTATTATTAAGGGACAAAGTCATCAAAATCTACACAGGGCCCTGTGTGAAAAAGTAATTGCCCATAAACCTAATAACTGGTTGAGCCACCTTTCGCAGCAACAACTGCAAGCAAGCGTTTGCGATAACTGCCTATGAGTCTTTTCCAATGCTTTGGAGGAATTTTGGCCCACTCATCTTTGCAGAATTGTTTTAATTCACCCAAAATAGAGGATTTCTGAGCATGAACTACTTTTTTAAGGTCATGCCACAGCATCTAAATCGGGTTAAGATCAGGACTTTGACAAGGCCACTCCTACAAAGTCTTCATTTGGTTTTTCTTAAGCCATTCATAAGTGGACTTGCTTTGGATCATTGTCCTGCTGCATAACCCTTATGCGCTTCATCTTGAGGTCATGAACAGATGGCCTGACATTCTCCTTCAGGATTTGTTGGTAGACAATTCATGGTTCCATTTATCACAGCAAGTCATCTAGGACCTGAAGCAGCAAATCAGCCCCAGACCATCAAGCTACCACCACATTTTACTATTGGTATGATGTTCTTTTTCTGAAATGCTGTGTTCTATGCCAGATGTAATAGGACTTACAACTTTCAAAAGTTAAATTTTTGTCTTGTCAATCCACAGAATCTTCTCCCAAAAGTTTTGTGGCTAATCAAGATGTTTTCTGGCAAAACTGAGATGAGCCTTTATGTTCTTATTGCTCAGCTGTGGTTTGTATCTTGGAACTCTGCTATGCAGGACACTTTTGTACAGTCTCTTTCTTATGGCATAGTCATGAACACTGACGTTAACTGAGGCAAGTGAGGCCTGCAGTTCTTTGAATGTTGTTGTGGGGTGTTAACTAAGAAAATCATAATAAAAATGATAGTGGACCACATCAGGAAAATGTGTAGTTGCTTACCATACTCAGTTGCCTCTGCCAATTGAAAAGGGCATGAGGGAGGTTCATTACAAGGAGCTCCTAGACAATCAGAATCTCCTAGCCAACACACATATTTAACACCACCCTAGTGGTGCTGATTAGCCTAATAGGACACCCTTTATGTCCTATTTAATGTAATGGCAGAACATGATATAGCCTCTCCAAACAGTGTTAGAACCTCTTCTCATAAGTAAAAATCAAAGGACCCCCGACAAATACTTGCAAAAGTACAGCCTCTTTCTCCTCTCTACAATTGTGCGGGAGGGAAAAAAATGCAAACACGACTTTGGAAAGATACTTTGGAGAAGCCTCAGTGATGTAACTGTCCATATTACCCAGCCATCTAAGGGCTCTTGGCTGCAGTTTGTTCCCCACCTTCAACTTACCTTTTTGCGAACTCCAGAAGGGAAGCGCCAGTAATGTAACTATCCATATATGCCTTGCAAGAGCACTAAAATTCAAATAGGAAAAGCCTTCTCCTCGTGAGTAGTTGCAGTGAAGCTATCCTGCTTTCCTAGGCTCCAGGTGTCAGCAGAAAGACACCAATTTCTCTTCTGGGCCTAGGGAAGCCTTAGTGATTCCTGATGTAACTATTTAATATAGGCTTGTGACAAACCCACAGGGTCCCACTGTAAAACGTATGATTAGCATATAGATAGAGATGGGCGAATTGATTCTAACGAAGTAGACTTCGATTAGAATTTCAGGAAAACTCCGGTTCTGAACGAAGTCGAAGTTTGGGGTACTTCGGGTGAACGAAGTGTGCTTTTCATTGATAAAATGGCTGCGAGCACATGGCGTTACATGGGGCAAAGCACTCTGGGAGGAAGAAGGGCATAGCCTGCATGACATGTGCAGAGATGAAGCCAATCAGAGACCGGCGGGATTCTGTGACGTCACCGCACTATATAAGTCCGGGCGCGATGCTGGGAGCTCACACTCCTCTCACTGTACTGACTAGGGAAGGTGCTGCTGCGGCTGATAGCTCTTACTGAAGAACTGATTTTTATACTGCGATTTTTGTGGGGTGTCTCAGCTTGTCTCAGAGACTGCTTCTCTTAACGTTTTATTTCTGATTTTTTTGGGTATTGGATCTGAATTCCAGTGTGCGTCCACTGCAGCTGCATATACATTTAAATCCTATCTGTTCACAGCACATTGAATATCCAAGGGGGATCTAAGCCAGTTCCTGTTGTATTCATTTAAAGAAACAGCGTTTTTACAATACAAAACCACTTCATTTTGGGTGCTCTTTTTTTTGGCGCAATTTCTCCCGGGGTTAATTAAGCGTTTTTTTTTCAGCTGTGGGACCCAAGAAACGTCTTTTTTACCGCCAAAATATAACATTTTTCCTTCCTAATTCACAATAAAGGTTTTTAAATTTCAAATTTTCTCTTTTGTTTGGGGAAAAAAAACGGGATTGTAACCCGCTAAAAACTAGTTTTTTGGGGCTCAATTTTTTGGCGCAATTTACATAGGGGTTTAAATTTAAACTTGTTTTTTCGCTGTGGGGACCAAGAAACCGTCATTTTTACCCCCAAAATAATACATTTTTTCCTTAGCCAAATTCACAACAAAATTAATTACAATTTTTTTCTTGTTTTTTGTAAAAAACAAGGCAATGTAACACGCAAAAAAGTTTTTGTAGTTTTTTTTGGTGGCTCAATTCTTTGGCGCAATTTACATCGGGTTAATTTAAGCGTTGTTTTTCAGCTGTGGTACTCCAAAAAACCGCAATTTTTCCCCCGCCAAAAATTATACATTTTTCCTGTAGCCTAATTACAAGCAAGGTTTAAATTTCAATTTTTTTCTTGTTGTGTGGGTAAAAAAAAACGCATTGTAACACGCTAAAAAGCTAGTAGTTTTTTGGTGGCTCAATTTTTTGGCGCAATTTAAAACCAGGGGTTAATTAAGCTTTTTTTTCAGCTGTGGTGACTCCAAGAAAACCGTCATTTTTACCGCCCCAAAAAATATACTTTTTCCTTACCAATTCACAACAAGGTTAATTACAATTTATTCTTTTTTGTGAAGCGTAAAAAAAAGGGTTGTAAAAGCCACAAAGCTAATATTTGTGGTGGCTCAATTCTTTGGGGCAATTTTTACCAGGGGTTTAAATTAAACGTTTTTTTTTCACTGTGGTACTCCAAGAAACCGTATTTTCACCGCAAAAAAAATTTCATTTTTCTGACCTAATTCACAAGCAAAAAGGGTTTAAATTTCATTTTATCTCTTGTTGTGTAGCATAAAATACACGGCATTGTACCCCCCAAAAAAAGCTGGTTTTTTGGTGGGTCAATTCTTTTGCAATTTAATCCAGGGGTTAATTAACGTTGTTTTTTTAGCTGTGGCGACTCCAAAAACCTATTTCACCCCCAAAAAAATACATTTTTCCTGTACCCAATTCACAAGCAAAGGGGAAATTCAATTTTATCTCTTGTTTGTAGCTTTAAAAAAAACCGGCATTGTAACACGCTACAAACTGAGTTTTGGTGGGTCAATTCTTTGGGGCAATTTACATCCAAGGGTTAATAATTTATTTTTGCAGTTGCATCATAAAAGAAACTTTCTTTTTTCCCGCCACAGAAGAAATTCTGTACATAATTCATATCCGAATTTAATTGCCTTTACATTATAAAAAAAACACGAGTTTTTAAAGGCACATACAACAATTTTTTCCTGCCATTGGGAGGGGAAATTTTTATCCAAGGGTTTCCCAAACTTGTTTTCGGGTTCATTTGGAGTCAAAAACAGGCATATATTTTTTAAAAATAACAGAAAACTTCATCAAACAGTGCCTGTACATTTTAGAACAAACAGAATGTCAACAGAAGGTGCAGGCTCTGCCCCCTGCGAGTGGCATGGCACAAACATTCCTGGAACAGGCCCGGGTCCCCAGCACAGCAAGGGGACGTCGCAGCGGGGGTCACTGGGTTGGGGCCCCAGAACTGCCGATGCCCATCTACACCTTGTGTTTTTTCAGCAACCCAAGGGTTTTTTTGATTGGTTAAACTATTAAACCCCCACTTCCCCCCCAATGACATCTAAAAACCCCCCAGCCAAGATCGATGGGAACGTCAGACAAAACCCCTTTTATTTGGGCATGGCCCGGAGCGGGTCCCCGGCCCTCACCGTCCCTCAACCCGTTTCTGCCCACCCGGGTTTCCCAAAAAGCCAGAGATCTACTATGGGGTCGGGGGCCTCAGCGCCACTATATAGCGGGGGTTTAAAAATTTTGAGGGGGGCAGTCAGCAGCAAATTTGGGCAGCGAAAAAAGGGGGCCCCAATTTCCCCTGTTTCCCTTGCAGAGGCGGAAAAGAAATAATTTTTCCCGTGGCATGGGGGGTTCTTGGGGAAGGGGTCGCCCCTGCATCCCAAGACCGGGAATGAGGGACAACAGTAAACCGATGAAACAAAAATAGTTTAAATAAAAGTAGCCGCCCGCACTTGGGGAGCCGGTGAGCAAGGGTTTCATCACGCCCAGGAGAAGAGAGCTTTCACCTTGCACTCAGGCACAGCGCAGCCCCAAGGGGGTCGTTGTGGCCATGAGTCAGCGGGAAAAGGGCAGCAGTTTTAGGTCGGGACCAACGGCCACGGGGGAAAAAAAACCCCCTTTTTCAGGTCCAAGAAAGTAGTGGCAAAGGGGCTCAGCGAGGCAGCGGGGGGCCGTAGCCTCAGTGCGGAGCGTTGGGGGGTAAAATCCCAAAACTCCGGGGGTGTGGCGTTTTTTTGCAAAACACTGGGGGAGGGCCCAATATGGGTTTTATGTAGAATCTGAAACAAAAGTGAAAACGGGCCAGGGGGCGAACGTTGGCCCCCATGGCCCTTTCGTCAAACACCCCTGCAGCGACACCACCGGTGGCCTGGGGGAAACTTTTGGCCCCAATTTTGGGGGCCATTTTCCCGCCGCCGCAGCAGCAGCCAAACCCAGTGGGGAACGCAAGCCATTGCCCGCCAGTCAAGGGCCCCCCACCTCTGAGAAGGGAGCTGTTTCTCTTTGACATCATCTCCCGGCCCCGATGCTTCCCCGCCCTTGAACTCAGTGCCAGCATCCCTTTTAGCCAGCGAAATTTCAAAGAGACAACATATGGGGTCCCAAACCCCCTAAGGTGCAAAACTACCGTAAATCCTCTCCAAGTTTTTGGTGCTGGGAGTCCCCCCCCTTTCCAAATGGTGGACTCTGCAAACCCTTCAAAAATAATGGCCCTTTTGCCGAGCCGAGATGGAGAGTTCCAAGCCCTAATTTCTTTTCCAAAAAGGCAGTACCAGCACTCATAAATATGTAGAACAGAAGGTGGGCCAGTCCTTGAGCTTATCGGTTTGTTCCAAGGTGCACGGCAGTGCGACGTCTGGAGCTGTAACTACGGTCAGGCCAGTAATGTCCTTTACGGCCCACTGGGTGAATGTGCTTCCAGCCCAGGCACACCAACAACTTGGACAGGAGACGGCGCTTCCTCCTCCAAGATGTCAAACTGCGGCTCCTGCGCAAATGTCCGCCTCCTCCTCCTCCACCACCACCACCATCTCAGCCTCCACAAGTACTGCTCCATCATACCACATGTGTGGCACAGCGTTCACGCAGTTCTCACCTGGCTTGCCTCGGCGACAAAGTCACACAGGGAGGAACTGCTCCGCGTCATGCAGCAAGAAATCGATGTGTGGCTTTCTCCACGCCAACTGCAAATCGAACCATGGTGACGGACAATGGGAGGAACATGGTGTCCGCGCTGCAATGAGGAGGATGATCCATGCGCCCTGCATGGCGCACGTGTTCAATCTGGTTGTGAAATTTCCTGAAGTCTCCACCGATCTTCAAAGATTATAAAAGGGCCGGGAACTGGCTGCACTTCATCCATTCCTAAAAAGCCGGAAAACACCCTCGTTGCGCGGCAGAAGGCCTCCCCCAACAACCCCGATATGTGATGCTTCCCCTTGGGAAATTCCAGCCTGCACATGTTGGACCGTGATAAAGAAAAAGGCCATTCGATTTTTTTGATGACCCGGGGGACAGGAGTACCCCCTTTTTAACTTTGATATAGCCTTGGCAGCTCATCTGACACCGCCGTTTGCTAGGTTTCGAGGGGGCCACGTTTTTGTCAGTCCCCAGGACTGGGATGAATAACGTCTTTCCACGTTCATGTCCTAACAGTGCTGAAAAATCGTCGGGGGGAGGGAACTGGGATACATCTCGTGCCACTGATCCGGGGGGGACTGAAAAGGAGGGGAGGGGAGGACATTGGAGCAAACATTGTCTGGTGAAATGGGGGGATTTTCTACCCCGGTGACAAGAGAGGAGGGAGAGCACTGGAGGAGGTGAGGAGATGGGAAGGGCGAGGAATGACCCCAAGACCCGTGGCAGTATACAGGGAAGGGGCAGGGGCCCCTCGGGGTCACTTTTGGCAACCCCAGATGCCCGTTTGCCTGGCTAGTGACAGCCAAAATTCCCGCATCCGGGAAGGGGGTGACTTCTGGGTCCCACCCCATTGGACCTTGCTACCGGCCAAAAGGAGCCCTTTTTTCCCGCATTGAGAGGGGGGAAACCCAAACCAAAAACTAAGGGAAAACCTCCGATCAGTTGGCCGCTGCCTATGTCGGCATCGTCCCTCCTCTGAAGATCTAGGGTTCTTCGCGCTCACGGGGGGAAAGGGGGGGGGTCGGGGGAAAAACCAGCTCCACCACAACCTAATTTTGGGGCATGATGACAGCTTCCTTCACCCCCTAGGGGGAGGGGGGCCCCCGCAGCAGCAGCAGGACCTACAACCCGAACCAACAGGTGGGGCCTACTTGGGAAAACATCTGCCACCCTTAGAAATCCCTGGGCTACTGGGCACCAAAATGGATGTTGGCCGCAAATTCCGAGTTTGCAGGAGAAGCTTCCTGCCCGGGCCCGTATTGGCATCAGAGGGGTGTTCAGTCCGGGGGGGCCCTCGTTACCCCAAAGGAGAAACCCCTTTTTTCCAGGGGGAAATGGGGAACGCTGCCTTTGTCAAGTAATCAGGTGTGGATCGCCGGGATTTCCCACACCAATGCCTTAGGGTCAGACTACATAGCCATGACCCTTACCCCAAACTGGAAAATGAGTTGGGATAAAAAAAAACCTCCTCAGCTACTTTTCTATCTGCCACCCACCTAGCCACACATCTGCTGACAGTTTCCCCATCTGCCACCAACCATCTTTACCAGGACGGGTATTGCCACCCACCTCCACACTCATTGTGCCACTTCTGCCCTCATGCCTGCGTGCTGCTGCCGTACCTCCACACTGGTTTGTGCCCTCTCTGAAATTCAGCTGTTAAAATCCTCCGCTGTCACCTCCCTCTCTGTCATTGTGCCCCCTCTGTGCCTATCTATTTTTTCCACCCCCCAGAAGTGATTGTGCCCCTTTCGGACCCCATTGCTGCCTTTGGGGCTGCCGTGCCACACACTGGTCATTGTCCCACTCTGTGGCCTACTCCGTTTTTGCCCCCCACCAAATGTCATTGTCCACTGTCTGACCTTATGCTGCTGCTGTGCTGCTCGTACCTACACACTGTCATTGTTCCACTGTCTGACCTCTCTGCCTGTGGCTGCTGCCGAACCCCACCTATGTCATTTGCCACTGTCTGACTCATGCCTGCTGTGCCTGCCGTGACCTACACACTCTGTCATTGTGCCACTCTGTGGGCCATACTGTTTTTGGGGCCCCCTCCAGAATTCATTTTGCCATGTCGCCTCATCGCTCGCCCCCACCCCCACTCTCTTCCCTTTTGCCCCCTCTGGGTTTTCCTCCAGTTTTTGCCACTCCAGAATGTATTTTTGCCACTTTTACCTATCTGCTGCCGCCGTACCCCCATCTTGTCGGCCATCAGTGGCCTAAACCCCTTTTGCCCCCTCCAGAATTCATTGGCCCCTGTCTGACCCCATGCTGCTTTGGCTGCTGCCGTAAACCCATAACTGTCATTGTGCCCTGTCACCCATGCCTGCTGTGGTGTGCCGTGAAACCCACACACTTGTCATTGTCTACTGTCCCCCTCACTTGCTGTGGGGGCCGTTCCTACACACTGTGTCATTTTGCCCTGTCTGACCTCAACTGCTGCTGGGGCTGCTGCCGTGCCTCACACTGGTTTTATTGTCCCATCTGTGGCCTACCCCTTTTTTGGCCCCCCTCCAGACTGTCATTGTGCCACTGCCCGACCTCATGCTGCTGCTGTGGCTGCTACCATGACCTCCACACTGTGTCATTGTGCCACTCTGTGGCCTATTCCTGTTTTTCCCACCTCCAGAATGTCATTGTGCCACTGTCTGACCTCATGCGGGCTCCCTGTGGCGCTGCCGTGACCTTCCCACACTTTTCCCATGTGCTGCACTGCTGACCTAAAATTTGCCCGCGCTTGTGCTGCTGTGGCTGCTGCGTAACCTCCACACTGTGTCATTGTCCCAAACTCTGTGGCCTACTCCTGTGTTTGCCACCTCCAGAATATCATTGTGCCACTGTCTGACCTCATGCTGCTGGGGCTGCCCCCGCACCCTCCACACTCTGTAAATTTGATGTTGCCACCTGAGCCCTCAGCTTGTTTTTTTCCAGCTGTCGCTGCCATGACTTTATCAGGCTACATTTCCCCTTCAGTTTTTTGGTCAGCTTTGCCCTCTTAAGTGCCCAGGGAATTTTATACTAAAGCGATTTCTTCTAGCGGCGGCAGTTATCTGCATGTCATACTAAAACACAACATTGTATGAAGACCAAACCAAGCTCCCTCTGAATATTTAAGCATGGCACAACGTTCTACAGCACCCCGCAGGCTCTGTGCAGCCTGGAAATATCTGTTTGTTAACGTGATTCGTCCCGAAGTAATTCGGAACGAAGTTATTTTTTTGCCGAGAAATCCGGCGAAGTGAACGAACCGAATTTCAGGAAATTCGCCCATCTCTACATATAGATATCTGTATTGGAATCTGCACAATAAAATTGTAGTTTACTTCACTATGTTATGCTTTTTTGTGGTATACTGATGTATATGGCAAAAAGAAAGCTTCAGCCCTGGTACTACCAGCCAGCAATCTCAGTCCATGGTCAGCATCCCCATGTAAAACACAATGGGCAGCATGTATGAACGGGGCTGCACCAGATATCTGGCGTCTTTCCAGCACAATATCCAGTGCAGCCCCATTTGCTACATTTTTAAATGGCCCACACGCCATTATCAGGCACATTACAAAGAGCCCGCGGCGCTTTGTAATTTGCCTGATTTCGGGGGTGTGCGGGAGGTGGGGCGCACTAGAACCATACAAAACTATAGATTTATAGCTTCAGTATGGCATTTCTAGGCTCTGCTGGGACAGGTATACCACATTCAAAGTGGTATACCTGAGCCAGAATTGTCGTACAAGCGCTAGAATGCACCTGATTTGGCATTTAAATGGCAAATTTCATACATGTTGCCCAATATTTCCAAATGCGAATATGGTGCTCAATGGAAGCAACAGATAAGAGCAAAAAATCAATACAGCAATAGAAGTAGAAATGATATCCACAGCACTCAACAGGACATAAAATCTTCATTTATTTCAGCAACTTATTGGTCTCAAGAGGTCTAGAGGACGCTCGTTTTTGCACGAAAAGGCCGTCGCTGATTCCGTGTGGACGTATCTGTATCTGATGTATACTGGCTAGACGGAGGCCAAAAGGACATTTTTGGGTCCTCATCTAGCAATGACTATATTTACTATTTTGCCATAGGCAAACTTAAACCCGGACCTCTATCCCCTGATGAAGCCAGTTAGCTGGTGAAACATGTTGGGGAGGTCAGGCATGACATTTTAATTTGTGATTTCCTACCTCTTTCTATTGTGTTACCCACTGCAGAGGGTCTCACAAGGAAACCTTTTATGTTTTATGCCCATCAGATTAGGGATGACTGCCCAAGTAAGATGTTTTGGATTCCTTTTTGGACTTAGCAAATCACTGTATATATAGGGTTTCCCTGCTAATAGGTGGCATTCCACCAGACTTGATAATAGAAATGGAGTTATTCCTTCACAATTAGAAAGGGACAAATTGAGAGGTTAGAAATCAGATTTTTAAATAGTGTGTATTGAGGTTAAGTGTTATACATAATAAAAGTTAAGTTTTAGTGCTTTATAGATTGAGAACTGATAGAGTTTAAGTTTGCCTATGGCAAAATAGTAAATATAGTCATTAAAAGTCACTCTTTGTTCTCTTGCTGGATTCCCATTGTTTCTTTTTTTTTAGACTATTTAACTCATCTAGCAATGGAAGCCAAAATATTTCTTCTATGTATGTCAGGAGCTTTCCAGATGTACATGCTAAATGTAAAACATGGTGTAAATAGGCCTTCAGTTTAACTATGCACCTCAAAACTCATTATACTTCAATGGCACACCATTTGAGTAGCTCATTATTCTATATATTATCATGCATTTCAATAATTCTAAATACACCCAAAGAAGCATTTAGAATCATTTTGTATAATAATTGCAAAAAGCTTTTATTTTATTGATCCTGTTAGAAAACTCTTAAATTACTCTAGTAAGTAATATCATTCCTTCTGCATGTGATCCCTATTATTGATACATTGAAGTATTATACAAGCCCATCTATAATAAGTATTTTCAATTTGCTTTCGTGAGGATGCATTAGAGGCTGTGATATCTTAATCCCACTCATTCTTATTTCAACACAGGATTAACAGTCCCAGTGTTAAGGATATATCTTGCTTTCACACACATATTATTTGCGCTATGGCCATTTTATTTTGCTAATAAAGAATTATCTCAGTTACTTTGACCATTTATGCTCCAATTCTTCAGTTTTTTATTAGGCAGCAGCAAAGGAAAAGGGATCTGTAGACTAACTTGTATATGTTTAGTTCTTGTAAAACAAGTGGAAATCAGAAACTTATTGAATATTAAAGACCTCGCCAGAATGCACTCTGTACCCTTCATTCTGTACTGCGAACTTGGCTGAAGAATTACACACTTGAGGTTTTGAAAATGTTACATAGGGGCAACCTTTACATAATCTTGACCTAATGCTGTCTGGACTATAGTTTATAAAAATAATACATAAAAGACAATTGTCATTAAATGTGAGCACTAGCAAAATAGTCGCAGGTTTCTTTATATGAGATTAACAGACTGCTACTTAATGCCAGCAGCTTGGCCAATCACCTTGAAATTGAAGGTAAACTTTCTATTGATTATCACCTTTGGTTATTGCTTAGTGTTGGCGATATTATTTATCGACAAAGTTGAAATCGGCACTGGGTAATTTCGTTGATCGGGTGTTTTAGATCATGCGAAATTTAGGTTTAAATTTGTGCATAAGCTTTGATATAGCAGCCATTTTGGCGACTTCCTGTGTCACTTGTGGCGGCTGCAAAATCAGCTTACAGATAGAGCAGGGTGAGATATGTGTGCGGACCAGCATGACTGGGTATTTGTATGGTTGCGAATGGCTGGAAATATACACATGGCCTCGTATTTACATAGAACAGCCCTTCTGTTCTTGATCAGTGTGTTGTCAGTATCTCGAAGCAATGTAGGACGTGCGCTCTGCCCTCTGTGCAAACCAGCTCAGCGAAAATTATTCTATTTGTTCTCAGTGACAGCTCTACTTTTAGCTGTGATCTTTAGAACTACATTTAGATCAAGAGATTTGCTGATTTTTGGCTAGTTAGTTCTCAGAGAATGTTTTAAAGGTGCCATGCTACGCGTGTTTGTAATTTCCGTGCCAAAAATACACTTTTATTATCACGTTATACATTTCAGATACGTGTTTTTTGCAACACTCTTGCCAGTCCTAGATGTTGTGATAAGACGGTACTATTGCAGATTAAATTTGAATCCAGCAATTGTTGTAGTCCACCCAGGTGAAGTTGATATTAGAGTGCCAAAGATTACCTTTTATTATCGTATTATTTCAGAATGATATGTTTTTGCACTTTTTGACCCAGTCCAGACTTTCGTTGATAGAGCCACCTTGCAGATTAAACTTTGATCCAGCAATTTGTGTAGTACACGAAAGGTTGACTAGGTGTAGAACAAAAATACCTTTTTTATCAGTTTACATTTCAGTTACCGTGTTTTTTGCATTTTGCCACAGTCCTGATTTGTTGATAGAGGTACCCTTGCAGTAAATTTCGAATCCAGACATTTGTGTAGTCACTCACTGGTGAATTGATTGAGTGCCAAAATTACCTCTTTTAATATACGACCATTACATTTCAGATAGTGGTATTTTGCACTTTTTTCCTCAAAGTCCAGATTGATTGATAAGATTGGTACCTTGGCAAGTTAAATTTTAATCGAGCAAATGCGTACGTCACCACAGGTGAATTGTAGGCGCAAAAATACTCATTTTATTATCAGTATACATTTCAGATGTAGTGTTTTTTGCACTTTTTGCCGTCCAGATATGTTGATAGAGGTTCATTGCAGTTAAAATTTGAATCCAGCAATTGTGTAGTCACTACAGGGTGAATGATCGGGTGCTCAAAAGTAAATACACTTTCTATTATCGGTCTTATAACATTTCATAGATAGTGTTTTTTGCACTTTTGCCTCCTGTCCAGATATGTCTGATAGAGGTACCTTGCAGTTAAACTTTGAAATCAGGGGGGGCAAGTTGTGTAGTCACCACAGGTGAATTGTAGGTGCCAAATTACCTATTATTGATCCCGCTATACATTTTACAGGATACGTTGTTTTTTTTGCTCTTTTTCCCAGTCCAGATTTGTTGATTGAGCCACTCTTGTCAGTATAGTTAAGTTTGATTCCAGCAATTCTTCGTTTTGATCTTGAGGGATTTGTGAATAGCTGTGATGTGCCGTGTGTTTTATTAAGAGACGTTCCCTCAATAGATACGCCTACCATACCCTCTCAAATATTATCTTTTGAATCATGATGACTGAAATGAAGGTGGGGTAAGGCTAGCAAAAGGGGGATTAGGACATGGAAGCTAGGCGTTCGAGAGCAAGGTGCTCCTTCCAGTGTGGCGACTAAAACACGCAAGCCAAGGGATGTCGGTTGCAGGACATCAGGCCTGTCATCGCTGGGTCAGGGCCCTGTGAATCTCAGAACGAAACAGTGTCGCCAATCTGTATCATTTCAGTGGTTAAAGCAAAACACTGCATTCCAGCAGTCTTACCTCCTCGTATTCGCCAGTCTACGGCACACAAATGTCGTCAATCAGCATCATAAGCATCCGTTCCAACATGAAGCGAAGGCAGCACCAATGTCAACTCATGTACCCACCAATGATGGATAATCCATTTTCGGAAGGACCTCTCTTTGATGGACAAAGAATGCGGGTTAGGGGGTCGAAGCATGTTAAAAGATCAATGTGGCCAAAGAGGATGATTTTCTTCTGCTCTGACGCCTGTTTCTGATTTGCCATAGAGGAGGAGAAGGAAGCCGGTCACAATCGGCTTAAAAATCCGGGCGGTCGGCATCAATGCTTGCAGTCCCTCTTGCATGTTAGACCGCAGCGCTGGGGTTTGCTGATGTCAGGACGGACGAAGTCACCTGTATTGATGATGATGATGACTGACCTAATTGCGGATCCATCGGTGGTCTTTTTCAGGCAGATTTTGCTTCGTCGAGCGCTTCATCACTGGACGAGGAGGAAGACGATGGGGTGTAGTGTCAGTACGGGTCCCGTGCTCAAAATAATGGACGAGGGCGGGGTAGCAGATTGGTCTCGCTGATAGGATTCTGACAGCAACCGGTTCAGACAGGACAACACCCAGCTCCTGTTATTGCCGTCCCCAAAACAGGTCCAGGACCTCTCAAGCCTGGGCATTCTTTTGAGCAAAGCCTCTGATTTCACCCAGCGATGTCATATGCCGCCTATGCCGGTAAAACGCAATTAAGTAGAGGCAAGAATCTTAGGTGTTTAAACCAACAACCATACATGTCGATGTCACACAGGCACTGCTGAGAATGCATAAGTTGTATACTTGGTAGGCAACACTTGGGCCAAAAATGGCCAGACCGAACGCGGGCTCCAACAACTGGTCACACCCTCTGGCTCCGCGCCTCCTCCCGCTCAACATAACTTGAGGTCCGCAGTCCTGACCATGTCTCTCTGAGTCCATGATCAGGATCAGTCCTCACGCTTCAGCCTCTCCACCGTCGCCCGAAGTACCATCCAGCTACCAACCAGAGGACCATTCCTTACCCCTTCTCCTCCAGCACAGTCTTGAATGACCTGCACGCCGTACAGTGCCAGTCTCGCAGATCCCACTTCTGTCTTCCAGGTTTCCGGGAAGCAGAACCAGAAACACTTTAACCCTCAACACCATCCAATGCCCAAAAAGACTGAATGTCGGCATGGGCAGGCTGTGGGCCTTGCTGAAATGCTTGCTCTTTCCGTCTGGGTGGACAACAGTGGGTTCCGCACTATGTCAATGGCCCTCGCCCGCCCCCTCAATCCAGGATGCCTCGATGTCAGGATTTCTGTTTGCCAGAAAAGCCTGACCTGCCCTGGCCAGCCACGTAGTCATCTAAAACTTTCAAAGCGCGTTGTCCTGCATTGGTGCCGGAAAAGTTCCAATCTCACAACAACACATGGAACTAGTAAGCAAGGCCAACTATATCTGGACTGAGCTGGTGTGGATGTCTCTGGGGGTGACGGTGGCTATCAGGCTCGGGCCACTGCTCTTCAAAAACCTGCAGGGATGTGCAGGGCTATTTCTCCCCAAAGGCCTATTCGTACTGGTTGGCATCACCGTGCAGAAGAAACCAGGCCGTAGCTTGAATTGTATATGTCTTGAGAGGACTGTCCCACAACACAGTAAGGAGCTGATGGACAGCCCATATTCCTCCGACAACGTAGGAAGGAGTAGAATGCAACTGAGATCGCTGTTGGGTGTAGATCCTTGTGCCAAGGCATCGGTGGTGTGACGAATATTAACGGAAGTCGAAATCTGCTGGCCGCCACTTACAGATAGGTAACGAGGAGCACATCCCTTGCCTGGCACATGTAATCGTAAATCCTTCGTCGGCCAAGAAATTTTCTAACAGAGCTACCAGGGTATGGAAACTTCTGACATCGAGGGTAAAGGATTCTCGAGGACTGGATTTCGCTAATTCCGCCGTTTGCAATTACTGCGTCTTGCACGCGTCTGCTCGGCCTCCTCGTCAGATGTTCTAATTGTTGACGTGGAACACGTCTGGAATTCGCACCCTCCAAATGCTCCTGGATCTTGTGGCTAGACAGCGCATGCCTTTACGCTAGTCAACGAAGTGACACATGCGGAACAAGCAGCCGGTGCGGACTCGGGGTGTTGAGCACCAGAGAGTGGACGCTGGTGAATAGAGCTCTGCACATCCCTGCCTAGTTTTTGTGAAGAGCCACCCAAATCGGTCGCAGTGAGGACAATGCCTCTTGTCTGCTTTGAGCATTTTGGTAATCTGTATTTCAGGAACGTTCACATTCCGTGGGACACTCTTGAAAACAACAGGTCCCAGCAGGCGACGGAGGAGGAGACGGGGACACAGATGCGGACCAGAGCCTTTCTCTCCATCGAAATCTCAAGGCACGACAGATTTCTCAAATTTTATCGGTCTTTATTAGGCAGTGGTTCGGGGTCCAGAGCTAGTGACAAGGGGGGTGCAGATCTCTCAGGGTGCTAATCTCAGGCAAGTAAGGGAGGGGTGGAAGAATCCGGCTCCATCTTATTAAATGTGCAGGAGGTAGCGGAGGAGGTGGAGTGAGGAGGAGGTCATTGCCTAGACACCGACGTTAACCGACGTCCCTGCCAATGGGAAAAGTGGTTTGGGCGAATGTTTGTGAACGCAGAGAAGGACAGCATGAGTGGGGGGAAGATCAGATCAGTTTGCTAGTGCCCCTCGACGCAGAGGCTGGGAAAAATCAACGGTTCCATACTTCTCACATGAGTGCTTGGATGGCTCCATTTCTACACATGATCTCACATTATTGGCATCAAAATGAACAACAGTTACTGGGTGGCCACCCTCCTGGATACCTGGTACAAAACAACAAACTCCGCACTTTCCTTCCAACCACCCAAATTGAGAGGTAACAATGCAGAATGGAGACCTTGCCTGATTGTTCAACTGGAGGACATCTGGTGCGTCTGCTTCACGTTCCTCCAAATGTTCACGATGGAAACAAACATCAGCGGTCCATGACAGCTGTAGTTAGTGTCCAAGTCTGCAGTTAGTGGCTGCATGCAGCAGGCAGGTGGCAGAAGCCTAATGGGTGACAATCTGGCATCTTTTATTTACACGTCACCAACACATGCAAATACAGGAACACATCCAATCACCACAGGACCAGCTTAAGATCATTGTGCAACGACTATCTGCGTCTCAACACCGTGTTTTGTATGTGGTCAGGACCAAATAGACGGTCTCGAGGGTATCCAAATTGGACGAATGGCCGAGTTCAGCTCGCCACGCCATAGAGGTTGTTGTCCTGCCCAGCAGCCGTGTCATATTATGAGGGGGGCGGACATTCAAGCACAGTGGAGGAGTCCATTACAGAAAACGCATCTGGTCTTTCCACACAGATAATATGGATCGTTTGACTTTCATCTCAAGATGACATCAGGCATGGATCTCTTATGTTGTTGTGGCCCCTAATTGCCGAGGTCACCGATTAGTTGCCGGTTCTACATTCACATTCCTCTTCAAAACAGAAATGGCATCCTATTGAAAACTTTTTTTTTAAAATGATCTTTCTTTACTGCATTTTTATTCTGGTTTCCAACAGTTAATTTTGGCTGGTTTTGCTCTGTGAGGAGACTGTAAAATGGGACAACACCGATTATTCATTTACTTACTTTATCTTTAGAAGTCTTTGCGCATTGTCCATGGTTTTGAGAGTCACTATGTTGCTGTGACGATACAAGCTACTAAATTATGGTTCCTTTGGAACAGACATGTTGCTTTCTAAGTGGCAATATCTCTCCATCTCACAATTTTTAATAGTGGCTGTGGAAGTCTATGTATATTATATTTTATGGCGGTGTAATTGTTTGCTGTGAGATTACAGACAATAATCATGGTCCTTTGGAACACGAGAAATTGGCTTTTGGTGGCATTTCTCCCCTCACAATTTTTAACTGTGGTCTAAGAAGTCATTTTTATAATTTTGGTGTCATGCTGCCTTTGAATATTCGCAAAAGCACTAAGGGTCCTATTCTAAAAAATGTTGTTTCTAACAGACACTTTTGTTCTTCACAAATTGTGTCAAATAGTGGCTCATGGGTCATGTTTTGACATTTTTGGGAACTTTTTTTTGTGACATGCAAGCTATACTACAGGTCTCTATTATAAAAAAAATATTAGTTTCTACACAGGGGGGGGGGGACATTGTTGTCTTCACAATTGCTAAAAAGTGCTCTAGGGTCATGCTAGTTGAATGTTTGGGGGGCTATTTTGCTGTGACATGCTCAGCTTTACTACAGGTTCTATTATAAATAAAATTGTGTTTCTAACAGACATTTGTTCTTCACAAATTGTCCACTTGGTGCTTCAAGGGTCATGCTTTGAATATTTGGGGGCTTTTTGCTGTGACAAGCAGCTAAGATACATGTCCTATTATAAAAAACATGTTGTTTCTAACAGAATTTGTTCTTCACAATTGTCAAAAGTGGGACGCAGGATACATGCTTTGAATTTTGGGGGGCCCATTTTGCTGTGACAAGCAGCTGTATACTTCAGATCATATTATAAAAACAAATGTTTTCTCTAATCAGGGACATTTTGTTCATTCAGACAATTTGTCAAAGTGGCTCAGACGCGGTCATGTTTTCGAATTTTTTGGGGGCATTTTGCTGTGAATATGCAAGAGCCTGACATCAGGTTCTCATTTAAAAATGACGTTTCTATCAGACATTTGTTCTTTCACAATTGTCTCTCAAGAGTGGTACAAGGGTGATGGTTTGTGCTGTCAGAATCTGGTATAGGTTAGGACACTGTTAATGGAAACTTATTGCAAAATGACTTGTTTTTGCAAGCAACGATCACTTTAACATAGCTAGCAATCCCTGATATTGAGACAACCCATTTAAATACTAATTATAAAAAGAGAAAATGAAAAAGCACATGGTGGATTCATCACTATTTTAAAAATGTGTTTTCTAGAATTAAAATACTAAAAATTGTATGTACACAAATAGCTGGTAAAAAATAAAAATTTCTCTACTGATGTGATACAAGGGAGGTACAGGAAGACTTGACCAGATGTAGGTTATTGAGTTAGCGATGAGGACCTGAGGAGTATGGACGCACGGACCAGAGGAAATCAAGTACATAGAGTGAAATTTCCTCCAGCACCGTTGAGTAGAATGAGAAAAAAGAATGTCACAATGATAAAAGCGGCACCTGGGTGGAAAAGGTGCATTAACCAACACCTAGTTAATTTCCATGTGAAGCCTCAATTGGTAAGCATCTAATATGGAGGGGCAAGCGAACTACCCAGGTCTTGACTGTGTACTGAGAAGACTGGAGGTTACTCACTTCTGCACTATGCTGTCAGCAAGACTTTTTTCGTTCTGCGTTTAAGGGGCATTTTTCACTGTTTTGTAAATAGATGACGGAACGCAAGCTCTGGCTCTTCAGACAGACCCACGTACTCCTGCCTGGCAGCTGAACCTGATGTTAATGATGGACAGACGCTAGCCTGGGCTTTCAACCGCACACCCACTGTTAAGTCCTGGCCTGCAGCTGGACCTCGTGTTAATAGGGATGAACAGACGCTAGCCTGGGCTCTCACCACACCCACTGTAAGTCTGGCCCTGGCAAGCTTGGACCTCCTGTGTTAAAAAGATGGCTCTGACGGCAGCACTAGCTCTCTCACCGATAGGGGCAATCAGGAGCAGCTTACAAATTTCTTCTAAAAAAATCTGATTTTGAAAAAAAAGGGGATTTAGGTGAGGTTATGTAATGTCAAAAAGGGCTCCAGCGGACTGGACACAATTGCACAAATTTGAGGCTTTAAACTTTTAATGGGCTGGGTCACTATGGAGGTCGCATCATTGTGATCTCCAGGGGAGGTCTGTCCCTGGAAGGGATTTTGAGGAGGAAAATAAACCATTGAATTGATTGGCTGAATCTACCTCTAAGAAGCCAGATGAGGGCAGAAATGTACTTCTCAAATAACTAGGAGTGTATATTGTGGGAATGATTAGGACATGTGTCTACGTACTTATGGTATTGCCGGCACGACTAGATATTAACACATCTACACGTGTTAAAAAAATACCTTTAAAACTGCGGCGGAGGGGTTGTATAGTTGTATGTTAGTCACACTTGAAAACAATAATAATGATAATAATACATGTAAAAATGCTATAAATTAAAAAACTTCCTAAATAATTTATGTAAATCAATTGTCAGTTACCAAAAAAAAGTATACTAGAAGTGAGCAGTCACTGTACCAAAATAGCATAGTGCCACTTTGTGATCTGTGGGTCCAAACAGGTTTAGGGGGTCATGCATGTGGACCAGGTCAGGTAAAGTCTCTTTGTCAGTGAAATCGAAATATGGTGGTTGAAGGACTCCTTTTTCCGGCACTTTTGTAAATGTTGGGGGTCATGCCCGGTTTGGGGCTCCATGCTCGTGGCCCCAGGACAGATATAGTCAATGTCCAGCTGAAACTGAAATGGTGGTGACAAAGACTCCTTTTCCGGCACCTTTTTAATCTGTGGGTCAAGGAAGGATTTAATGGGTCATTCTACGGTACAGGACCAGATATAGTTAATGTCCAGTTCAATACAAATGTTGGTTAAAGGACCCTCTTTTCCCGGCAACTTTTTAATTTGGGGGTCAGGACAGGTTTAATGGTCATACTTGCGGTTCAGGGACATGGACTAATAGTCAATGTCCAGTTCAACTAATATGGTGGTTCAAAGACTCCTTTTCCAAGCACTTTTTAATCTGTGGGTCAGACAGGTTTAATGGTCATACTGTGGTACAGGACAGATATAGTTAATGTCCAGTTCAACTAAAATGGTGGTTGAAAGACTCCTTTTTCTGGCACTTTTTAATCTGGGGTCATGCAGGTTTGGGGCTCATGCTGCGTTCCAGGACAGGGATATTCATTGTCCAGTTCAAGTAAATGATGGTTCAAATCATACTGCCTTCTGGCACTTTTTAATTTGTGGGTCATGAAATTTCAAGGGTCATGCTGTGGTGCAAGACAGGGATAGTGAATGGTCTGTGATTTTTTTTTTCTGTGGCTTTTATAACCTAAGTGTGTTGCCTAAATTGTAGCCCGTATCCATTTGACTGTTGTGGATGTTAATTCCAGCTTCTCCATCCCTGTTTGGGTGTAAGAATGAAGGTGTTGTTCCTCTCCCATAGACTTTAATGGTCATCGGCGATAATCTGTTATCGACTATCGGATATCTTATTGATAATTGCCGATATCGACTATCGACCCGATGACGATAGTCAACGTAATCGCTCATCACTATTTATTGCTCAAAGTTTCAACAGCTTCTAGAATCCCATTTACAAATTACAACAAAAAGTTTCGTAGACTGTAATCTTCAGTCATGTTAACATTTTGTTTCCATAGGTTAGATAATTTCTATAGGCACTAGTGGGGTGCTCAATCTATTTCCTTTTAACTGGCAATTATGATGGCAATCTCACTGGGGATTTGTAGCATATAGCTGGCTAACAAAATGACTCCAACACAGTTTTCATTCTCTATTTAGACTTGTGCCCCTGGAGTTGTCACACTATTCAATACACCAAAAGCTGACAGACATCATGGCCTCATCCATTGTAGCGATGTGCGCTGCGGTTCCCACTCTGTTACAAAACCTGCATTAACCTCTCCATGTTCCTGCTCCGCTCCCCACTGCTACTGGCATCCACTGTGCACACAGTTCTTCCCTGGGGCATGCAAGCGATGGTTCTTTAAGATTTAAAAGTCCAGCGCATCATTTGTGTTCCAGTGGTTGGCCACCACCTGGGACTTAAGAAACTTCCTTCCATTGCTCTGTGCCAAATTGTTGATTTTCTTCATGATCCTTACAGTGGGTTCCTGCCTGTTGCTTTGGTTTTATGCTTCTGTATCTTAACCTCTTGCCTGCTGCCTGCCTCCTTGGTTCTGCTCCTAGGCTCAGCTGTCATCGCAAGTGGGCACATTGGGGATAGCCTCCTGAAAGTCACCCACTGCAAAGTTCATCCCGCTTTGTAGCGGACTCTGGTGAATACCAGGGGGCTCCGCTACAGTTTGCTAAAGATCTACAGTTTGCTAAAGATCATCTGCACAAACCAAAACCCACCTGCTTTGTGGACAGATGAGATCATTTATGGAATTATGAAAAATGCGAAGTAGTCAGTGTACAGCTTGTATAACAGAGCAAATTTGGTGAGCCCTCAAAATAACTCAACATACAGCCATTATTGTATAAATCACTGGCAATAAAAGTGAGTGCACTACTATGAGAAAATGGACCAATTGTGCCCAAACTGTCAATATTTTGTGTGGCCACCATTATATTCCAGCTCTGCTTTAACTTTCTTGGGCATGGTGTTCTCTAGAGATTCACAGGTTGCCACTGAAATTCTCGTGCAATCCTCCATGACAACATCACAGATCTGGTAGATGTTAGAGACCCTGCGCTCCCTCACCTTCCATTTGAGTATGCCCAACAGGTTCTCAATAGGGTTTATGTCTGAAGACATGCTTGGCCAGTCCAGCACCTTTACCCTCATTTTCTGTAGCAAGGCAATGGTCATTTCGGAGGTGTGTTTGGAGTCATTATCAAGTTGGAATATTGCCCTGCAGCCCAGTTTCCGAAGGGAGGTGATCATGCTCTCCTTCAGTATGTTACAGTACTTGTTGGCATCATGGTTTCCTCAATGAACTGTAGCTCTCCAAATCCAGCAGCACTCATGCAGCCCCGAACCATGGCCTTGTCTTATACCTCTTTATGTAGGACAACAATTCTTTTTTTTTCAGCTCATCAGACAACTCTTTTCCATGATGTGCCATGTTTAACTTCCAGTGACCAGTATGGGAGAGTGTAAGAGGAATAACACAAAATTTAACATACCTGCTACCAATTCACATCTGAGACCTTGTAACACTAACGAGACACATGACACAGTGAAGAAAAAGATAGCAAATTGGGCACAAATTCTGTTTTCACATGGGGGTGTACTCACTTTTGTTGCTGGCAGTTTAGACATTGATGGCTGAGTGTTAAGTTATTTTGAGGGCACACCAAATTTGCACTGTTAAATAAGCTGTAAACTGACTACTTTACATTATAGTGTCATAACTTCAGTGTTGTCCCATGAAAAAACATAATATAATATTTTCAAACTCTACTGTATATCAGAAAACAATGGTTCAAGAGAAATAAAGTTAAAGCTTTGGAAATATCAAGTCAAATGCCTGACCAACAAAAATGTTCTAGAAGGACCTGAAGGGAAGAAATCCATCAATATAAGCTGAAGCTATTTTGTATTGAGGGATGGGCTAAATTCCTCCATACTGATGTGCAGGACTAATCAACAATGACCAGAAATGTTTAGATGCAGTTATTTCTGCACAAGGGGGTCAAACCAGATACCAAACGCTCAGGTAAGTGATATTGAATATTGATATTTTCCCCAATTTATAAATGACCAAGACAAATACTTTTGACTAAAGCGTTCATTAACTTTCAAACGTCAATGTATTTATGAAGAACCTAATTTTGTACAACCAGAAATGTTAGTTTTATTTAAGCTATGTTTAATATTTGTATTTTGATCATATACAATGTAATTTTTCCCCTATCTAGACATATATTGAACTACGTCACACGTCCTAGATTTCCAGCAATCAATTTAGAAAGTCATTTCCTGTGTTTAAAAATAAGTAAAAGCAATAATCCTGAACAAGACACGGGAATCTGTACTGTAATTTAGGCATTTTGATTTTCGCATTGCAAGAGACTAATTCACTTTCAGATACAAGGTAACAAGATATAATTTGTGGCAGAAATCTGCACAGATTTGTGTCATGGCTATGTGTTTGATTTTTCCATATGAAAATCCAATGTGTGCACAAAGCCTTATTTATAAGGATTTACAGGGGTTTTCAATGCATTCATCCAGTTCAGTAAGGGAACTCCAGGTTGCTGACCCATCCATGCTTGGTGTTATTACTCTATTATATGTTATTAAATATGGCACCCTCTATCTTTTTGATGAAATCATGAGTACACTTTTAAAGACTACCTATGCAAAGCCTAATTCACACCTTAGAAAAAAGGCAAATGTCATTGTGTCTGCTCTGAGTTACTGTAGGAGTGAATACTGGGATTTGTGCAACATTATTTATGTTAAACAGAGCCAGTTCTCACATTTCATTATTATTAGCTAACTAATTGTACCACAAGTGGTAACAGCAATGTAATTTCCATTTGACCTATATATAATTAAAACCGAAAAAGAAAAAGTAGGAAAGAAGAATAGAGTCTTCAGACTCAACCAGCTAGCTAAAGAAAATATATGTGATTTCAACATGGCTTGAAGATATACATTAGATGAGATATAACTCAATTCTGTGAACATGGAATAGCTGGAAGCACAATGTAATATAATGTGTTTGTAGAAAACAATTGGATTAGTATAAATAAAAAAACAACAGCCCGATAAGCCTACAGGGTAAAGTCTTATACAGCTGTCTTTCTTTTAGCCTTGGAATTATACATCAAGCAGTATAATACATACACAGAATAGGAACATGCCGAATGTAATGTATGCTTTTTCTTCTTTATAATTTGATTTGTACATCAATGTAAGAATTTTCCTTTGCTGTAATGACCCCTGGCAGTTTCTTGCTAAGTAAACCAGCTACATTTTCATTTGACAGGCAAGACCAACACAATTTTAGAGCTGAAAACCTGACAAAAACATGCCAAATGCTGAATATTGGTGAGTAGTAATAAGTTGTTGTTAAAATATCTTAAGTTTCTCATTCTAAAGTCACATTTTTATGTTTTTCTGTAAAAAAGGTAAGAGGTGCTAATAAAATACTTGAATTCCTTCACAGATAAAGTACATTGGTTGCATAGGTTTGGAAACAGGCCACTGTTTGTCTCAATTTCAACTTAAGGTCAAGTTTTTATATACTTGTTGGGTCTCACTGCACTGCAATGAGACTTTAAGGGTAAAAAACATTTTTTCATAGTCCTGCCTACTCAGTAGCTACTGCTACATACCTTTGTTATGTATAAATTAAATATGAATTTAGTTGTAGCTAATGTAAAATGACCAACTATGCTGGGAAAGCAAAATTATGGTCATGTAGGCTTTGAGTCAACTGAAGATATCTTTTTGTCAGTGGTCCATATTACAATAGTAAATTTATGGTTGTTTTCCCACTAAGATTTACCACCTACCCACTGGATAGGTGATAAACATTAGATTGCTGAGGACCTAACTACTGCAACCCACACTGACTTGTATGCACAACTAGCTCTATAGTATGTTTAGTGATCAGTGAACATCCAAACAGCCTAATGTTCATTAATTGTTCCCCAGAGATGCACCCCCTAATGGGAGAAACCCTGTTGGTAGGTACTGTATGTAAAGAGAAAATAATATCTGAAAAATCCCTGTAAAGATTATCAGTTGTGGGTTAAGTGCCTGATAAGGGAAAAATAGATTGGCAGAGGGTAAGATTCTTCCATGCAGAAGTAATCAACATTTTTCTACAAACATGTGTATCAATCTAGAAGGAGTAGCCTAAATGACATGTGCAGACATGAAGCCAATCAGAGACCGGCGGGATTCTGTGACGTCACCGCACTATATAAGTCCGGGCGCGACACTGGCAGTTCACATTCCTCTATTTGTGCCGTGTTGTAGCTGCTGCAGCTCCAGAGATCTCACACAAAAGAAATACCTTTTATACAGCGATTTCTGGGGGGTTGTCACAGCTTTTCTCAGAGACTGCTTCTCTTACGTTCTAATTTTGATTTTGTGGGGTATTGGAACTGAAGTCCAGTGTGCGTCCAATTCAGCTGCATATACATTTTAATGCTATCTGCTCAGTTCTGGAGCACATTGAATATCCATGGTTTATCTAAGCCTGTTTTTGCTGTACAGTTAAAGAAACAGCATTTTTTCAATCCAAATACCAGTTAATTTTTGGCTGCTCATTTCTTTTGCGCAATTTATATCCAAGGGCTACTTAAGCATGTTTGTGCTATTGTAGTCAGTAAAAGAAAGGTTTTTTTTAAACGCCAAAGAAGAAATTTTACCTGTAGCATAATTCATATCCGAAGGTTAATTAAGCATTTATCTGTTGTTTTAGTTAGTAAAATACACGTCATTTTAACACGTCACATAGCTGTTAATTGTTGGCAGCTCATTTCTTTTGCAAATTTAGATCCAAGGGTTAATTAAGTGTTTTTCTGCTGTTGTAGTCAGTAAAATACACATCATTTTAACACGCCACATAGCTGTTAATTTTTGGCAGCTCATTTCTTTTGCACAATTTAGATCCAAGGGTTAATTAAGCGTTTTACTGCTGTTGTAGTCAGTAAAATACACGTCGTTTTAACATGCCACATAGCTGTTAATTTTTGCCAGCTCATTTCTTTTGTGCAATTTAGATCCAAGGGTTCATTAAGCATTTTTCTGTTGTTGTAGTCAGTAAAAGAAACGATGTTTTTCAGTGCTAAAGAAGAAATTTTGCCTGTAGCATAATTCATATCCGAAGGTTAATTAAGAGTTTTTCTGCTGTTGTAGTCAGTAAAATACACATCGTTTTAACATGCCACATAGGTGTTAATTTTTGGCAGCTCATTTATTTTGCGCAATTTAGATAGAAGGGTTAATTAAGCGTTTTTTGCTGCTGTTATAGTCAGTAAAATACACTTCATTTTAACAAGCCACATAGCTGTTAATTTTTGCCAGCTCATTTCTTTTGCGCAATTTAGATCCAAGGATTAATTAAGCATTTTTCTGTTGTTGTATTCAACAGCAATTTGAGGAGGACAGTCAGCAGCTACTTGGCAGAGAAGAAATGGGGCCAATATCTCCTGCTTCTTGGAGTAAGCGGCAAAGTATAGATGTGGAGAGTGGCATGGGAGGTCATGCTGTGAGGGGTCAGCCTCTGCATACCAAGACCGTTGAGAAGGACAGCAGTAAAGATCAAACTATAATCGATGATGATGTAGCCGACCGCACTTGGGAGCCGGGTGAAGCAAGGGCTTCATCATCGTCAGGAGAAGAGGGCGTCAGCTTGCGCCTCAGGCAGCGGTGCAGCCAGCAAGTGGGTAGTGTGGCCGTGAGTCAGCAGGGTATCAGCAGTGCGAGGTCGGGAGCCAAGCGGCCACGGGGTAGAAAACCCGCTTCGCACGTCCAAGAAAGTAGCGGCACAGGGGCTCAGCGAGGCAGCGTCGGTAGTAGTCACTAAGTGCGGAGCATTGACAGTAAAATCTGCTACTTCGCGGTGTGGCAGTTCTTTGCTAAGACACCGGAGGAGCAAAATATGGGTATATGTAGAATCTGTGGGCAGAAAGTGAAGCGTGGCCAGGTACCTAAAATTGGCACCACGGCCCTGCGTCAACACATGCAGCGTCACCATCCAGTGGCCTGGGAGAAACGTGGCTCAGATGTGGTGGTCCATCCTGCCACAGCAGCAGCAGCAGAGGCCAGTGGCACGCATGCCATTGCAGCCAGTCAAGGCTCCACCTCCTCTGCAGAAGGGAGCTGCTTGTCTTTCCCATCATCTCCCGGTCCAGATGTTCCTGTTCCCCGCTACTCATGGCACCAGCAGTCGTTCAACGAGGCGATTGCAAAGTGACAACAGTATGCGTCCTAAGGTGCATCCTAAGGTGCAGAAGCTGACCGTGCTCCTGTCCAAGTTGTTGGTACTGCAGTCCCGCCCTTTCCAAACGGTGGACGCTGCACCGTTCAGAGAACTAAGGGCCTTTGCCGAGCCGAGGTGGAGAGTTCCCAGCCGTAATTTCTTTTCTAACAAGGCAGTACCTGCCCGTCACTAATATGTAGAAAAGAAGGTGGGCCAGTCCTTGAGTCTATTGGTTTGTTCCAAGGTGCACAACATGTGGAGCTGTAACTATGGTCAGGGCCAGTACATGTCCTTTACGGCCCACTGGGTGAATGTGCTTCCTGCCCAGCCACACCAACAACTTGGACAGGAGACGCTGCTTTCTCCTCCATGTTGTCAAACTGCTGCTCCTGCTCCAATGTCCGCCTCCTCCTCCACCACCACCACCATCTCAGCCTCCACAAGTACTGCTTCACCATACCACATGTGTAGGGCACAGCGGTGTCACGCAGTTCTACACCTGGCTTGCCTCGGAGAACGAAGTCACACAGGGGAGGAACTGCTCCGCGTCATGCAGCAAGAAATCGATGTGTGGCTTTCTCCGCGCCAACTGCAAATCGGAGCCATGGTGACAGACAATGGGAGGAACATGGTGTCCGCACTGCACCAAGGAGGGATGGTCATTTTAGAGTGAAGCGATTCTAACAGCGGCGGCAGTCATATGCGTGTCATACTAAAACACAGCATTGTATGAACACCAAACCAAGCTCCCTCTGCATATTTAAACATGGCACAATGTACTACAGCACTATTCAGGCTCTTTGCAGCCAGGAAATAGCTGGTTTTAACGCGATTCGTCCCGAAGTAATTCCGACTCAAATAAATATTGTCGGAAAATTCGGCGAAGTCGGCGAACCGAATTTTTGAGAAATTCGCCCATCTCTAAAGATAATGCATCATATCAAATGGCTAGAAATCTCTAACATTGGTCTGAAGAGAATGATCAAAACTTCCATGTACTACCCTCTATCTCTAATTCCCCAGACTTGAACCTAATTGAGCATCTGCGGGAGCATCTTGATTGTTGTGATCACTTTATAGATCCTCCCCCACGCACCCTTCAGCAGCTGTGGGATGCAGGCAGCATGGCTCCAGATACCTGTGACAGCCTACTAGGATCTTATTGAGTCACTCTCAGTCTGACTAGCTCCTGCCTGTGCTGAACATGGCAGTTACTGATACTAGTTTGTAGTCATAATAATGTGACTCAACTATATATAGATATATAGATATTTGCAGTCATATCTCATACCCACACAATGCTAAGTGTTTCTATTCATACTTACTATTGTTCCAGGTGATCAAAATAAATAGCACCTTATCTGGTCCATTAAGTTGATGATCATTTATCCTCTACAGGGGGGCTTGTTTTTTGTTTTGTTTTTAAATAGTAGTTAAGCATAAATAATAATCTCAAGCTGACAAATATTTTTTGTGATAAATAGGGAAAATACATGAAAAGCATAAAGGGAACCTGTCAGGAGATTCATGTTGCCCAAAGCACAGGCAGCATGAAATCCTGATAGGCTCCATCATTATAAGCAGCTATATGTCCTCTGAAATCCTGTAGAGGATCCAATAATGTATTATTATTTTTTTTTAGGAAAGATTAAACAAACAGCAGTACAAGTCATCTCACCCACATAAATTCCACTGAATCCATTCAGGTGCCGAATGCCTGAAAGTCACCAGAAAACAAGCTTACTTGAACAACCAAAAAAAAATGGAATTCTAACATCCAGAATTCTCCAGAGTAATACGATAAAACTTGCATCTTTATTTTTTATAACTTTAAAAACGCAGCGTACAGTCCATAGCAAAGAGAATGTGGATGATTACGTGTTTCAGTAGTACTCCATCATAATGATAAATGAGTAAGCATCCAGATTCTCTTTGCTATGGACTGTATGGCCGTGTCTATCAGTTTCTTCATAAAGATTCAAGTTTTAACATACTACTGAGATTTCCATTCCTTCTGATTTTCTAGAATAGAGGTAGGAACAGTGAAAAAGCACATGCATTGACTTTTCTCCATCCAGCTTAGCTTGGTTGCTTATAAGGAGAGACCTGTCAAACAAACATACCTAGCCTGTCAAGGAGAAGCTGGCATGGAGCTAGCACAGCGACTCTCCTCCTCTTTCTGGTCCCTCTTAAAACAGCAAACTAAAAAGCAGCTTTTCATGTTTGTGACATGTCATTCTGCCTGTGGTTCAGGTGGCATGGATCTCCAAACAGGTTCCTTTCAAGGATTTATTACTTTAAACTATATTATTGCAATAAACATAACCATACTGACTGATTGGTATGTATATACTGGATGGAGATGTGTATAGGCCATTTTCAGACAATAGTACTTTGGCAGTATTTTGCATCAGTGTTTGCAACATTTTTTGCAAAACTAGGAGAGTAACACGTGCAAAGAAAAATTGTAATGGGAAATAATTTGCACTTCATCCACGGTACTGCAGTGTTTAAGTAGCGACATACTATTTTATTTTATTTTTTTTTACAATTGAAGTCAAGAGAAACAAGATCTAACTTTATAGGCATTATGTTGCATCCCTTTTTAACAATAAGCTTCAACATATGCCTAACTGTATAACAAAAACCTGGGATGAACCAAGCTTTAGTCAAAATTTAGTGGGGAAAAAAATCACTTTTTAGAAGGAATGCAGACAACCTCTGTAGGCTGTTTACAATACAAATTTAAATTTCCAGATCATATGCGTGAATAAATTATACATTGACAAAATTAGGTTTTTTTTCTCTTAAACAAAAGTAAACTTTCTACATAAGTGCGGCTTGTTTCACCTTTAATGTTTCAAAGTATGACACAGTTTGAAATCAAAGTAAAGCCACCACAACAATTGAGTTAATGATTAATATAGACATGCACTGTTTGAAAATACAGTCTTTTTTATCTTACCGTTTTGGAAACACTTAGTCATGCTCTGTATCGATTTAGACTGCTGCATGTTCATTTTCACAGTTGGGTGTCTTAACTCAAACTTTAAATTATAGTTTATATATTTCTAAGCACCCATGAAAAAATAATACAGAAATAAGAAATCAAATGTCCATGACAAAAATATAATTTTTTTCTGCCTGCTCCTAAATCCCTGTTGTAAAACACAAGTGCAATTGATTTGATAATACCACTATTTTCACAGCTTATCAAGGCAAGTCTTGCTTTTCCCAAAGCTTAGCCAGATCAGTCATCTACAAATGCAGTTCCTATTCAATGGACCACTGGGATTACAAATAATAGGTCTCTTCCTTCTCCAGTACCCACTTTTACTTTTCCTAAGAAGAATTATTTCAGCAGACACTTCTGCTTTATTCAAGGAAAAGTCATTAATTAGAGACAGAAACTAAACCCATTGCACAAATGTATCCATCATAAATAGGTTTTTGTGCAACACTTTTCCAGTCCAACAGGAATACATGAATGTCTCCTGGGAAATGTCAGACATAAGAATGAATATGAGATTGTTTTCCGTGTTCACTGGGGAAAAAATACTTAATGGTATTTGCTCAGTGTTACATCAGCTTCATGGTCTGATATTCTAAATGCTGCCTCTTTGGACTTCTATACGATTCTCAGGGGTATTTTAAAAGGGCCTTGTATAGAGTATTTTAATCTATAAAATCAATTGTTAATTAGATAAACCAATAAACAACTATTCATTTGAATTGTATGATGTCACGTCTAAACCTTGATTCACAGCAGGAGCTCTGTTAATTTCCATATCCTTCTCTTTGTGCTTTGCTTCATTTTTAGTGTTGGTACAACCAACATTAAAAGAGTAAAGAGTAGCCAGTATTTATAGATGTTAAAAAGATTAGTAGCATACATCTGATCTTTTACATAACCCTTCCGGTGTTTTAGAGGACCAAAAACCTAACTTCTGAATTTTACTTTTAGCTTAGCCTTAACTTGTGTGGACCAAGTTGACCCACACCTTATACTTTTGCCTCACATTTTATCCCGTTCAGGGTACTTGACCAGTAAGGGGTGCAATTGCTTGCACACTGTTCTACAGTAGCGATTTACAGTGTATTGCAGCACTGTGTACAATAATGTATTTCCTATTACATCCTGTATATAACAGGGTGTAATAAAAGTAAGACGGCAGCCATGGAGGCCTTCATTAGACCTCCAGCTGTTATGACAACTGGTTGGCACCCTAGGATGCACCGGGCAATGGAACACTGCAAAGCACTATTCCTTTATCTCTTAGATGCTAAGGATCTAAGTTTTCTGCAGTCCTGGCTGCTAACTATGTTAAAAGTTGGCTCAGCAAGTAAGCCCACTTCATGTCCCTTTACCAACTTCATGGCATAAGTACATGGAAAATGTCAATAAAGAGTTAAATAGGACAAATAATTGCTGGAAATTTCAAAATAAAAGTAACAAAGAGGCAGGATCGAAAAACTTCTCAACAGCAGAGGTGGGAAAATTCTTAAGGTGTTAGGCTAAATACCATTAAAGAGGTTGTCTAGATGGTCCAAACATTAATTAATAAGCTACTGGCACCCAAATACATAGAAAAATACATATACTCACTTTCCTCCGCTCCTCCATTCCAGTGCTAGCTTTCGTCAGTCTTATGTATACTTTCTTTCTTGTTTCGAAGGGAACTTTACCGCTGCAGCTGCTGATTGGTTACATCAGTCACATGCCTCTCCCTTACATCAGCTCCGAATGATGATGTAAAGAAAGGCACGTGTCTGATACATCAATAACTACAGTGGTGACATCCCATTCTGAACAAGACAGAAAGTAAACAGAAGATCAGGGAGAAGGATAGTGAAGAGGATGGGGAGTATAGGTTTTCTTACATTTTATTTGGCACCAGTAACTTAATCAATAATATTTGGATGAATTGGAAAACCCTTTAAAGGAGCATGACAGTATCTGTATTTGCCCATACTTTTAAGGACATACATTAATGTTTGTGTTAAACAGTTAACATTAATACATTTAAATAATGGTTATTTAATGTTAGAGGTAAAGAATAACCTTATTGGATAACTTGCTGATTTTTGGGTGAACACTTAAAAATTTTCCTCTACTTTACATTTTCATTAGATATGCAAAATCAATGTCTGGAGCTTTTCTTTTTGTAATTAGAGGCTGTATATACTATTGTATACTGAGTGAGTTAAGTCAATACAAATCTTGGGATCTCAAGCTTGTCTGCAAGAAGCATAGGGGTTAAAAGGTTAGCTTACACAAACTACCCATGTAGCCACCAAAAACCTCATTTCAAAGATATTTAGTTCACAATCAATTTGCTCTGTAAGCATAGGACTTAAATCATATGTGAAATTATCTTCTCATGTAGTAGAGATGTGTAACCGAATTCACTTGTTTACGTAATACAGTATCGTTGCGTGACATACTTTACTTCACATTTTAATTAGATTTGCTATCTTTGTAACACATGCCAATATGTTATTTCACAACAGGAAGAAAGTAATGTAATGCTTACAGCGGAGTACAAACCACAAAGGATCCCAGTGGGAATATGCGCACCTCTCCTTATAAGTCATGTCCCATCTACAAGATGAGATGTAAAAATTTAATTTACCACTGAAGGTAAAACAAATAAATTTTAATATGGCAATACAAATAATAAACATACTGAGAAATAATAGATATTAGATATTTTACTGAGTTTACTTTTATGTAACAATGACAACATCTTATTTTACTTTCTGATGTGTAGGGTATCTTATATAACCCACGCTTAAAATCTCTTCTGTTATGATGATTTACTGTATATCTGAAGCCTTCTGCTAATGAAAAGCCAGTTTCACTGTGAATTTTATTTTTTATGATTATTATTAGTATGATATTTCCATCATTTCCAAAAGACATATGTGGAAAAGGTAAAATGATGAGTCATGATTATTGGTCTGTTTGATCAAGGACCTTGAGTAAACCTATGAAGATAAACCTTGTGAGCTTTCACTGGACAGAAATTTTTGTAGAAGTAGTATATTTTATTTTCTCTTTCATATATTATATGGGTGTATATACTATAAATGTGTACTGTATATTAAAAGTAAGTACAACAGTTCCTATCATTGGCGAAGTTCATAGTCTAAATTCCCTCATTGCCTGTAGTAATGGCATCTTTTTGAACTATGTATCAGTCATAAAAAAAAAGACACCTGTCCCACAACCTCAACAGTCACACCTCAAACTCCACTATGGTGGAAGACCAAAGAGCTACGAAAGGACACCAAAAACAAAATTGTAAGCCTTGTACCAGGCTGGAAGACTGAATCTAGCAATAGGCAAGCAGCTTGTGTGAAGAAATCAACTGTGGGAGCAATAAATTAGAAAATGAAGACCATAACAAGACCACTGATAATTAGTGTTGAGCGATATTTATCGACAAAGTTTGAAATCGCAAGTTTTTTATGGTAGATCAGAAATTCCAGATACATTCGAATAATTAAAGGTTAACAATCTGTAGTCATACATCTATTAAGATCGCGCCTTTTTCGCGCTTCCTGTAATTTTGGGCGGCCACAAATCATATTTATAATGAATAGAGCAGGGTGAGAATTTGTGGCGACGTCATGACTGGGATGTGATATGTGTTGCGATTGCTGAAAAAATCACAATGACCTCGTTTTACATAGAACACGTTTTCCTGTATTCAGCCCTCAGTAGTCTCTCAGCGTCTCATAGGTGAAAGGGACGTGCGCTCTGCCTGTGCCACACAGCTCAGCGAAAATTAGTCAATTTCTGCATCAGAGAAACCTCTGCTAATAGCTGTGATCCTTCATTTAGATAGATTAGAGATTTTAACATCTTTATGTATTAGCTAGAGAATTTTTAAAAGCAGCCATCTACCGCTTAAAGTCACGCGGAGGGCCGGGGGGGGGGGGGGGGCCCCCGCGGGCGAACACAGACAAGCTCATCTATAGAAGAACATTGGATAAAGTTCACCAAGACTTAGTGTAGATAGTGTAATGGAATATCTTTTTTATTAACAGTTTGCTATTGAAGTATTCCTGAAATTGGGCAGTCAGTACTTATATTGGAAAAAACATCATGTCTAGTACCTGCAGGTCTCTTTGTGAGCTGCAAAACTCCACTTTTATTATCCGGATACATTTCAGATAGGTGAACAATTTTACCCATTACACCTGTGCCTGTTTATATTTCAACCTTGCACTTAAATACAATCCAGCAATCTAGTAGTCAGCACCAGCACAGGTTGTATTGTTGCAAAAAATACCGAGTATCGTACGAAAAACATCACAGTTACGTTGTTTTTGACTTTTGCCACACCCAGTATGTTCAATGACGCAGCATCTACGTAAATCTAAAACAGCAATTCTATTTCACCCACAGGTGAATTGAGAATGTGCAAAAAATACAGTTTATTATATCAAAAACATAACAGTTACGTGTTTTTGACTTTTGCGCACCCAGTACTGGTTCATTGACGCAGCCCAAAAACACTGACGTAAATCTTAAAACAGCAATTCAAATTCGACCACATCTAGTGTGAATTGGAAAGGTGCAAAAATACAGTTTATTATAATCAAAACATAACATTTACTGTTTTTTGACTTTTGGGGCCGCACCCAGTACTGTTCATTGACGCATGCATCTACAGTAAATCTTAAAAACAGCAATTCTATATTCACCACAGTGAATTGAAAGGTGCAAAAATACAGTTATTATATCAAAACATAACAGGTTAGCGGTGTTTTTTGACTTTGCGCACCCAAGTACGTTCATTGACGCAGCATCTACGTAATCTTAAAACACAATTCTTATTCCACCACAGGTGAATTGAAAGGTCAAAAAATACAGTTATTATATCAAAACATAACAGTTACTTGTTTTTTGACTTTGCGCACCCAGTACTGTTCATTGACGCAGCATCTACGTAAAACTTAAAACAGCAATTATATATTCACCACTGTTGAATTGAATGTTGCAAAAATACGTTTATTATATCAAAACATTAACAGTTACGTGTTTTTGACTTTTCGCACGAGCCAGTACTGTTCATTGACTCAGCATCTACGTAAATCTTAAAACAGCAATTCTATATTCACACAGGTGAATTGAAAGGTGCAAAAAATACAGTTTATTATATCAGAAACATAACAGTTACGTGTTTTTGACTTTTGCGCACCCAGTAACTGTCATTTGAACTCAGGCATCTTACGTAAATCACTAAAAAACAGCAATTCTATATTTCACCACAGGTGAATTGAAATGTGCAAAAAATACAGTGTTATTATATCAAAACCTTAACAGTTACGTGTTTTTTGACTTTTGCGCACTCCAGATCCTGTACATATGACGCTAGCATCTACGTAAATCTTAAAACAGCAATTCTATATTTCACCACAGGTAATTGAAAAGGTGCAAAAAATACAGTTTAAATTATATCAAAACATAAACAGTTACGTGTTTTTTGACTTTTGCGCACGCCAGTAACTGTCATTGAGCGGCAGCATCTACGTAAACCTAAAAACAGCAATTCTATATTCACCACAGGTGGAATTGAAGGTTCACAAAAAGTACCAGTTTATTATATCAAAACATAACATTACGTGTTTTTTGACTTTTGCGCACACAAGTACTGTTCATTACGCAGCATCTACGTAAATCTTAAAACAGCAATTCTATATTCACCACAGGTGAATTGAAAGTGCAAAAAATGACATGTTTATTATATCAAAAACATAACAGTTACGTTTTTTTTTGACATTTGCGCAGCCAGCCATACTGTTCATATGACTGCAGCATCTACGTAAATCTTAAATTCCAGGCAATTCTATATTCACCACTAGGTGAATTGAAGTGGTGCAAAAAATACAGTTTATTATATCAAAACATAACAGTTACGTGTTTTTTGACTTTTGCGCACCCAGTACTGTTCATTGACGCAGCATCTACGTAAATCTTAAAACAGCAATTCCTATATTCTCAACGCACAGGTGAATTTGAAAGGTGCAAAAAATACAGTTTTATTATATCAAAGACATAACATTTACTTGTTTTTTGACTTTTGTCTCACCCATCTACTGTTCATTGACGCAGCATCTACGTAAATCATAAAACAGCAATTCTATATTCACGACACAGTTAATTGAAAGGTGCAAAAAATACCGTTTATTATATCAAAACATAACAGTTACGAGTTTTTGACTTTTGCGCACCCAGTACTGTTCATGACGCAGCATCTTCTACGTAAATCTTAAAACAGCAATTCTATAATCGACCACAGTGAATATGAAAGGTGCAAAAAATAACCGTTTATGTATATCAAAACATAACAGTTACTGTTTTTTGATCTTCTTGACGCACTCCAGTAATGTTCATTGACTGCAGCATCTACGTAAATTATAAAAACAGCAATTCTATATTCACCACAGGTGAATTGAAAGTTGCAAAAAATACCATTTAATTAAACCAAAAACATAACAGATACTGTTTTTTGGAATTTTGCCCCATCCAATTTGTGTTGATAGACCCGTTTGCAGTTAAATTGGAATCCATCAATTTCGTTTGAATTAGAGAGATTTGAGATAGCTGTAGATTTGCCGTCTTTTAATAAGAGACTTTCCAAAACCTATTCCATACCTTCTCAAATTTATATTCGTGGACATGGGAGCGAAATGCAGGTGGTAAGCGAGCAACAGAGGGGGTAGCACATTGAGGTAGAGGTACGCGAGAAGTGCCCTTCCATTCTGGCGAACAACCGCATGCCAGCGGATCGACAGTTGCAGGACCCGTCAGGCCTGTCATTCGCTTGGCTCAGGGCCTCGTGAATCTAAGTAACGAACATCGTCGCCAATCTGTCCTTCCAGTGTAATGCAACCTGCATCTAGCAGTCTTTCCTCCTCGTTCTCCAACCAGTCACGGCCACAAATGTCGGCTCAGCATCATCAGCATCCCGTCCCAGCATGAAGCAGCCCAAATGTCAACTCCCGATGTACCCACCAACGTGGATAATCCAGTTGTCTGAAGACCTCTTTGATGACTAAATGCGGTTGGGGTCAGAAGCTGTTAGAAAGATCAGAGGAAATGATTTAGTCTGCTCTGACGCACAGTTTACTGATGGCCACCAGAGGAGAGTGAAGGAAGCCGGTCAATCGCAAAATCCCGTGCGGTCGGGCAACCCCCCCCCCCCCCTTTGCAGTCCCCTTCTTGTAAGCCCGCATCTTCTGGATGCAGAAAGTCAGATCGACCAAGTCACCTGTGTTGATGATGATGATGATTGACGAACATTGCGGATCCATCCTGGTCTTTTCCGCAGAATTTGCTTGCGAGCGCTTCATCAGTTGGACCGAGGAGGAAGACGATGTGGTAGTGTCAATAACGGGTTCCCCCGCCATACAAAAGGGTTAGGGCTGTCGCAGAGTACCGCTGATATTATTTCCGCCAGCCACGGTCAGCGCAAACCCCGGCTCCTCGCTATCGCCGTCCAAAAAGGTCCAGACCTCTCAAGACCTGCCTTCTTTGAGCAAGCCTCTGATTCCCCAGCGATGTCATATGCGCCTTTGCCGTAAAATCGCATAAGTAGAGGCAAGAACCTTAATGGTTAACCACCACCAACATGTCTATGTCACATGCACGCGAATGCATGAGTTGAAATGGTAGGAACACTTGGCCAATAAAGGCCAGACCGACCCGGGCCTCCAACCACGTCACACCCTCTTCTCCTGCTCTCCTCCTCCGTCCACCACCAAGCTTTCCTTCCGCTGCCCATTGTCTCTCAAGTCATGATCAGGGATCAGCCTCCCTTCACCTCCACTCGTCGCCCGAAGTACCACCAGCACCACCAGATACCCATCCTACCCCTTCTCCCTTCCGCCAGTTTTGACGACCTGCACAGCCGCTACAGCGCCAGTCCTAGCAGCCAGCCTTCTGTCTGCCAGGTTTGGAACAAAGAAACATTAACCCAAACCATGTCCCAAAGCTAAAAGGCCAGAATGTCGCAAATTGCCAGGTCTTTGGCTGCTTAGAAATGTTGCCTTATCCGTCTGGTGGACACAGATGGGTTACCGCCACGTCATTGCCCTACGCCTGCGCCCAATACCAGAATGCCGATCAGAGTCATTTCTTGCCATAAAGCCGTCCCTGCCCCTGGCCACCGACTGTCATCTAAAATTCAATCGCGTTGTCTGCATCTGTGTCCGGAAAGGTCCAGTTCTCACCACTGAACACATGGACAAGTAAGCTCGGCCAAGCCGCTAATATCTCTAGTGTCAGCTCACTGGGTGAGCTGGGTGATTCTCTTGGGGTGACGGTGGCTCTCCAGGCTCGGCGCATAAACGCTCTTCAAAACTGCAGGGAATGGTGCAGGGCCTTTCCCCTCCCAAAGTCCTCTGATTGCATCACGTGCCAGAGACACCCGGCCGTTTTTGAAAATTAAACTCTGCCTTGGGAGACCGTCCACACACAGTCAGTAGCTGTGGACGGTTCTAAGCAAAGAGACCGAGCGCTGGCTGGTTGAAAATAACCTTGTTGCCAGCAAGTGTGTGCGATAACGGGCGAAATCTGCTTGCCTCCCTTTAAGATCGGTAGGCTCGAGCACATCCCTTGCCTGGCACATTCATGAACCTTGGTCGTCCAGAAATTTCTAAAGAGCTACCCGGTCTGGACTGCCTGCTGAATGAAGCTCGAGTCTGAGTTTCGCACTTCCCTCTGTAGTGTACGGCCCCCCTACTTTCCTCGGCCTTTCGCAAGGCTAACCCTGCTTCACACCGCCTTGGCTGCGTTGCAGCGTCAGCTCGGCCTCATCCCGTCAACCGTCTCATTGTTGACGGTGGCAACACGCTGGAATTCGCACCCTCGCACATGCTCCATTGATTGTGGCAGCAGCGCAATGCCTATTACGCAGTACGAAGTGACACATGGGCCTGTCAAGGCGCGGTACGGACCTCGGGGTGTTAACCACCCGAGAGTGGAGGCAGGTGAAAGAGCTCTGCACCGATCCTTTGCCATTTTGAATGAAGCCACCAAATAGGTCAGTGCGTGACAAAGCCCTTGTCAGCATGACATTGTTGTGATCTAATTCTGTGAACGATCGTTGGACACTCTAACACAGTATCCCCCCCAGCAGCGACCGGAGAGGAGGACGGACACAGATGCGGACACGGAGCTTTCTCTCATCGTCAAATCCCAAGGCCCGACAGTTTCACAATTCAATCGGTCATACAATAGTGCAGTGGTTCGGGGTCCCAGAGCTAGTGCAAGGTGCGCATCACTCTCAGGGTGCATCATCTCAGGCAAGCCATGGCTTGTGTTGAAGCTGTTCCGAGCAGCGGAGTAGGAGGCTGGAGGAGGTAGTCCTAGACACGCGATGTTACCCGACGTCCCTGCCTTGGAAAGAGGTTGGCGCGACTTGAGGGAGGAGAGGAAGATGAGGAAGATCAGTTTGCATAGTGCCCCACCGACCCACAGAGGCTTGGGAAATCAAGGCTCCACTCTCACATGAGTGCTTGATGCTCCACCATTTCCTTCCAACATGATCTCGCATTAAAGGCCATCAAAATGAACCAACGTTACTGTGTGGCCACCCTCCTGGATCCCCGGGTACAAAAAAAAAATCAGCACATTCCGTTCCACACAACCCCACCAAATAGAGATTAAAATGCAGGAAATGGAGGACCCCTTCTGATTGATCAACTGGAGACATCTGTTGCGTCTGCTTCAACGTCCCCAAATGTCAATCACTGGTGGAAACAACAACAGCGACGTGACAGCAGTATAGTGCCAAGTAGTGGCGTGATCGGCAGCAGCAGGCAAGGTGTGCGAGAAGCCTAATGGGTGACCTACTGTCAATCTTTTTTACCACCTCACCAACGCATGCAGATGCCAGGACACACACATCAACACACAGATATCTACTTTAGATCATGGTGCACAGACTATCTGGGCGTCTCAACACCGATGTTTTTGCATGTGTTCCGGACCCAATAGACTTCTGGGTAGACCAAAATGGACGAATGGTCCGCGAGCTGGCTCCACCCATAGAGGTGATTTGGTTCCTGCCCAGGCAGCCATCGGTCATATCCTGAGCGACCTTCAGCACAGCTGGAGGAGTCATTACAGACAAACGCATCCGGCTTTCCATCTAGATAATGGGATCGTGTTACTTTTCAGTCCAAGATGATCAGGCATCGGATCTCTGATGATGTTGTGGCCCCATATTGCCGAGGTCACCGAATAGTTGGCCCGGTCTACTTCACATTCCTTTCAAAACAGAAATGACCTCTTTGAAAACTTTTTTTTAAAATGCATCATTTCTTACTGCAATTTTTATTCTCATTTCCCACAGTTCATTTGATGGTTTTGCTGTAGGAGACTGTAAAAGACAGCAAGGTTTCAAGACAACAACCGTATTCCTTTACTCACTTTATCTAAGAATTTTCGCCATGTCAATGGTTTGAGGTCATGTGCTGTAAGAACAGCAATAATCAATGGTCCTTTGGAAACAGAAAATGTGACTTCTAAGTGGCATTTTCTCCCTCACCAATTTTTTAATAGTGGCTGAGAAGTCATATTTTATAATTTTTGGTGTCATGTAGGCTGTGAATACAGCTATAATTATGGTCCATGTGATAGAAATGTTGGCTTCTAAGTGGCATTTGTCTCCCACACAATTTTTTATAACAGTTGCTGAGAAGTCTTTTATAATTTTTTGGGTCATGCTGCTTTGAAATGCAGCAATACTACAGAACCTATTATACCAAAAAATGTTGTTTTCTAACAGACATTTGTTCTTCAGCAATTGACCAAGCAGTTTGGCTCAAGGGTCATGCTTTGAATTTTTGGGGGCATTATGCTGTGACATTCAGCTATACTAACAGGTCCTATTCTAAAAATGTTGATTTCTAACAGACATTTTGTTTCTTCAAAAATTGACGCACAGTTGGCTCAAGGGTCATGCTTTGAATTTTTGGGGGGCATTTGCTGTGACAAGCAGCTATACTACCAGGTCTAATTCTAAATGTTGTTTCTAACAGACATTTGTTTCTTCACAAATTGACGCCAAAGTGGCTCAAGGGTCATGCTTTGAATTTTTGGGGGCATTTTGCTGTGGACATGCAGCTATACTAACAGGTCCCTATTCTAAAAAAGTTTGTTTCTAACAACATTAGTTCTGCACAATTGTCAAGAGTGGCTCAATGGTGATGGTGCTGTCAAACAGGAATAGTAGGACACTGTTAATGGACACATATTGCAAATGAACTTGTTTTGTCAAGATCTTTAACATAGCTTGTCATCCTGGAATTGAGACAACCCATTTAATACAATGAAAAAAAGAGAAACAAAGGACATGTTGGTATTCCATCCTATTTTAAAAAATGTGTTTTCTAGAATTAAAGTACTAAAAACTTGCATGTCAAAAGCTTGTTAAAAAAATTCCTCCTCGAATTGTACAAGGGAGAAACAGGAAAACTGACGCAGATGTAGGATTATTCAGAGAACATGGAGTAAGGAGCACAGACAGAGAACAAAGACAGAGACCATTTCCTCCAGCACGTTGAGTAAAATGAGAAAAGAAATGCTCAAGATAAAGGCACCTGTGTAACAGGACTTTAACCACCAGTATATCCAGTGAAGCTCGAAAAAAAACAAAATAAAGACATTGGTCCACACTCATACACGGAGGGCAAGCGCTAAACCTATGAGTATTTACTGTGTACAGAGGAAGGCGTGAGTCTCACACTTCCGCTTCCGCACTCTGCTTTCAGCACCGACAGTATTTCGTTGCGCGTCATCAGGGCATTTTTAACCTGCGTGTTAATAGCAGTACGGACGCCAGCCTGGGGCCTTTCACCTCACCACTGTAACTCCGGCCCAGGTCATGCATGGGTGGCCCAGGACAGTTAAAGTCAATGATCCAGTGAAACTATAATGGTGGTTTGAAAGACTCCTTTTTCCGTCACTTTTTAAATGTGGGGTCATGCAGTGATGGGGCTCATGCTGTGGCCCAGAACAGGTATATTCAATGTCCAGTGAAACTAAAATGGTGTTGAAAGACTCTTTTTCCGTCACTTTTTTAAATGTGGGGGGTGCATGCACGGTTTGGGCCATGCTGTGGCCCAGGACAAACAGGTATAAGTCAATTTCCATGAAACTAAAATGGTGTTGAAAAGACTCCGTTTCCGTCACTTTTAATGTGGGGGTCATGTCAGGTTTGGGGCTCATGCTGTGGCCCAGTACAGGTATAGTCAATGTCCAGAGAAACTAAAATATTGGATGAAAGACTCCTTTTCCGCACTTTTTAAATTTGGGGTGTCATGCAGGTTTGGGGCTATCTGTGGCCACAGGACAGGTATAGTCATGTCCAGTGAAACAAAAATGGAGGGTGAATAACTCCTTTTTCCGGCACTTTTTAAGATGTGGGGTCATGCAGGTTTGGGGCTCATGCTGTGGCCCACGACCTGGGTATTAGAGTCAATGTCCTAGTGAAACTAAAATGGTGGGATGAAAGACTCCTTTTTTCCCGCACTTTTTAAATGTGGGGGCAGCAGGTTGGGCTCATGCTGTGGCCCAGTGACAGCTATAGTGTCAATGTTCCAGTGAAACTAAAATGGTGGTGAAAGACTCCTTTTTCCGTCACTTTTAAATGTGGGGGTCATGCAGGTTTGGGGCTCATCGCTGTGGCCCAGACAGTATAGTCAATGTCCAGTTACAACTAAAATGGTGTTGAACGACTCCTTTTTCCGCACTTTAAAATGTGGGTCATGCAGGTTTGGGCTCAAGCTGTGGCCCAGGAACAGGTATAGTCAATGTCGCATTGAAACTAAAATGGTGGTTGAAAGACTCCTTTTTCCGGCACGATTTTAATTTGGGGGTCCAAGCAGGTTTTGGGCTCATGCTGTGGCCCAGGACAAGGTATAGTCAATGTGCCAGTGAAACAAAATGGTGGTTGAAAGACTCCTTTTTCCGGCACTTTTTAAATGTGGGGGTCAAGCAGGTTTGGGCTCATGCGTGGCCCAGACAGGTATATGTCCAATGTCCAGTGAAACTAAAATGTGTTTGAAAGACTCCTTTTTCCGGCACTTTTAAATGTGGGGGTCATGCAGTTTGGGGCTCATGCTGTGGCCCAGGACAGGTATAGTCAATGTCCAGTTCACTAAAATGTTGTTGAAAGACTCCTTTTTCCGAAGCACTTTTTAAATGTGGGGGACGATGCAGGTTGGGGCTCATGCTGTGGCCCAGGACAGGTAATAGTCAATGTCAGTGAAACTAAAAATGGTGGTTGAAAGACTCTTTTTGCGGCACCTTTTTAAACTGTTGGGGTCATGCCGGTTCTGGGGCGGCCCATGCTGCGTCCAGGACAGGGATATTCAATGGTCCAGTTCAAGTAACGATGTATGGTTCAAATCGATACTGCCTTCTGGCACTTTTAATTTGTGTGATGCAGGTTTAATGGGTCAGGCTGTGGTTGCAAGACAGGGATCAGTAAATGTCTGTACTTTTTTTCTGTGACTTTATAACCTAAGTTTGTTGTCGCCATAAGATGAGGAACGTATCCATTTGACTGTTGTGTGATGTTAATTTCAGCTCTCCAAGCCTTGGTTGAGGTGTAATAATGAAGGTGTTATTGCTCTCCCATAGACTTTAATGTGGTAATCGCGCATAATCGATGCTCACTATCGAAAACCTTATCATACGTCCGACTATCGACTATCGATCGAATCTCGATAGCCAATGCAGATCGCTAACACTAATCATGAAAACAAGAAGCTCAGTTTTTATATGACGCTACAGCCAACTGACAAACAATAGCTGGTGAATAATGCATCAGTGTATATTTGGATGTCATCAACATACACCACATTCTAAATTATTATGCAACAATATTTTTCTTTGATTCACCCAATTGGTAAATGCAGATGACATGGATTCACCAGCAAGAAAGGGAATGCAAAGGGAGAATGCTCCTAAACAGGGTCTGACGGCTGCTAAAAGGGATACTTTAACTATAAATATTTTATAAGCTGTGTTCTTCAATAAATAATGGTTCATCTGTTAGATACACTAACAGTGTCTTCAACATCTGTCACATGTTCCGTCAGAGACCACAGTGGACTTGGGGTCCATCGGGCGTCGTGCGTGTCTGTTGTGAAACAGATCACATGGCTTTTGTTTTCACCTCTGGGACTGAGGTTCCGAACAGAACCTCTGACGCGGATGTGAACCTCGTCTAAATATGATGCATTTCTTAAGCTTGCTCTATGGAACCCAGCACATGTCCTGTGTTCTACAATTTGTTACTCAATAAATATTGCAGGTCACTTGCTGTTTGTAGGGAGCAATTGCGTAATTGAAGCCATGTTTACTTCTATTAAGGTGGTCAATAAATACAGGGTTGTCACGGTTCACGCCGCGGTCCATGCCAAGGACCGGCGCCGTTCCCATGTCTCCTGTGTCACTCCTGGTATGGAGGTTGCGGCGACCAGTTTCCCCCTTACGTGTTACTCACCTGTCCCAGCTCCTGTCTGTACTTGTGTCTGCTGGGTCCCGCCAGCAGATACAAGTCTGCTATCCTTCCGCTGGCCCCCTGGCGTCCCGTGCGTGCATGAGCACCCTCTAGGTGGCACTCGCGGCGCTGCTCTGATGTTTAAAAGGGACAGTATCCCAATTTTCTGCTCTGTGACCCCTGGCTTCCTGCCCTTGCTCCAGCTTCAGTTCATTGGTATTCATCCCAGAAGCCTGATCCCTGTTTGCTGAGCTCATGCTGACTTAACTCTTGAGTTACCTGTGTACCTACGTTAACCTGCGCTAACCTGCATATCTTTTCCCTGCTTTCCTGACATTGTACTAGTCTGCTACTAACTGCTGTTGTCTGCTGCTGTACCAAGTCCACTACTTGCATGGGACTGCGTTACTTATCTACGGCTAGAGACTGCTGTGCCCTGTCACCGCTACCACTGTCTGGTGCCTGTCTCGCCCTTCAGCTACCACCGCGAGTATTACCATCTACACTCACGGTGGCCCAGAGGATCCACAATACCTGGCGTTTCTAACCTCTGCGCTAGAAAACATGACAATGGTTTACTGTATGAAAGAGATATGTGAGCTGCGTTTTAAACACGTTTATTAGAAAATTGGATGGGATCCTATTTTATAAATATAAATATACTGGTATGCATTTTCAAACCTGCCACCTTGATTACTTGATTAAAGCAGAAGAATTATTTACAACAGTATGTATTGAATGTATTGTATTATATGTTGAGTGCCAGAACTTCACTAAGCTCTCAGAACTAGTCAGGTTGATTTTGATAGTTGTAGTGTGAGATGTCATTTAAAAAAGTTACATCACATCTATCTATCTACAACTGAAACCAGAAGTTTACATACACTATATACAAAGAGACATATGCCTGTTTTTCTCACTATCTGACATGAAATCAGAATAAACCTTACCCGTTTTAGGTCAATTAGGATTACCAAAATTATTTATATTTGTCAAATGCTAGAATAATGAGAGAGATAATTTTTTAGCATTTTTACTGCTTTCTGCAAAGTCAGAAGTTTACATATACTAGGATTACTATGCCCTTAAACAATTTGGGACAGCCCATATGATTAGCGCTTGGACACTATTCTGGACCGTCCTTGGGATCCCTTTAACTCACGTTTGGGAACATTGTCCTTAGTAGAATGGTATTGGAAACAATATCACCACAACGACATGGCTGTGTTTTAAACTGGCCTTAGCCAGCTTTATACCTCACTCACAGAAAGTGAGTCCTTCACTAACCTGTGGTCTGGACCTTCTGTCCAGCACCACCAGCACTGTACACTCATCACAAATTTTAGGCTTCCCTTAAGCCTTGGGGGTTGACCTCTTTCACCCTTTTCCTCCCCTTTTTCTGGCAGCAACCAAGCCCCCGGATCACCTGAAGTACCAGACTTTTTTAGGCCTCCAGTGATCTAAAAAAACACTTTCCTGGAACACGGGGCATAGGACCCCCCAACTTTTCCCCTACCCCATAAAGGCCTTTCTGGATGGGGCTGAAAACCAAATACTAACTTAAGTGGCTGCCAAACCCCATTTTACTGGGGTTGACAACACACATGAATGGTTCCTACCCTACCAAGGCCAAGTAACCTTGGTGACATGTCGCTTGCAGGTTTCCTGCTTTACTCCACCTAGTGGCAGAAACATGCAACGGCGTGAGGTTGGCCCGCCACAGTGGGTATGTATATATGTAGACTCAATCCTTTTTCTGGATCATGTCCGTAGTTTATAAAGAATTATATTTAATCATAAATAACCTACTATTTTTCTTTAATTATAGTAAATGTTTCTGAAGTTCAGACGAAATACTCACAAAATCTGGGATCACTAAAGCTAAATGATTTATTATCTGTAATAATTCGAAAACTTTTAAAAAAAGATCATGTGTCCTACTATAATCTGCCGCCTGACCTGATGGAAATGGCTCACTCCATACACATTTTCAGTAACAGTCATGTTTTCGTCACCTGCTGGGAACAACAAGAGTACATCAAGAATGCAAACAGCGTCATTGATTTAGACAGCGTTAAAAGTCAAGATGATAAAAATGCTGAAATAACGTTAGTAGATTTTTAAAGGATAATTTTCACCCCTGCCTTAACTTTTAAAAATTATTTACAATAGTTTAAAGACCGGAGAAGTCATATTTGGATTTTTTGAAAAAAATTTTTTAGGGGTTTTTCAAAACCAAAAAAAAAACTTTTTGAAGATGAATTTAAACTCTTGTGTCGTTTGGGAGATATGGACAATGGTGGATGGATCCTTCAATGTGTGAAGCAGATTGAGCAAAAAAAACGCTTTTGTTTTTTGTTCAGAAAAAGGTCTATTACGTGAAAACTTTATTAAATCTCTCAGGAAATTTTCAGATCTTGACAACACTGCTGGAATTTGTAAGTACTTCTTCATGCATGACTACTGCTGGAAATATATTTTGTCCTTTTTGGAGAAGTAATCTTATGTATCCACAAACATGTCAGAAATTAGTTTATAAAAGTTATTTTTCTTCTCTTGTTCAGATTTTCAAAAACATGATTTTACATTTGTAAAATTTCACTAATTCAGTTTATTTTATCAAAACGATAGTGATATAGTTATTTACAAGATTATCTTTTAACTAGAAATAATGAATTAAATTTGAAATAATTTAATTTATTTTTATATCTTATGACTTTTAACATGTAAGCATATCAACATCTTCATCAAATGTTGACAGACAGCCCGGCATTGTTTTGTTACTTTCATTGTTCGTATTTCATGTCTTTTTTCCATCACTTTTTTTTTGCCTCTTTCTCAATATTAGGGGACATGCCCATTCTTTTAAATATTTTACCCTGTAACCTTTTATAAAGAATTTTTTTTAACCCTGATTCTAAAAAAGTTGGGACACTGTAAAATGTAGAGAAAATTTTAAAATATAGATATATTTAATTTACAAAAGAACACAGAACACATATCAAAAGTTAAAAGACACATTTCTTTTTCCAGGGGTTTTCTCCCTTTTTAAAAAAAAACAAAAAACTGTTGCTATAGCCCCCAGTAAAATAAATAAAAAAATCCCCCATTCCCTGGTTTTCGGACACTTTCCCCCCCTGTCTTCTATTACATTTCAAACACAATCCAAATTTACAGCACTCACTACACTAAAAAATAAAAAGGAATATAGAATTTATTGAAAACCCCTTTTGCTAAAATTAAGATACCTAAAATTTTAGGTTCTTGTGACATTTTTTGTCAAAAACTGTAATAACCCAGCTGCCATCGACAAGGCGACCACATACAGATGGGAAACGACGCTATATGTTACCCTTCTTGTCCCTATTTAGCCTTCACATTTCGGGGAGAGAAGTTTCCCAGCTAAAGTACTCTCATTGATTTAAAAACCTTGCATTTGGCGGGTGAAAAAACCAAAATGGGATCAGCCACTCCCCCATACAATCAGACCAAAAAAACAATGTTTGGTCTGCTCATCCCAAAAAATTTTGGGGGGGGAAAAATGACAAGGTGCACCTGGATTGCAGATAAAATAAAAAACACAACCCAAATGTCAGCAGCATCTATACACTAAAAACAGTAAAAAGGGAAGTAGGAAAATTTTTTGGAAAAAGCATTTCGCAAATTTAGTTTCAAAAAATTTGAGGTTTTTAGTTCTTAGTGTACATTTTTGATCAAAACTGTAATAAGCCCAGCTGCCGTCAGCAAGGCGACCTCAATGCAGATGGAAAGCTACTCTATATGTTACCTCTTTTGGTGGAGAAATCCATGTGCACAGGGAAAACACTGATGAACAATATTAGATGCTATCAGGTGACACTGCATTAAAGGGGTTTTCTCCCTTTAAAAAAAAACCAAAAAACAGTTTCAATAACCCCCAGCAAAATGAAAAAAACCTCCCCTTTCTCCATTCCCTGGTTTCAGAGACACGTCTTCCATGTCTTCTATTTACATGTTGTCACATCTGAATTGGCATGTCACCGTGTAACTCGTGTACCAGGTGGGCTTCCCCCGAAAAAGCGAAGTCATGAAAAAAGGGGGGGGACTCCAACACCAGTTCAATCAAATTTGTACTTTTCTGAACTTTACGAAAAAGCATACTCGACATTCCCCAAAACACATGCACAAGAGTGTGAGCAAGGCCCCTTGCACACTGGTGACACCGAAAATAGTTTCCGGTACATGATTACTCTTTCCCACAAACTGATCGGGAAAGGGGCCGACGTTTTTTTATCTAATCTTTTTTAAAAGGGAACAATTTGTTTTTTTGGGAGTTCGAGGTGCCTCCAGGGGACACAACGCTTACAACCCCTTATTTTTTAAAACCATATTCCCTAAACATAGAAAGCAATCAAACTTAGGTGAACATCGCAGAACAAACAGCACCAATGTAAACTTTTTTTCAATGCCCTATCGGAACTTTTCCTGAATAATCACTTATGGTCTGACCCCGACTAGGCCCAAAACAAACTAACTACAGGGCCCGTTAATGTTCCAAATAGGCTGTCGGCACCCCAACAACCTGGGCTACCTTGGGGTTGCCACAGTCCATAAATCTTGAGAGAGTTCTCCTCTGGCTGAGTTTTGTAACTAAGTTGGTTCACCCCCCTTGCTAAAGGATCCCCGGCACAAGGTCCATTCCGTTTCTGTGCTCCTACCAGCAACAACACAGCAAACGGTCTCCCCCTCTTCACGAACCTGTCACAACTAGTGACTCCCCAAAAGCGGGGAAATAGGTAAGAATGTGCTAGGGAAAAAATCCCTGTTGATCTCTCATTCCAAAATGTCACTCTCTAAAATGACTGCTGCTTCACTTCCTCTCAGCCACATGACACACAAATCACATGTCTAAACATACATTACATATAGGTTACATTTCAAAAAGCGGCACTTGGGCCAAAAAAACAAATGAACATGACATTTGTATCACTAATTTTCATAAATTATAAATTCATGAATAAACACAATGAGCTGTTCTACAATCCCACAACCCTGCGTCCCCAAATTGGGCCCCAGGGTACAGCTTCATTTACTCACTGTTTAGAAACCGGACAACCCCTTTAACCCCTTAATGACACTGGATGTAAACTTATGTCCCAGTGCTGGTAAGCAATTGCAGCTAACAGACGCCGATTCCAGTGTAGGATGGAGCCACCCCCCCTCTGCATTTTAACCCCTTGATGCCTTGCAAACAAGGCCCCACATCTAAATGAAAAGAAAAAGTGCCATCACCCTTTTTTCGCTCCGTTTTCTGGTCCTGTCACTAACTGGAGCTGGAACCCTAGTGGGCAAAAAATACTTTTTTAAAAGGGGAATCATTCCCACATTAACCCATTCCCTAAGGGCGGAAAGATAGTTTGTCATCCATCAACGGGCCGCCACATTTCTAGCAATAAAAAGTTTTTTCTTAAAGAACGTGCTGACCCAAAAATATGTTTTTTTACGGATTTTGGCGCAAGAATTATTTTTTTTTACGAATTTTGTGCCCAAAAATTTTTCTTAAAAATATTTTGGTGCTAATAAAGTTATTCCCCCCGACCCAAAAATACGGGTTTTTTTTTTTTAAGGGTTTTGGCCCAAGAATCCTTTTTTTTTTTTTTTTTTGGATTTTGCCCCTAAAATCCTTTACGAACAATTTTTCCGCTAATTTTTATCTCGCTTTTGGCCTAAAAATAAGTTTTTTTTTTACGATTTTAGCGCCAAATCCTTTTGTTATGATTTTGGCGCTAAAATCCTTTACTGAACATATTTTGGCGCTAATAAAGTTTCCCCCTTCGACACCAAAAAATAGTTTTTTTTTTTCGGTTTTGGGGCCGAACCGTTTTTTAAAAGATTTTTTGGTGTAAAATCCTCTTTTAAATATTTTTTGGGGCCCAATAAAGTTTTTCTCCTTCTGACCCAAAAAAAAAGTTTTTTTGGGTTTCGCGGCAAAACCGTTTTTTGATGGTTTTGGGGCTAAAATACTTTCTTTTTCAATTTTGGCGCTAAAAAAGCGATTTAAACTTTTGACCAAAAAAATTTTTTTTTACGGGTTTGTTTTTTTGGATTTTGGTGCTAAAATCCTACTTTACAGATTTTTTGGGGCTAATAAAATCTCACTTTGACACAAAAATATTATTTTTACGGGAAATTTTCCGCAATAAGCGTTTTTTTTTTTTTGCCGCTAAAAACCTTTTTCTTTTAAGATTTTTAACCCAATACAGTTGGAAAGATAAAGTGTTTTTTGTGGATTTGGTGCAAGAATCTGATGCAAAATTTAAAAAGCATAGCACGCAGCACCACAATGGACAAAGTGCTCAAATGGCTACAGGACTAAAAAAACTTAACATGTTAACTCCGCTGTAGGGTGTAGTTTACATCCAATGCTTTAATTTGTGCAAAAAAAAAAGCAGAGCAAAAGGCTCCAAAAAACCCCTTTAAAAAAACGCCCAAAAAACAAAAACGGCTAAAAAACTGCCGTTTTTTCAGCTGCTTTTGACAGGCGGGACAAAAAACCATTTCATGAACTTTTTAGTAATTCGTTTTTTGGGCGTTTTTTTTTCCACCTGTGACAAGCCTAAAGGGTTCCTAAATTAAATTTTTTTCAACCCCCCTAAATGAGCAGAAAAAGTTGAGTGGAATAACCAGCCCACCCATGGTTTTTTAAGTAGATGCTCCCTACCATCTATCAGATAAGTCTTCTGTAAACACACAACTTCTACTGAGAGGGAACAGAGAGATTTCATGATCAAACCTGGTTTGATCTTGTCATTTAAACCCCTAATGTTCCAAGAAAGACACTTAAGGACCTCACATTATGATAGTTTAAAATAAATGACAAAAGAAGTCGAGTAAGAGGGAAACGGGGGATTACCAGCAAAAATAATATATATACCCAAATACGCGAACAACATACCCCTTTAAAAACTCCACCCCATTTCCCAACCAGAACTATGAGGTATCTTAACCAAACAATGAATAAACCCATACTCAACCATTCAAATCTTGTGGTTTCATGTCCACATAGTAAAAGGACCCAAGAAGGTCCAGGCCAATAGGGAAAAACTAATTAAACATTTTGTATACGAAAATGAAATAACCATACTCAAAATAATTAATACAAACATGAAGTACAAGAACTAACCAGCCCCCCTCCATGCTTTTTTTGAAGGTTCCCTAGTACAAAAAGGTAAAACCCCCCAGGGCCACAGCACTGGATCTTAGGGGTAGGATAAAAAATCATCACTATAAAGGCCTATAAACTTTACTCAGGATTTTTTTTCTACAGGGTATAACTTGAGGTCCCGGGGCACCCCCTCACGCACTACAAAAAGAGGGGGGGGGGGGAAGGACAATTAGTAGGTAGTATTATGTCCGCAGGCCCTTTCAAGGCAACATGTAGGACTAATTGAAATAAGGAAGTCCTTAAAGTCCCAATTAGAAGGGAAAAATGTAATGGTAAAGGTTTAAACCCCTGGGGGAAAGTTCACAGGGGAACTAAGCAGTAGCGCCAATTTTTTTAAAAACCCCTTTTAAAAACACCCGAAAAATTTAACCCCTGGACGTGGGGCCGTGATTTTTTAAAGCTTAAATCGTCGGGAAAAGCAGCAGCTTAGATCCTGGGAGATCAGGAGCCTCCATAGGCAAGGCACAAAACAAAACTGTACTGTAAGGGCCTGTCCCACGTTTTATTTGCGGGGCGAATTACGCCCCGCAATTACCCGTGTGACCGGGGGGGGGGGCGTAAACGGGGACTGGGGGGGGGCCGGCACTTCGCCGGCCCATTAACTTGAATTGCCAGCGCCGCGGGGAAGGCGTAATCCATATTTTTCTTATGAAATGTGAATTTACCTTAATGAAGGGGCCCTTTCGGCCCGAATTCGCACTTCCGCGTAATTACGGACCAAAATACCCCCATTTTAAGCCAGGGGGAACATGCCTAAGAGGTATGTCCTTGCTATTAGATCCTGCTCTGTACTGCCAAACAGCTAGAGGTCCATTTAGGGCTGTTTGGCCCCATTTATTAAAAGTAACTCTGTTCACGGACGCTCCACGCTGTATGCTTTTGGGAATCCCAAGAGCACTGTAAGTGGCATCTAGGTGGAAAGACGGTGATACAGGGGTGCAACGGTATGGGGAGCTGTTACTGTCTCTTAAAGGCTAAAAACAATGGCCTCGGAAACAAAATAAGGCCGTGACTTTTACAATCATGAACTGCGCACTTGCAGTCCAGACCTTCATCAATAAAAAATTTTGTCCCTGCCCCAAATTTTTTAAATTTTGTATTGCTGCCTTAATTTGAAAAAAGAGTTTTTTTTTTTTTAAATAAAATAAAAAATACTAATTTTCAATTTCTGATATGTGTTCCTTGTCTAATTGTTAATTAAATGTGTCTATAAAAGATTTGCATATCATTGCATTCTTTTTCTTTCTTTACATTTTACGCATAGTCCCAACTTTATTGGAATTGGAGTTTTAATTGAATTTTAACTTTGTTCTTTTGGTGGATATTTGAGAAGGTTTCTTTTCCTCTATACCCCAGGACTTTGTTGAGCAAAAGACATTATTTATTTTTGCTTTGTTGGGAAAAGTGGTTACCACAAGAAGATGATTGAAATAATGCAGGGGTAGGGAAAGATAAAAAATATAACTTTTGTTTAAAACTTTGATGAAATTGTGGGTGCCTCCCTTGGAACTAGTACTGATTTTTCAGATATTTATCTTTGAATAAAAAGACACCTTGCAAATCAGTTTATTATCAATGAAGTTTCGTTGATATGATTGACACCACAATGGAACCAAGCAAACCACATTATGGTGGGCTTCATTGGCCATGGGTGTTTTCAAAACAAGGGGTCAAAAACCTGCGTTATGGATTTCATTCTAAACAGAAAACATGAGGCAGATGCTTAGAGCCATGACTATTATTTGAAAATGTAGAAAACAGAAAGAATTTAAAAACCTTCTAGGACAATTATGTGACCAGATTTTAAAATGACACTGTAGACTTCCCAGTAATGATAAGATACATTTGCCCAATTATAAAATCTCATTAACACGGTGCTCAGTTTATCCCAACCTTACGAGTGGATTTTAATGTTGTAATGATATAATTATGTACAATATATTCTTGCTTGATTTGCATTTTTTTTATCTGGTATTTTAGGCCGATAACTTTGACAACTGTAAACAAAAGCCTCTTTCTTACATAAATAACGAAATAGTGAAAACAAGAAAACTTCTGTCGGAAATAACAATGAACATATTGAAATCCTTGGGGAGTTTATTAAAAGGAATTTTTTCCCATGGGTAAAAAAAAGCATTTTGGAAGGTATTCTATGCTTTTTGTGTTTGGTAACATAGTAATTTATTTTACAGTTTCGAATAGTTTGAATGACATCTACATTGCTGAAATAATGAGATTTTCTGTTTAATTTCAGATGTGAATGAATTGAAAGTATTTGTTGACCTGGCCTCAATCTCTGCTGGTGAGAATGATATGGAAGTAGACCGTGTTGCCTGTTTCCATGATGCAGTTCTGGGTTATTCTTCCTTACTATATGAACTGGATTCAGATTCTGGATTTAATGATTTAATGGCATGTTTACAAAAACTGTGGAAAGCTTTACAAAGTGACAGAAATCTCCCCAAAAAGTTGGTAAGTGTATTAGGTGAATCTACATAATACCATTTTTTTTTTCTTTACCTCTTACTGACATTGGATGTATGAGTACGTCCTAGTGCCGGCAAGTGGTTTTGCTAATTGCAGCTAACACTCGGCAGTTACAGTGCGGGATGGTGCCAGCGCTGTTTAACTTCATAGATGGTGTGACAAATATGGCTGTGTCTAAATGTGTCTAAATCAATGAGAAACAGTGCAGTGCACCATTCAGCACTACGATCAGAGCTCCCGCGGTAAAAGGCAGGAAGTAGTAAAACCGCTATCTTTGTACACCCTAATGCATTGTATTACAATGCATTAGGCTGTATAAATGAACACTCTTCCTAGTGGTGAAGCACCCTAGGAGGACTCAAAGTAAAAACAAAATGTTTTAAAGTATAAAAAAAATAATAGTAAAAAAGTTGCACATACTTGGTATCGCTGCATCCCAAAAAGTCTGATCTATTAAAATATAGCATAATTTATCCCACACTGAACACCGTAGAAGAAGAAAAATTCCAAACAACAAAATTGTGTTTTTTTTGGTAATTTCACGTCACCTAAAAATAGAAAAATTTATATAAATTTAATCAAAAAAGTCGCATGTATTCCAAACTGGTAGCAATAAAAAATGGAACCTCACTCAAGTCCATAGGTGTTAGTACAAAAAAGTTATTGGCCGCACAAAATGGCACCGCTGCGCAAATTTCAAAGATAGAAGATGTTTGTAATTTTTTTTATAGTATCAAAACATAACGAAACTGTACATATTTGGTATTGCCTGATTCGTATCAACCTGTATAATACAGACAACATACAATTTTTCCCGAAGATTGAATGCCGTAAAAGCAAAACACCTGCAAACATGGCACTCTTTTCACATTTTGTGAATTTTTTTGTGGCTTTGTGAATGACACTGAGGGCAAAATAAAAGCCCTGATATGTCAGTGGAAAAATAAAAAAGTTATCGCTCTGGGAAGGGGAGAACAGAAAACAAACATGAAAAAAAAACGCCTTGTCGTTAAGGGGTTAAAGGAGTATTGCCTTAGGTGATATATGGAAAAGCTGCTGCCAGGTCAATACAAGTTGAAATGGTCACTATGATTCTGTAAAACCGTAGCAAGCTCTAGTCCTTTCAGTAGGGGTGTCCACCATTCATAAGTTAAGAAACAAGACAGGTATTTACAAATGAACATTCTGCAGATAAACTACTTCTAAAAATATTCAGGGTGTTTGCAGGGTGCCGGTTAAACAGAGAACTCCTTCTGTGACTACTACTAACTGTCAGAGGCATAACTTCAAGCTCTTGGGCCCTAGTGCAAAAAGCGAAATGGGGCATCCCAGTTACCATGCGCAATTTGCAATACTGGTGTTTTTATGTGGCAAAAGGGCTTTGGGGGCCCCCCTGATCCCCCCTAAACTTTCTCATTGGTCAGCAAAAACCCGCCAATCAGAATAGGAGCGAAGTAAACCATTAAACCTAGGGAGAGCTATTGACCCCGGGATCAAGGCGGGACAGTTCAAAATCAGTAAAAATGAAAAAAAGAGCTGTTTTGGCTGAGCTAGGGGGGCTTGCTATCTCGGCCATTCGAATAGGACGACGGGGACCTTTATAGCCTATTGAAATTTGAACCAATCAAAACAAAGGCGGGACAGTTCAAATAAACAGTAAAAAGGAGAAAAAGCTGATTGGTTTGAGCTAGCGGGGCTTGGCTATCCCAGCCAACAGAGCGCGAGCTACTTCTCCCATTGTAGTTTGGAGGATGGGGGAAATGCAATCTCGGCTCTCAGCCCCTTTGGGGCATGGAGTATGATAAAAAATCATTTTTATTATTGAAAAAATATTCTCTAAAAAAGAGAGAAACCTTCTATAGACACAGATCAATTAAAATCCCAACAACGCTTTGTGCGAGACGGCGCTAAATCAGAATTGGGTATAGAAAAATTGCAGGGAAAACAATAATTCAAATTTGTAAGTGCTTCTCATTTGCGGCAGAAGCCCCAAACAGAATAGGAGCCCAAAAGCCCATTAATCCTATGGAGAGTTTTGACCATTATGCCGACCAATTGAAAACTTATACAATTTGAATTCTGTATTTTTCCCCGGGAATTTCTCTTATTGCAAATTTTCCCTTTTGTAGCGCCGGGCTCGGGGCAAACGGTTTTTAGGGATTTAACTGCTTTATTTTTTGGAAGGTTCGCGCTTTACGATAATGTTTTACATTAATAAAATGTTTTTTTTTAAACTTCCATGCCGCAGCACTGACGCCCAGATTGCATTGCGCGATTCTCCATAGACTACAATGGGGGAAGTAGCTCGCGTTTTTGATGGCTGGTATAGCCAAGCCCCCGCTAGCTAACCAATCAGCTTTTTCTGCATTTTGAACTTCCCCCCCCTTTTTTTTTGTTGGTCAATACTTTTCCATAGGTTTTAATGGTTCCTGTCGCTCCCATTCGATTGGGGTTTTCTGCCGACCAATAGAAAAGCTTTCGAATTGAATTTCTGATTCCGGCAATTTCAATACCTAATTCTTGAATTAGGATATGGAAAGTGATTTTGTTTTTGTATTTTTTATTTTTTGGGGTTTTGGGTCTTTTTATGAGAAAAGTTGAAGCCTTTTTAAAGGTTTTTGATTCATACTCTGACCGACATTGGTGATTTCCCCTGTTTTCCCCCCTGTTCGCATTGGAAAAGTTTTCGGCGCAGTCCCCTTCTGCGCCAAGTCCCCACTGCACCCCCACACACTGACAGGGGGGCCCGGGAACTTTTCCCATCATGTATGAGCGCACCTCCCCGGACGGCGAATCTTTGGGCAGCCCGCATGCGCCCAATATCCCCCCACTTTGGCCCCCCCCAAAATACTGGCGGGGGCAGCGGACTTTTCCCCCCTGTAGAGTGCACTACCTGGGCGGCGATCATGGTGCAGCGCCGCACTTCCCTAAGTCCCCCCCCTGCGCCCCCAAACACTGGCGAGGCGCGGCGGACTTTACATGGAATGTACGAGCGCGCCGCCGGTGCCGACATAAATCAGGCGCAGATTTCGCCGGAAGACCGGCTGAAAGATGCGCCCCGACGTGGCGAGATTCATACATGTCGCCCAAAGTGTTTTTGTTTTTCTGTGGTTTTTCTTTTTTTAAATTTTTTTTCATTGTAAGCAATGACCCTCCCATCCTGATGTTAACCGCTGGAGACTGCTGCTTTTATCTTTGCAAGTTGTGGAAAAGGGAGGAGGTGTTTTCTGTTATTTTTTTTTTTATTTCTCACAGAGAAAGGCTTATTTTTAGATTTTCATTAAATAATTTAAAAAAAAATAATAATAATGAGCGCCCCCCGCCCTTTTTTCGGCCAGACAGGTTAAAACCAACAGCTGTGGCCAGGATTGGACTATCCCACAGGTGAACCCCTGGTTGGCCCCTGAACATGGAAAACCTGGAGTTTTTTTAAACTGCATATACATCCTTGGGAGAGGCAGAGAGGCACAGAAAAAGATTGAAAAATCAACAGGCAGAATATAAAAGGAATGTACAGTAGCTGTCAAGTGTGCCTCAGAATCCAGGCTTCAGAATTAAATTCCACTGGTGCTTGCAAGGGGGGTGTGGTTTGGTCATGGCAGTGTGAGGCCGCATCTCAACAGGGCTCCTTTGAGAAGTTTCACTTTCTGGCTGGCTCGCACTCCTAATCATAGGGAAAACCTCCAAAAGAAGGGGCATCAAGCCCCTGGCTCACCCCTCCTCATCCCAGGGTGATGCCATCCTGCGCCCGGTGGCAATCTCCCCGGTGAACCTGGCCCGTGGACCTTTGCAAGATGGTGCCGCCGCCATGTGCTCAGAGCTGCCACTTACAGGAGCGCGCTGCACCCCTCAAGATTGGGACCCGCCGCAACTGCCGAGGGACTCACCCGATTCCCAGACCCATCTGCCTGCGGTCTCTAAACTCCGGGCACCCCGGGACGGCAGCGGAGAAGGACGTCCTCGCTCGGTGGGCTCAGGCGACACTGCTGCATCCGGTCCTCTGTCCTGACTTCGGCAATGGAGGAAGGCGTCGACAGCCCGCCGCTGTGGCCATCTACTGCCCTGAGTGTCCTGCCGGATCCTCCTGTCAGCCAGTCTCCTAGGCTGCTCCTAGCAGACTGCACAGCGGCAGTGTGACCCGCCAACAGTGACCCTGCAGAGGGATTGGATCCAGCTCCCTCTTCTCCTCTACAGGATACAGGTACAGCGCAGGGGTTGGGGGACAATACCCTCCTTATAGACATGGACACTGCCCTGCCATCGCCTGCAGCACTACAAGGGACTCCTTGTCATCCCCACAATTTAACCCATACCCTGTTAACCCCTCCGACCCCAGGGTTGACAGCAGGATATCTGGGTGCCTCTCCTGATGCCTCCACTCATATGGAGTCTTCCTGTGCCTCTCCTCTGCAAGTGTCCTTGTCCTCTGCTAACCAGGTGCTGCAGCACTCCCGGGGCCTTGTCACTCTGCCGGCTCATTCTCATACAGGGAATTATCCCCCTGCTTTTACCCAGACTTTTTCCTGTATTCATTTACCAAAAGGAAATGTTTCTCCCCCACCAATGTCCAGTCCTCCCACCCGTTTACTCCACCCCTTTTAATAGGGGCACACAACTCCTTCACCGAGAAAATGCCGTCGCCACATGGTTTTAACCGGACGTCGTGGGGGGAAAAAAGCCACAGCTTCCCATAACAACCGGGGGGTCAACGCATCTTCCCCTATATCGCATGCTTGGGCCCCCTGCGTGGCCTTCGTCGCCTATTTCAGAATTTTAAATTCCCTTTTCAGGTTTCACCAGTATTGTCAACAAAACCAGGAGGGTTTCTCCAGATGGACCTGTTCCGCCCCCCGGGGGCCCATTCCACTGTCCGCCCCCGGGGTGTCCTCCCAAAACTTTTTTCCCCCACCCAAAACTCCGCCAATCCCCCTCAGAGACGGGGCCCAAATTCCCCCGGGGCCGACCTACCCCAAAGCTACTGCATCGCTGCTGTCTAAGCGGACTTCTCTCAGCTAGCTGGGCAGATATTTAAAGGTGAAAGCAGGAATTTGCGGTTTCCCCAAAAAAGGAACTAACAGAGCTAAAACCCCAAAAGTGTCCATTTTGAAAAAACCCCCGGATTTTCACCCGTGGTTTCCCCATTCAACCTTGCAACCCCTACTACTGGCCACATTTCCACCCAGATATACGCGCTTCAACAGCAACTAGACGACCCCTTGGGAAAAACAACTGCCCGAAAACAATATAAGGAGGGGGGTTTTTCCCCCGAAACTGTCCCTCCCCTGCGGACTTCAATCTTTTCTAACTACAATTTTCCCAAGGGACCTCCTGGGGCCCCCCCTCTACCCCCTTCATAGAGTTTGGACAGAGCGCATAGGGCATTGCGCCCTCCCAACCGGGGTTTCCAAAACCCCCAGGGATGTCATTTGTAAAATACTTTTTTTTCCCCCAATTAAAAAGACACCTAAGGGGAGCCCGGAAAGAAACAAAAAGATTTTGTATGATAAATTCGCCCCAAAACTATTGCTGCGGATCTCTCCAGAACCCACGTTAGCTCAAAGGGCCGCCCCAAACCCCTTTTTACAGGTGTTTCAAGGAACGGAACATTCCATACAGAGGGGGTTTCCCCTTTCCCCACATTGTCCGAAAGGGCGACTTGACTTTATCTCTTCGCCCCCCTTTGATGACGCCCATCCTTTCTTTCAGGATTTTAACATTCAAAATCTGGTTCCCCCCAACCCGGGCCCCCTTTTCCCACCCCTCTGCCTGCGGGGACCACTTTTCCAAAGCAGGCCCAAACTGCCGCCCAAAAAGACCCCGCGCAGGGAGACGTTACCCGGGGGGACTCATCACCTTTTTTTCCCAACCCAATTTGGGAACCCTTGCAGGGGATTTTTCCCTGGGGTTTTGGTATCCTTTTCGGGTTTATGAAATTTTTAGGGGCCCTTTTAAATTTTGGAGACCCTAGATGGCGCCCTGTTCCTACAAGAAAGGGTTTTGCTTGAGATTTTTTTCTCTAAAAATTTATAATGTTATCATTGTTATATGCTTATGTCGCCCCCTCAGGGTCTCTCTGTGACCCATTGCTTTTCTCATATTGTTCTGTATTCTATTGTGCGGGGTGATTTAAAACTCTTTCATGTTTTACGATAGGGCCCTTTCCCCTCTTTTAATTTTTGGGCTCCCCATCCCGTGGGGGACATGTGACCCTGCCCCCTTTTTTATCCCAAAAATCATTTTCTACGGGGGCCCAACTATGGGGGATTCTGTGTTTTTATATTCATTTTTTTTTTATCCCCCCCAAAGGATTTTCCCATATAGGTTTAAAATTGTAAATCTAGGGACTAGGGGCCCTTACATATCAAGACTTTTATTTCCCAGCCCCCGGTTCTTTTGTGCCGCTTTGGGGGTTCTTTCCCCCCTTGCCCTTTCCCTTTGTTTCTTTGCCTCCCCCCCCCCTTTTTTTTTTTTTTCCTTAACAAACCTGAGAAAAGGGGTTTGGGTTTTGTACTTTTTCCCCTTAAACGTAAGGTTCAGTAGTCTTCTTTTCAAAAAACCCCAAATTTTAAAAAATTGGGCCCTTTGGGGCCCCGGCGTTGCAAATAAAAATTTTTTTTATCCCAAAACTGTTTTTTTCCCAAACCAACCCAGGTCCAGACCCAAAGGGAAACCCGACCCTGGCGAAATCGGGGCCCGGGGAATGTCGAGTGGTTTTCCCTGGCTCGAAAACTCATCCTATCTCGGGATGTTTCGGGGGTCATGTTTTTCACCTTATTTAAAACGTCCCACTCCCCGGCCACTTTATTAGGTACACCATGCTAGTAAGGGGTTTGGGGCCCCCCTTTTGCCTTCAAAAAACTCCCCTCAATTTTTTTTTTGCATAGTTTCCCAAAGGTTTTTTGAAAACGATTAATTTGGGGGGGGTTTTAAAATTTAAAAAAGGGGGCCCCAAAAAGAGTGAAAAGAAAATATTCCCCAAAACCATGAAAACCCCCAAAACCCCCACCTAAAACCGTTGTACAAGGCGGATGGACCTTGCTTTCATGTTGTTGACGCCAAATTCTGACCCTACCATCGAATGTCCGCAGCAGAAAATTGAAAACTCATCAGAAACCCGGCAACGTTTTTTTCCAAACTTTTGGGCGTCCAAATTTTGTTTACTTGGGCAAAATTTGGGGCCCCAGTTTCCCCGTTCTTTAAACTGAAAAGGGGTGGCCCCCCGGGGGGTTTTCTTTGCTGCTTTTAGCCCATCGCCCCAAAGTTTGCCGTACTGTTCGTTCAGAGATGCCCCTTTGCCTACCTTGGTTGTTTAAGGGGTGGGTATTTTTAGTCATGTTGCCTTTCTATCAGCTCGAACCAGTCCCGCCCATTCTCCTTTGACCCTGGGATCAACAAGGGAAAATTTTCCCCCCCACAGGACGCCGCTCACTGGAAAGTTTTTTTTTTTTTTTCCGACCATTTTTCTGGGAAAAACCTTTGAAAAATGGGGTTTTGGGGTGAAAAACCCGGGAGATCAGCAGTTTCTGAAATACTAGACCAGCCCTTTGGGCCCCCAAAAACCAAAGCCACCTTTTAAAGGCCTCAAACCCCCTTTTTTTCCCCATACTGATTGGTTTGGGAAATGCAGGAGATTGTTTTTGAAACCCTTCTACATGCCTAAAGCATGAGTTTTTCCCCCCATGTGATTGCTGATTAGAAATTAAGTGTTAACCGGGGGGGAGTTGGAAGGTGTCCTTTAAAAAAGTTTGGGCCCGGGGAGGGTATATGCCCCCAACCAGGGACAAATTTGGGTTTTTTTTCCCGAAAATTTTTTGGATATTTGCCCCCCATATAAAAAACGGTCGTGTTTGGCGGGGATTTTTTAAATTTAAAAACCCCGGAACCCACCCTAGACAATTCAAACAGGGAAATCTTTCCCTTTCCTACAAATCCCCTAAAACAGGTTTGGAAAGGGCCCCCCTTTTTCCGCTCAGCGACACCTGGGCCCCCTTCAAACACCCAAAATGATAGGAATTTTCGTTCTTTCGAGCGCCCCATAATTTCCCATAGTCCATAGACTATATACTGGTTTTTCACATGGTGCCCGTCCTTTGGGTTTTCCCCCACTTTTTTTGGGCAGCATCCTTTGGTCGGGCCCCGCACCTTTTTATGGGGCTTTCTGTTCCCCTTTGTTCCCCCCCAACCGCCGTGGTCGTGGCGCCTGAATAAACTCTTTCCCTTTATACTGTATGTGTTCCCCTTACCTATTTTTCAATCCATTGAGCACTTTCCCCATTTTTTCATTCCCATGCACATCTTCTCCTGTGTGAAAATTTGGGGGGCACTCAAATTTTTGTGCTCGAGGGGTCTTTATCAGGCAAAGGTGCGAGACTTTAAAAGGGATAGGGCTTCTAAAAATTTCAGGCGGCGCTGCGGTTAGTGGAGAGGGCTTGAAAAACCAAAAATAAACAAAGGGTTTTACCCCGGAAGTGTTAGCAGACCTTCTTGCTGCAAAGGCTGGGGAAATAAACAGCTTTTTGAAATTTTCTTTGGAAAAGATTTTGAAAAATGGGTCGTAGGGAAATTTTTTAAAAAGGGAATAAAAAAAGGGGCCCTTACGGGTAGGGCGTTACGTCATCAAAATTATACAAAAATACCAAACCCTTTCCCGGTTTCCCCGAAGGGGGCATTTTCAATACGAACCCGTTTCCCTTTAAAAAACCGGGGTCTGGGCCCTTTCTGAATTGGAGGCCTTTTACTATAAAAGGAAACTCTCTCTGGTTTTCAAAAGTCTACCGGGGGGGAAAAAATCCAGGGCCCAGCAGTTTCACGAGCAAATTTTAAAAAGGTGTTCCAGGATTCCTTGCCCCCAAAATGCTAGAAGCCTTCAATTTTTTTTTCTTTCAGACAATTTTTTCCCCAAAATAATCCCCCCTGGCCCCCACGCGGTTATTTCCCCAAACCGGTTTAAAAAAACCCCACAAACCTGCCGGGAGTTTTTTAGACCCCTTTCCTTATTAAATGTGGACAATTTAAAAAATTTTGCCAAGTTACTGGGGAAAGGCTGAACCTGCCCTTCCGGGTCTGATTCACCCGGGAAAAGGGGGGTTTTTTTCCCGGGGAAAGGGGGGCCCGTGACAACCCCCCTAAAGCGCTTGAAAATAATCCACCCCCGCCCGCTCCCAGGGAAAATCCCCTGGATGGGTTTCCCGTCCTGGACCCCCGGGGAAGGCCCTTTGATAGGGTTTTCTTGGCCCCTCCCTATTTTCCACCCCCCGCCGTCTGGGGTTTGGGCCCTTTTCTGTTCCAAGGGTTATGGCCCCCTAACTTCTCTTTCTGGGGCAGCCCCAAAATCATGGGCCCCCCCTTTCAGATCCTTTTTGGGAACCTAACGGCAAAAGACAGGGGGCCCACTTTCGCCTCTCCCCATTTTTTTTGGGGATGGAGAAAACCGCTTTTCTGCCATTCGCCCCAAATGGACATTAAGGGAATTTTTCCCCGGAGTGCATGAAATAAATGTTTTGCTTTCGCGGGGGTGCCTTCTGCTTTATTTTAATGGGCCCCCTGACTTCTATGCCGGGTTTGATTCCCCAGTTTTGGGGCGTTTTTTGGGTCCCGGGGCCAATTTTAAAATTAATGTTTCCAAAACGGGAATTTCCCGAAATTGGTCTTCCTCCTGGTGTACTTCAACAGCTGAAATTCTCCTACCCATTCTTGTGGCCCCCCGCGGGTATCACCTACCTAGGTATTAAAGGGGTTTTGCCACGATGTAATGTTGACATGGGATCCTCCAAAATGGGTTTTTAATCACTTTTCTAAATATATGTGATTACAAAAATTGCAGCCTGAGAGAGCTACAGCCTTCCTTACATGCCCTTGGTTACTTCAAAGAGTCTATTAGATACGGCCTGACAAGAGCTGGACGGGCTTGCGCAGAGAGAGCTTCTTATCTGATGAGACTGAGCTGCAGAAGTTTTTAAGGCACCGGGTAGCAATATGTTTTCTTTTGTATACAGAATAAACTAGTTGTAGAGTGATTAGATACCTGCTTTATCTGATGACAGGGAACATGAAGAAGCTTTCAAGCTGCTGTGTAGAATAGGTGTTCTCTTTTGTATATAGAAGCCACAAGTTATAGTTTTTTTATTTCAGTGAACATGTCACAAGATCCCTTATGCACAGCTCTGTGCTCTCCGCTGTGTGTGTCTCTCTCTCTTTCAGCTCCGTGATTTGTTTACATTACATTAGCATCTTAGCAGATAAGGCTCTTCCTGACAGTGCAGTGTATGAGCCTGTGTCTGCTGTATTTAGAATCCACTGCTGTACTGTTTATTATTTCACTTAAGTTTTGAGATGCTCCCTTTGGATTCCTCACTCCTCGCTCGCCCTCCCTCTCTCCCCTGCAGCTTCATGACTCAGTGTGATTTGTTGACATTCTGCCTGGGCTAAGCTGAGAGGTAAGAATCTTTGTCTCGGTAAATCCCCTTTAAAATTCCCGGGGACTTAGCCAAACGTTTCTCTCTGAATTTTGAGACACTTCTTCGAAAGATCTCCTCGGATTTAGATAGTTGGGGTAAACGAGAGTTCTCCTGGTTTGGGAGGGTGAACATCCTTAAAATGACAATCCTCCCCCGACTATTGTACCTTCTCCAAACCATACCCATTTATATTCCTAACTCATTCTGGAAGAGAGTTCAGCATATTTTTACCAATTTCATTTGGTCCTCACATCGACCGAGACTTGCTTACTCCCTGTTAACGAGACATAAAAGTACTGGAGGTTTGGGCCTACCGGACTGCAAGAAATATTATATGGCAGCGGCCTACTCTCGGGTCCTGGACATGGTGTGCCCAGGAGGCGGTAAGCTTTGGACTCAGTTAGCTAGGGCGGTTTGTCCTTTGTCTTTGGCCTCGCTCCCTTGGATCTGGACTCAATCCCTGGTTGACAGGTATCCAACCTCATTTACGACGCGTCATACGCTCACCACGATCATCACTTACAAATTCTCCTATAATTTAATTGATCGATCTGGGCCATTAGTTGATAATCCTGCATTCCCTCCTGGCCTGGAAGCTCCCTCTTTTCTCGCATCCTCCAAAATAAATCCACTTCGCTTCAATACTTTGGCTCGGGGATCTGACATTCTCCCGCTCCGGTCCCTTCCTACGGAGATGACGTCTAATCCCCTCTCTTTCTTTCAATATGCCCAACTACACCACTTTTTTAACTCCCTCAAGCAAACGGGTGATTTTGGGAGACCTCTTTCACCCTTTGAACAAATGTGCCTTCTTAATACACCTCCGCGGCATGTCATTTCTTCCATTTATAGGGAATTATCCTCTACCCACTGGTCCACATTGCGATCTTTTTGTAAGGCCTGGGAGGACGAACTGCATGTATCTTTCTCGCTAGCCCAATGGCAACGCTGTTTCACCCTTACTCATAGAGCGGTGATTGTCGCTAGAGCCCAGGAAACGTCTTTCAAAATTCTCTCCAGGTGGTATAGGGTTCCCTCCCGTGTGCATAAATGGTTCCCCTCTGTGCCAGATACTTGCTGGCGGTGTGGGCTGGAGGTGGGCACCATGGTACATATCTGGTGGGAATGTCAGTCATTGAAGAGTTTCTGGGATGCAATTTTTGACATTATTCAGGAGCTTACTAGCTTTGTGTTACCCAAGACTCCGGAGGCAGCTTTACTTTTCATGTTTGACTCCACGATTTCGGTCTATAAAAAATCGTTACTCCGCCATTTGTTGCAGGCCGCCAAGACCATCATCCCTAGGCACTGGCGATCCTCTGACCCACCTGCTATCTCAGAATGGTATGCCGAGGTTTCCCACATCTATCATATGGAGGAGCTCCTGGCCCTCTCTCATGATCAGGTGCAACAGCTCCATAGGACGTGGACCCCTTGGCTCACCTTCTTAAACTCCCCCGCGTCCCACAACTTCCTACGTTAGAACAACTGTGATTCCACTTTGATTCTTACTTTTGAAGTGTTGCCGCCGTAAGTGGCTATCCCTATGTGTGATTGTTTTTGTTTTTTTCTTTCCATCCCTTCTCTTCTTCCCTTTGTTTCCTGTTCCCACGCTCATCTCTTGCTACACTTAAAATGTATTCTTGCCATGGGGTATGTATGTATATGTGTATATATATATATATATATATGCATATGTATATTCTTTCGGACTGTTGACATATGGTTATCTTAGGTACATTATAGTCCTGTTATACTATCATTTATTTATATATTCGTTTTTATGCTTGTCACTGATTGTTTTGTTGTGAATTGTGTTTACACATCAACTCATGTTTCAGGCCTTAGGGCCTCACTTCTTTGTAAATTTTGATATGTAGTGTGCATTTTCGGAGATCCCCAAGTCTCCCTGTTTGCATTTGTTTGCTTTTTGTATAATCTGCCACTTTTTAAAAAAATTCCACTGGTGAGTCCTAGGCACCCCAGTCTGACACTGGCTGCCACCTGACAATATCAGGATGCGATGGTCCATTAATATTGGTCCCTTCACACCCTAAAAATGCCAGTCCATTGTAGACACAGAAGCAGACAACCACATTAATTAGTCCGCTTCTGATGGCAACTAGACTCTTTTTAGTACTACTGGTGCATTGGGTACTGGGTTATTAGTAAGGGGTTAGCGTTAGCCTTTGAGTGACAAAAACACTGTTGACCGTGGACGCTATCTTAGCTCTGAGATCGCCGTTCTGGTTAACGATTGGCACCTCAATATATGGCACTCCAACACAGGCTTTTGTTTAAGGGCTTGTTCACAAGGAGTTTTCACTCCTACAAGCGCTTTGTAGATCCGTCTTGGGGACCGAAAGAGCGGACCCCAAGATGAATCTAACAATTAGCAGTGACTTTATCACTGCTCGCTATTAGGAAGACATAGCAGCATTCAGATGAGAGATCGCCGCTGCGTGTTTAAAAAGCGCCGCTTGGGTCCGTCTTGAAAATAATTATTGCATATATTTGTAGGTATATACTACTCACCTCCTTGTGTTGTGCAAAACCCAATCACAACACTTTGAGGCTCAATACAATTTTTCTGGAACTGTTGTAAACCAATGTCTGCTGCAGGGTGTCGGTTGAAGGTCCTTTTCCTCTTAGGCTATGTTCACACGGCTGATTTGGGGATGGATTTCAGTCCGTATTGCGCGCTGTACTGCGCGCAAATATGGCTGAAATCCATCCCTGTCATTACGGTAATCCACAGTAGAGAACTTTGGATTCCGTCTCCTTTCCCCGCTCGCTGGATTTCGCGAGCGGGGAGAAAGTGACATGCACGTTATCCCGGCGGGATACGCGCTGTGGATAATGAATGTCTATGGGGCCGGCGAGCTGTTGGCCCCCCAGCCCCCGCTGCACGGCACACGCCGTAATTGCGGGGCGATATCCGTTCCGCATTTACGGCGTCAATCAGCCATGTGAACATAGCCTTAGAAGTAGAGGGCAACACTGGAATAATATTCTTGCACAATGGGTAAAAGTTTTCTTCCGCTAAATCTGACCCAGAAAGGCTGCGCAGGACTGTACTTATTGTACTTAAAGATCATAGTTTTATTTGCATACAGAGGAATACGCATTTCGGGGGACATGTATGAAAACTGTCTTGGTCTAAGACTTTTCTTTTTTCCCATATCAACCAAGGGGAACATTGATTGGTTGCTATGGACAACAAGAAAAGTCTTAGACCAAGACAGTTTTCAGACATGTCCCCCTTCGTGTCTAACACCAGACACTTCATCAGTTCCAATACCAGTTCAGGTATTAGGACTGATTAAGTGTCTGGTGTTAGACATGAAACGCGTATTCTTCTGTATGCAAATGAAACTATAATCTTTTAGTACACTAAATACAGTCCTGCGCAGCCTTTCTGAGTCGGATTTAGCTAAGGGGAAGAAAACTTTTACCCATTGTGCAAGAATCTCTTTTAAAAAAAACAAAAAACCTCAAAGTACGGTACCTAAAAAAGTGAGAAATCATGTCTGACAGGGTAAGTGGTACATTTAAGAGTTATAGATACATGGAAGTTATTGCAATAAAGTTACTTTATGTAATAGCTAATAGCAATTGTCTCATTGTTAAAAGGACCTTTCTACTAAAATAGGCATTATCCAAAGTTTAATAATTGATAACATGCTTTTGATCTAATTTGTTTAGAGAGACTCTGCTCGGTATACAGATTGGTTGAAAACTGTAAAAGAAAGTCACGGATCGGTGGAACTGTCCTCATTGTCTTTAGCAACCACAATAAATAAAAGGGGGATATACATTATACAAGCACCCAAAGATAACAAAAAGGTGATTATTCTGAAAACAACAGGTTTGGAATCTTTTTTTTAGCGTGTTTTCTGTTGTCCATGCATATATTGTTCTATGCAATTAACAAACCAATCAGACTATTCAATCATGTCTGCTAAATATCCCTAATGATAAAGATTTTAATTTATTTATATGCAAATTATTTTGCACAATAGCAAAATAATTGTAAAAATGTCATATTTCAGCCATATCATTGCCATGATAATGATTTATTACAAGCTGCTGGATAGCTTACCTGAGTCTTTATTGTTAAGTTTCTTTACTAATTTGTGCTTTTCCTCTGCTGCATTTAGCCTCCATTCTATACAACTGAGCAGTTGCATTTCCTTTTTTAAAATTGTTTCCTTTCATTGTGTAAAACTACAGGCCCTACGATCCTTTGCTGTGCTTGGTCTGTCTTTCTCTCTTCTAACCTCAGTCTCAGTGCACACCCTCCCGTTTCCTATCTCATGTTGAAAGCTTTGGAAGGCAGGAACAAATGGTGGGGCTATCATGTACAAAATAACGCAACAGATAGTGGTTTGAGCTAGAAACCAATGCTGCTCCCCGCTTATCAGAAAATAATTAATCAGATGGGGAATAAAATATAACTTTTAATAATGCCTAGATAAAAAGGTAGCCAAAAACTAACCAATAAATACAAAAAGGCGGTCCTTTGAAGAGGCAGTATTGTACTGTCTGCAGGAGATTGTCCACACTCCATTACATCTCAGCATCCACTTAAGGAGAAGCAGCATTGCCTGCTCTTTTATGAGCTGCATTGTTCAGCCTATTATGGATATGGCAAATTGACAAGTGCACTAGATTCTTGTTACACATCATTGTGGATTTGGCATGCTAAAGGTATTGTAAGTGACATGTATTTTGTAATAGATACGGGTCATTATTGAGACTTTCCTTTGACTAGTTAAGAGAATTCTTGGTAAGTCTTGCTTTTCTTGTGTATTATCACAATTTGTAAGTGGATGCATTTAGGAGCGATAAATATACTCTGAGGCAGTGTGCGTTATTGCGCCTAGCTGTCTATTTTTTTTTTATACATGTGTGTTTATATTCACTATTGAATCACACTATTTATTTGTATGTTGGTTAAGTCTAGCCCTTGTTGTATATAGCCCTTCTGCTTTCTTTTTGGCTTGTAAGGTATTTATATCCCTTTCTTCTTCCAAAATAGTCCCTTGAGGAAATCTTTGTTGGTATATGGAAGAGATTGAAACATGTTGGGACTTGTTAGGGATTTTTTAGGGCTATTGTCATAGGTATTTGGTTCTGGACGGGAATGCCCTTATTGGGGCGCACATCTTGTATCATTAGGCTAGGGTTTGTATAGTAGTTATAGGGCAATTTAGGTTTAGACACGCTTTTTCATATTATTATGTTTTTTGTATTTATTAGGTAGTTTTTGGCTACCTTTTTATCTAGGCATTATTAAAAGTTATATTTTAGTCCCCATCTGATTAATTAGCTATCATGTACAACCACAGGAAGTCCACTTAAAATGTAATAAAATTACATGCAAAAGTGCTTTACTTTATTTGTTTTTTTTTTCCCACTGGACAACCCCTTTAATTATTGTTATTTTATGGCATAGTCTAGTTTTCAAGCAATATCTTATTACATACAACCTGTAGTATCTTTTACGCAGCATTTAACCCAATTGAATTTAGGATGTATATTACTATACATTACATTTCTACTATACAGTATATAACTAACACAACACATGTTCTTTGGATGATACCTATATCATTATACAGATTACCCTAGACGGTGTGATGCAATTAAATCTTCAAGAAGAAAAAGACCACAGCATAAATGAACGCTGCTACACACTGGAGGAGTTGAAGGAATTGCTGAATAAACTTATGCTTATGTCTGCTAAAGGAGACCAAAGCAATAAAGAGGTTGAAAAGTTTTCAGAGGTAAGATACAGTAACAATAACATCAAGGGTCTGTAAAGACAAGTATAGAATTTGAAACATTTTGCTCACAATTTTTTTTTTAAATTGGTTCAAAACTGAATGTTTAAAAGAAAATGTTATCAAAACAGCAAAACTATTTCTAGGTACCGCTCCAGCAAAATCTTTTGTTTCTCTTCACATACTGCTGATGAAAATGGTTAAGGGGTTGTTAAAACATGTACTTGTGTGCAGTATGGCATATTCTTGGTGCTTATTATGGTGATTTTCCCCTAGTAACTTTGGCTCTGTTCACATCTGCATTCTGTTTTTTGCAATTATCGAACACCATAAATCAGTGCCAGATCTGCTCCATGATGGACACCGAAGATGCCTGATGAACCCCAGTAATGTATTACAGGGTCTGTCTGTTATTTTTATGGGAAAAATAGTGCTGCTTGCATTATTGCTTTTCCCATCAAAAAGGAATCTGTAAACGAATTTCTAAGAGATTATTTTTATCACTATTATTTATTTTAAAGCACCATTAATTTCAGGGTGCGGTAAATTTGAATGGGGTTACATACATAGAAAAATCACAGAAAAATTGGAAATTATTTACTCAAACACACACCACAGGCCATACTTGCAGCTCAATGGCTGAGCTAAAGACTGAACTCAGTAGGAGGCAACACAGGCCCCTGTGCTGCTTGCAGAGCCGCCAACAGAAATTTTAGGGCCCCATACAGCTGAAGCACCTGGCCCCCTCCCTGTAAACCCCACCCCCAGCAACCTGATCGCCCCGCCCCCAGCAACCTGATCGCCCTGCCCACAGCAACCTGATCGCCCCTCCCCCCGCAAAAAAACGGCCTCTAGGACATAAATGAGCCCATTTTACCACATAATACAGTGTGCAAAAAAGAACTGTATTGTGTAGTACAATAGCGAGTCACACATCTGTCTGTCTCACACATCTGTCTGTCTCACATATCATAGACAGACGGCTAAGTAGCTCCATCCATATCCCCCACCGGCCCACATACAAGATCCCCCTCCCCGTTTCCCTTGGTCACTCACCTCACCACCTTCCAAATTAATCACCAGCAAGAAAGTAAAAGTGTTATTCCTATCACAGGGTCAGGTGTTCCCTCTTCTACAATCAGGGACACGTGTGCGCTGCCACTATACTAACGCCAATATGAACTATAACACCACCATATTGAGACTACATAGTGATCCGACACCAGCTCAGGTTACATCACATTACAGTGAATACAGCACTGATCCAATATAGAAGTAAAATAACCCCTGACATCCAGGGACTCACCGGAGACGTCCTATCTGATGAGTCGTTCTCTTCTCTTGAGTCGTTCTTTTTCCCTTCTCTTCTCCATCCATTCCACACCACCATGATGACTTGTCCCAGCCACAAATTACACACAAATATCTTAGAATACTCAATTTTCCAGCATTTCTTTACCTATTCCCACCTCTGTACAAACTACCCAGGGGTGGGAGGACGGGTACAAGCCATAACTTAGAGGCCTAGTATGGGCTGCTCCCCTCACAATTACATTACCAGGTAGGTAGACAAGACCCTAGCTAGGTTGGCAAATGTGCAAGGCCCCAGATAATTAGATAGGCCCTATTTAAGTAGGTAGATGCCCACTGGATAAGTTGATAGGCCAGCCCAAGGTAGGTTGGTGGGTACCTAGCCATGGGTGGTAGGTAAATAGCCCCCAGGTAGAGAAGCAGGCCCCAGTTAGGCAAGTTGATAGGCTACAGTTAGGTTGGTGGACCCCAGTTAGGTAGGCTGTATGTAGGTGGTTGCCCTCAGCTAGGTAAGGTGTAGGTAGTTAGGGCCCCCTTTATAAAGGCTGCAAGCAGTTAGGGACCCCCTTTAGGTAGTATACAGGCAGTTAGGACTTCCCTTTAAGTAGTATACCGGCAGTTAGGGCTTCCCTTTAGGTAGTATACAGGCAGTTATGGTCCCCTTTTAGTTAGTATACAGGCAATCAGAGTCCCCCTTTAGGTAGTATACAGGCAGTCAGGGTCCCCTTTAGGTAGTATACAGGCAGTTAGGGGTCTCCTTTAGGTAGTATACAGACAGGGGCCTCCTTTAGGTAGTATACAGGCAGTTAGGATTTCCCTTTAAGTAGTATACAGGCAGTTAGGGGTCTCCTTTAGGTAGAATACAGGTAGTTAGGGGACTCCTTTAGCTAGTGTGCAGGAAGTCGGGGCCTCCTTTAGCTAGTGTGCAGGTAGAGTCCCCTTTAGTTTGTAGGCTGTCAGGGCCCCCTTTAGTTTGTAGGTAGCCAGGGTCCCCTTTAGCTTGTAGGTGGCCAAGGCTCCCTTTAGTTTGTAGGTGACCAGGGCCCCCTTCAGTTTGTAGGTTGCCAGGGCCCCCTTTAGTTTGTAGGTGGCCGGGCCCCCTTTAGTTTGTAGGTGGCCAGGGCCCCCTTTAGTTTGTAGGTGGCCAGGGCCCCTTTAGTTTGTAGGTGGCCAGGGCCCCCTTTTTTTTTTTTTTAAACCAAAAATTAAGTTTATTTAAGAAATATGCAGGAAATACATCATCAGTAGAAGGAAGTAGCATATATAAAAAAGAAACAGATACAGATATATAATTTCGTCATTCAATTATATCATCCAATTAAGGTTACATCAAAGAATTAGTACGAAAAACTATGCAGAGCATAAGATAGTCATGGCATTCCTAGCATACAATTGTATCAGGATAATAAGAGAAACTAGACTGGAATAACAACCAGCCTTAACAATAAAACCCTTTTCTAAGTCAAGAATTGTGTGTGTGTGCATCCAATACTTTTCTGTGCGGACATCATATACCCTCATAGGAGGTCCGTATAAGCTGTAGGATCTACAAGGTAATGTTCTGGAAGTCATAGTGGGTGAATAGGCACGTAACCCAGGGCCAACAACAGATCTCTACTAAGTACCTCTAAGCGACATAAGGAATGGCCAAAGCCGTATGAGTGGAGTCAATCCAGTCCTTCCAGACCCTAACAAATTTGTCTGGGCACCCACGATGTAGGTAAATATATTTTTTAAAAGGGAGGGTGGCATTTACAGATTTTATCCAATCCTGTAGTCCAGGAATATAAGAGGACATCCAATGTCGGGCTATAGTTTTCCTAGCAATAAAAAGAAGTTCAGTGAGACATGTGCGGGTCACCAAGGATGGGTAGTCCTCTGGATCCAAGAATAATAGGCAAGCTTTTGGGTCATCTGGTACCGGGCAGCCCATTCTATCATTCAAGAACCTAAGGATTTGTTGCCAGAAACCTTGGATCTTGGGGCAAGCCCACAGTAAGTGGAAAAAGGAACCCGGAACAGAGAGACACTTCGGACAGAGATCAGGAATCTCCGGTCTGAATTTATGTAAGCGTGTGGTGGTATAGTATGCACGGTGTAATATGTACAGTTGGGTTACTCTTTCCCCATATTTCGGAGACACTAATTTGGGGGTCTCCAAGGCTACAGCCCATTGATCCTCTGTTATGGGTCCCACGTCCCCTTCCCAAGTACTCTTCTTACCCCGGAATGGGTCCCCCAACTTTCTTTTCAGTAGTAATGCATGAAAGCATGTTATGAGGCCTCTTGGTGGGGGGGATAGCAGCAAAGGGGGTATAGGAAAATCTTGAAAAGCAATTTGATTCATTGGAAATTGCGTATGTAGGGCATGTCTTAGCTGAAGATAGTGGAAAAAATGCGTGTTAGGAATTTCATATTCCCCAGCTAAATCCTGAAATGACTTAAGCGTCAAGTTTTCATATAATTGGAATATGTATATCACCCCCTTTCCCTTCCATACAGAGCCCTCCAGTGCTTGAAGTTCCTGCATATTATTATTGTTCCAAAGGGGTGTATATGCATCTACACCTGATTGGTAGTATAAGTCTTTCACCCGTTTCCATATTAAAAGGCACTGTTTGAGAATGGAGGGACCCTGGTGGCAGTGGATAGGTCTAAGAGGTGCTGAAAAGAGAAAATGCAAGGGGTGTATGTACACCGGGTTCCACGGTTTAATTAGTAGCTCCATCACCCTTAGGAGATCCATTTCCCGCCATCTAACCAAGTGGGAGAGTTGAGCCGCCCAGTAGTATGTCCACAGGTCAGGGAAGGAGATGCCTCCCTGTTCCCATGGGTGCTGTAGGACATGTAAGGACAGACGGGCCCTACCACTATTCCAAATAAAGAAGAGCAGAATAGAGTTTAAAGCCCTAAATATAGTGGAATTGAGATATATTAGAGACTGAATAAAGACATACAGGATTTTAGGGAATAAGATCATCTTTACCAAGCTAATCCTAGCCATGAATGACAGGGGTAATTTACTCCACCCTTGGATTCTGTTGCGAAGGTAGGCTAGAAGTGGGGCGATATTGAGGTCATAGAATTCCGTTAGGGATCTAGATATAGTGATTCCCAGGTATGTAATCTGAGATGACCACCGCAGTGACAGAGTCGAGGCCTGCTGCGGGGGGGGGCAAAAGAGTCCAAGGGCAGTAAATGGGATTTTTCAATATTAACCTGTAGCCCAGAGTACTGGCCAAATGTATCGACTACTCCTAAGGCTCTGGGAAGTGAGTGTTCTACATCTCGCAAGTACAAAAGAGTATCATCTGCGTATAGGCTGATTTTCTCATGTAAAGAGCCCATCTCAAACCCAATTATGTTTGTGTCTGCTCGTATCCGAGCGGCTAAGGGCTCGATGGCCATAGCAAACAGAAGTGGCGACAGAGGGCACCCCTGTCTGGTACCCCTACGCAAGGATAGTGAGTCCGATATGAGGCCGTTCACTCTAACTTTGGCGACTGGCTGATAATATAGGAGTTTGACCCAGGAAATAAAAGATGGACCAAAACCAAACCTCTGAAGAACCAACCACAGATAATTCCATTCCACAGAGTCAAAGGCCTTGTTTGTGTCTAGGGATACTAAGAGCCTGGTCCCTACATTCGAGTGAGGAGCCTGCATATTCATGAAGAGTCGGCGCAGATTTATGGCCGTGTGCTTACCCGGCATAAAACCTGTCTGATCCTAATGTACTAGGGAGAGGATAACGGAGTTTAGGCGAATGGCCAAAACCTTGGCCAGTATCTTAACATCCATCTGGAGGAGGGATATCGGTCTGTACGATGAACACAGTTCAGGATCCCGGCCAGGCTTAGGGATAACAACAATCAATGCTTCCCTCATTGAGGCTGGGAGACATGCCGCCTCCTTTGCCTCATTGAACAATCTAAGTAGTAGGGGGCCAAAGTATTCGGATCTTGTTTGAAGAACTCAATAGGTAACCCATCAGTTCCGGGAGATTTGGCGTTTTTAAAGGAGGCAATGGCCACCTGTATCTCCTCAGGGGAGATGGGGGCTTCCAACTCGGCATGTTGCTCCTCTGATAGGGAGGGTAATGCCACAACTTGCAAATATTCCCCAATCTCCGCCTCAGATACTAACGTATTAACATCGTACAGATCTGCATAGAACAAGCGAAACTCTTCCGCCACCTGCTTAGGGTTGGAAATAATCTCTCCATCGGGCTGCCTCAGGCTTGTAATGACCGGGGGTTCATGGGACTTCTTAGCCATACAGGCTAAGAGTTTACCACAGCGCTCACCCATTTCATAGAATGATTGTCTAGTAAAGAATGTAGTGCGAGTCTCCCGATCTCGCAATAACTGTGTATATAATTTCTGTCGCAAGAGCCAGCCTGATTTATTGTCCTCCGTTGGATCTCTGACATATGCTAGCAACGCCGCCAGGGCCCCCCTTTAGTTTGTAGGTGGCCAGGGCCCCCTTTAGTTTGTAGGTGGCCAGGGCCCCCTTTATGTTTAGGTAGAGTCAGGGCCCCTTTAGAGTTAGGTAGCCAGGGCCCCCTTTAGAGTTAGGTAGCCAGGACCCCCTTTAGGGTCAGGTAGTCAGGGCCCCCTTTAGATTTAGGTAGCCAGGGCCCCCTTTAGAGTTGGGTAGCCGGGGCCCCCTTTACAGTTAGGTAGCCAGGGCCCCCTTTACAGTTAGGTAGCCAGGGCCCCCTGTAGAGTTTAGGTAGCCAGGGCCCCTGTAGAGCTAGGTAGCCAGGGCCCCTGTAGAGTTAGGTAGCCAGGGCCCCCTGTAGAGTTTAGGTAGCCAGGGCCCCTGCAGAGTTTAGGTAGCCAGGGCCCCTGCAGAGTTAGGTAGCCAGGGCCCCCTGTAGAGTTTAGGTAGCCAGGGCCCCCTGTAGAGTTTTAGGTACCAGGACCCGTAGAGTTTAGGTAGCCAGGGCCCCCTGTAGAGTTTAGGTAGCCCGGGCCCCCTGTAGAGGTTAGGGAGCCAGGGACCCTGTAGAGTTTTTGTAGCCAGGGCCGCTTGTAGAGTTTTTGTAGCCAGGGCCCCCTGTAGAGTTTAGGTAGCCAGGGCCCCCTGTAGAGTTTAGGTAGCCAGGGCCCCCGGTAGAGTTTAGGTAGCCCGAGCCCCTGTAGAGTTTAGGTAGCCAGGGCCCCTGTAGAGTTAGGTAGCCAGGGCCCGCTTCCTTTTATATATAAAAGAAAAACAACCACTTACCTCGCTCTCACTCATGCTCCTGGCCGCTCCCGGACGCTCCCCGCCAGCTTCTACTGCAGCCCTGCATAGGCGACGTGGTGATGTGACGTCACCGCGCCTACATCAGTAGTAGGGGCCGATCAGCGGAGCGGAGCGCTAACGCCGCTGTGCTCCGCTGACACCGCGCAGCCCCGGGAGTGGAGGACATTAGTCCCCGACTCCCGGGCCCAGTCTCTGAGCACTCGGGACCCCGGGCCGGGGCGTGCAGCGACAGGAGGCGGCAGCTGAGCCCTCGGGAGCGGCAGCACTCCCACGGCATACCGGAGCACGGGGCCCACACTGTGGGCCTGTCCGAGCCAGGTTCGGCGGCTGCGCCGCCAGGCCCCGCTCTATCATGAGGAATAAGCAGGCCCCCTTATTCCACCGGTCCCCGTACAGGAGTACCGGCTGTACCCCCTGTACGGCGGCCTTGGCTGCTTGGGAAAGAGAAAGGGGTGCAGGTAATTGCCGGGCAGTAGCTCACACACCCCTCCTCTAAGGGGACAATTAGATGATAAAAAACTGCAATTAGATGATAAAAACTGCACATTGAATTGATACCTGTTCACACCAGTATGCAGGAAAGCAACCAACCACACACCCTCTATGCATGGAGGGGGGGTTGTTGGTATTATAATTGCATGTAGATAAGGTGACACAAAAGGGTGCCATTAATGCAGATACGTGTGGTGTACCATGCTGGCTTACAGCCTATTACACCACTACCATTTGATTGGGCGGGCTGCCCAGAACTTTTTAGGTATCCAACACAAAATACAGACACTCTCTGCTCCCCAGTATTTTTGGACAAAAAAATAACATACTAGAAAGCTATCAAATCTGAGGTATTAATTGATACAGTGGCCACTATACGCAAGCTTGCACGCCCCGTCAAGGCTCCTAATTAGTGTTGAGCTGAAACGTTCAGAAAATGGTTAGTTCGGCACAAACTTTACGTTTTTTCCGAACTCAAGCCGAACCAAATTTTTTACCGCAAGTTCGGTAAAAAGTTTGGGTTCAGCACAGGCGTTCGGCGCCTTTTTCAGCTGCTTCCTTCAGTTTTGGCAGCCAGCCAATCAGTGCAGAGCTCAGAGGGGGGTCAAAAACGTCACCAATGAGGGTGTAGGGATCTCATTGGCTGCTAAAATCACATGACCGTCTTCTGTGTAGGTCACTGCATTTCCTGTTAGCGCCATTTCCACCTTACTCTCTGCAGTGAATACACTGCTGCCTGTATCTGCTGGTTTGCCAGCAGGCAAAAATACCATTTAATAGAAATTTAACACAGGAAAAGCTGCTAGTGAGATTACTCAGTGGGGAACAGCTAGCTTAGGGAATTATACACAGCAATAGCTAGGGAGTTAGGGAGTTTTGTATAGCTATTCCATAGAAGAAAATCTGTTTATAATCTATTTGCCCGTTGCAAAGTACAGGCATTTAAGAAAACTTGATTTGCTGTGAGAGTTCTTCCATATGACCCCATTTCACCAATTTTGCATGGAAAAGATTTCTGTTTATAATCCTATTTGCCCATTGCAAAGTATAGGCATTTAAGAACACTGTTGATTTGCTGTCTTTGGAGTACAGTTCTTCTATAAGAGACTGTGAACAAATCTTGACTTTTTTTAATATATATCCTATTTGTGTCCGAAAATGTCCGAAACGTCAATTTTGATGTTTTTGAGGTCGTGCTGCTGTAAAAGACAGCGATAGTCAATGTCCTATTCCCAAAAGTCTTGTTTCAAATAATCATTTCTTCTTGTTAATTTTATTGTGAGTGTCCACCAGGTCATTTATGCTGGTTTTGGGGTCAGGCCACTGTAAAAGACACCGTTAGTAAAGGTCCTATTGAAAAAAAGCTTATTTCACATACTCATTTCTTCTTGTTAATTTTATTTTGAGGGTCCATAAGGTCATTTTTGCTGGTTTTGGGGTCAATCTACTGTAAAAGTGGTGCCAGCGTTGCCAATAGGGCAGCACTCCTGTCAGTGGCCCTAATCAAAAAGGGGCCCAGTGATATCTTAAAAATAGGAACTAATAATGGGTGGGGGCCCCATTTGATTTAGCTGCATGGGGCCCTGAAACGGTTAATAGATGACTTACGGCAGCCCTGCCTACTGCTGCACCCCCTATAACTATGGCACTGCCAGCTGAACCTCCATGGTCCCTGTTTGGATGTTCTTGCTGCCACCACATATATGACATTTTCTTGGGCCCTGGTGCAAAAAGTTATAGGGGGCTTCTGCCAGTTACCACGTGCCATTTCCAACACCGGTGTCTTCTTACGTGTCAAAAGGGCCCCGTGGCAGCTGCTACCGCTGTACCTGCTGTAGCTATGCTGTCCTCATCTTTTCAGTTAGCCATTAAAGGGAATTAATTATTTTAGCCTGTGAATTTTTTTCTGTGACTCTTAGAGCCAAATTTTCTTCAGTTAGTTGTACCATGTATCCAGTTTACTGCTATGGATGCTAATTGCAGCTTCACCTCACCTATATGGGTATAAAAATTAACCAGAACATATTCTCCCATTGACTTGGGGTTCGAAGTTCGGTTCGACTTTGACTCGAACTTCAAACCGAATGTAAGGGCTGGGTAGTGGATCCGCCGGACCACCGCAAGCGATGGTAGTTAAGCCACGCCAGGGAACGGAATCTAAGTAGCCCCCGGTTTTCACCAGAGCCCGCCGCAATGCGGGATGGACTTGCTGCGGCGTGAGGCTACCAGGTCGTCCCCCCTGACGTGACTTGCTTGCGGTGGCAGCCGAGGTGCAGCGTGGTACCGAATCGTAGTCCGAGAATCGTAGTCGTGGGCAGGCAGAAGGTGAGGACAGGCGGCAATGGTTCGAGGTCGGGGACAGGCAGAAAGGTCGGGGCAGGCGGCAGAGGTTCGGAGTCGAGTAACGTAGCAAGAGGTCTGGTACACGGAAAGGCGAGAATACACTTTGGGAACGCTTTAGCTAAGGCACGGGGCAACATAGATCCAGCAAGGAGTGTTTGTGGGACGTACCTGAAGTAGGGGAAGCGCCTGGCATTTAGCCAATTAACGGGGCGCTGGCCCTTTAAATCCTCGAGAACGAGCGCGCGCGCGACTTAGGACACAGGCACGCGCGCCTCGGCCGGCAGAGGACGCGGACGGCACAGGAGCAAGTTTAGGTGAGTCCCTGGCAGTTGCAGACCCCCGGCTCGTCCCGCGGCCAGCGGCGGCACCCGACCCCGGTGGGCACCCGGGGAGGGGGTCACGGGTGCGCCCGCGGCCCGGGCCGAGGAGCGGGAGGTGCCGTGACACCGAACTTCTCAAAATTCGAGGTTCTACTCGAACTCAAACTTTTTAGGGTTCGCTCATCTCTACTCCTAATTTCTTGTGAGTCCCTACGCTAACAATGTACAGAAAAATGGGATATTATTTACTCAAAAACACAACAAACGCCATACTTACAGCTCAATGGCTGGATTAAAGTCTGTATTTTGTGTTGGACACCTAAAAAGTTCTGGGCAGCCCACCCAATCGAATAGTATTAGCGTAATAGGCTGTAAGCCAGCATGGTGCACCACACGTATCTGCATCAATGGCACCCTTTTGTATCGCCTTATCTATATTATAATACCAGCAACCACACCCCTCATGCATAGAGGGTGTGTTGTACAGGAATTAAAGCAAAGTGGAGATTTTTGAAGACTTTCTATTTTAGTCCATTAGTTATGGGAACACAGTAGATATAACCAGGAAAACACAACCCAATATTGAGTTCCCTAATTCTGCTGTTTAAGAAATATCCCATATGTGGCCCAAGTGCGCTATCTGATTTAAAGGGATCGTATCACTACAAAGATCATAGTTTAAAATGAGGGGCCCAAAAATGTAAGCATGTACATCCTCGGTTTTCATTAGCAAAGTGATATGGTTTAAGACAACGGGCTGCTTTATGTGTGCTTAGCAACGGTGTTTGAGCCCAGGTCGGGTTACACGCAGCTAATGTATTACTGGTTGTCGGCTGAGCATTCTGTTCTGCCCAGGTCATGGACGGATGTAGTGAACAGGTCGCGGAGAGGAACGCACAGAGAGAGAAAGAGAGAAAGAAAGAGACAAGGAGAGAGAGAGATCTCATGTGCATGTAAAACTGAAAGAGAGAACACAGCAGTCCCACGTAAGATGTGCAGTCTTACATCGACAGACCTACGTAAATCTCCTGTGCAGTCCCATGTAAATCTAATGTGCAGTCCCACATAAAACGGAAAGCGAGAACACAGCAGTTCCATGTAAGATGTGTAGTTTTACATTGACAGACCCACGTAAATATCATCTGCAGTCCCACATAAAACTAAAAGAGAGAACACAGCAGTCCCATGCAAATTACTTACATATAGAGAACACAGCTGTACTGTGCAGTCCCACGTAAAACAATTTTGCGACACATGTTAACACAAACAGATAAAGCGTATAGTTTTGTTCTGCAGATCTGTAGAAGTCAGAGGTGTAATCACCTGCAGGATATATCACTATGTGAGAGAGAGACAGAGAAAAAAATCACCCATCTTTCCCAGAGTCCTGAATGTCAAATGCCCATTCTAGTTACAAAGTATATAGAGAGAGCGAGAAATTTGGATATACACTATCGAGTTACACTTAGTTTTCACTTCCAGTGATTCCAATTGCAGCTGAGAACCTCCCCCTTCCCCCAGCTCACACAGAATGAATCCTCAAGTGCACACTTTGAGGGTGTGTCTGCAGAGAGCGAAGATACTCCCTGCAGGGAGGCAAAACATGCCCCTCCATTTCACAAGCTCTTCTTGGCAACCAGCACAAAAGGCTGCCAAATGCTGGAATGAGACAACCCCATTAACCACATGTCTCAGAATAGCAGCACCTACTTGATTTTGAGGTTTTATTTTCATTCGGATACTTTTTAGGCATCAATACAGGTTTGCGGACACTGTAAGGTTATGTCTCCACAGAACTGGGTTATTTTGGTCGGATTTTTAAGCTGATTCAGTATTTAGAATCTGCAAAAATCTGACTGTCAACCAGTTCCCATAGACGTCAATAGAAATTCCGAGCTGTAGTCCAGTTAGCTTGGATTTTCTATTGTCGGATCTCTAAACTGCCGGTTTATTTAACACGTTTTATAATCCATTGTATTATGGCAGATTCTAGTACAGTTCAATGTATTTGGGCCGGCCAAAATCCAAAAACCAGCCGCAAAAGCCGCAACAAAAACTGCATTATAGCAATGTTAAAATACCATCGGATTTCAAATGTCATTTTACATTGCAAAACTTAATACACACCCCTAAAAAGACCAAATTTTGCAAACTATACCCCTTGTGGAATATATCCAGTGAGTATATTGACCCCACAGGTGTTCCACAAATTTTTGCAGCATTAGGCTGTTAAGATGGAATAATTCTTTTTTGCAATACTATGCAGTTTTAGCTGAAAATATTAAATTTTCAAAAGTACGGAAATACCCTATATGTGGGTGTAAACTGCAGTTTGGGTGCATGACATGGCACAGATTTTGATGGGTGCCATGTCGGATTTGCAAAGCCCCCCAAGTACCAGTACAGTTGAAACCTTCCATATGTCAACCTATTTTAGAATCACCAACCCTTATGGAATTCATTCAAGGGTGTATTGTGCATTTTGGAAAAATTAGAAAAAAAACAGCAATTCTGCCATTTTTTGGGTTTCTTCTTTACAGCATTCAACTTGCAGTATAAATGACAGGATAACTTTACTATGTAAGTCGGTATAATTAAAGCTATATCAATTTGATATCATTTTTATGTTTAACTACTTCTACAGAGTAGAGATGCTTTCATAAAAATTGTGTTTTTATGTCATTGTATTGTGAAAGACAAAGCATTTTTATTTTTCTGTATACAGCATAAGGGTTTGTTTTTTGCAGGATTAGTTGACGTTTTAATTAGAACCATAATGGGCTGTTATATAACACTTTGATCGCTTTTTAGCTTTATGGGAGGCAAGATTAAAAAAATACAGCAATTATGGTAGTGTTTTTTTTATTTTTTACACCATTCACCATGCAGTATAAATTACGTTAACTTTACTTAGCAGGTCAGTACAATTACAGCAATACCAAATTAATATATATTTTTTCTTTATGTATTACTGTTTTTACACAACAAAACACTTTTATTTAAAAAAGAAAATATGTTTATGCATTGCCATTGTCACTGTCCGCAGTAGTGGATCCAATGAACCACCGCAAGCGATGGTATAAGCCACGACAGGGAGCGGAATCTAAGTAGGTCCCGGTACTCACCAGAACCCACCGCAAAGCGGGATAGACTTGCTGCGGCAGGAGTCTATCAGGTCTCTACCCCTGACGTGACTTGCTGGCGGTGTAGCCGAGGTGTAGCGTGGTACAAAATCGTAAGACAAGAACGTAGTCGGGAACAGGCAATAAGGTCAGGACAGGCGGCAATGGTTCGTGTCGAGGGACGGAGGCAAGAAGGTACGGTACACGGGATATAGATGAGACTGATAAACGCTTTTTCAATAGGCAACGGGGCTCTAAAGATCCAGCGGGAGTACCAGGAAGGGGCAGGCTTAAATAGGGGCAGCGACCGGCAATGGGAAATTGCGCTGGCCCTTTAAATGTAACGCTGCTGGCGCGCTGAGGGACAGAGAACGCAGCAGGAGTGCGGAGGAGTAAGTAAGCTGAGGGACAAGCAGGAGAACAAGCGTGCCCGCTCGCAAGCAGGGCACGGATGCGCCTACAATCCTAGTCTGAGAGCCATAACTTTTTTATTTTTCTTTAAACAAATGCGGGATGAGTTGACGTTTTAATTGGTACCATTTTTGTGAACACAACTTTTATTGCCTTTTAATCTGCTTTTTAGTAAGGTAGGATAAATAAAATAGAGCAATCCTGGCATTGTTTTTTATTTTGGTTTTTACTTATTGTTTTCTGTGGGGCGATACAATAACCGTTATACTATATTTCTACAGTCTTTTTATGTTGTAGCACTTTAAACAAAGGGCAACATGTATGATCGGGCTTTTCGCCTGTTTTCAGGCATATAATGCGCCTCACTGAGCCGACTTTGTTGTCGAATGCAGTAATGCGCTGTTAGGCGCAAGCTTCGACACTTTCTTATGCACCTAACATGAAGGGGCGTTCTGGGGTGGGACGCACCACATTCGAAATCTCCGACGCATGTATGAATGCGGGTCGGCAAAGTGAGGTCCATTAGAGCTCCGACAGGCAGACCAATTTCCATGTGGTCTGTCTGCCGGAGGCCTCGAAGTTTGCCCCGCATGTATGAGCGCACTTCGGCACCGACATACATCAGGCGCAGTTTTCACGGAAAAAAACATGAAAACAGGCGCTTCCACGCGCCAATCTTCTTACAAAATCTTCAAGGAGAAGAAGCAGTGAGAGGACATGCAGGGGGGGTTATGTGTATTGTATCCTCTTCACTGCTTCTCCTCCTTGCCTGCCAATACACACATCCCTGCCCCTTCTCTTAACTGCCTTTCCTTTGCATGTGCACGACCTGGGCTGGACAGATTGTTTCACTGACCAGTAAAACAAACACCGTTGCTAAGCACATGTAAACCAGCCCGTTCCCCTAAAACTGTAGCACTTTGCCAATAGTAACCAAGTACGTACATCCTTGGATTTTTGGTCCCCGCATTTTCAACTATAATCTTCGTAGTGAGACAACCCCTTTAAGTAATTTATACTATAGAGTCTGCTAACCGGATTCAGTGTTGGCTGCGGTGCTTTGTATATATGTTTTTAAAATCTGTTTTTTAATCTCTTTATAGTGTGCATATGTGGATTGGCGTTACACCTCAGTGCAAACAACTGAATGGTCTAGTAAAGTTACAGCGGTTATCATGCAAAAACCGACATCAGTCAAGCTAGACTTGATATCATCAATATTTTATACTTATTATGATGCTGAATTTCGATATAACTTCACTATTATACTGTATATTTATATATTTACGATGATTATTTATGTAACTATGTCTGGTTGATATGATACAACATGACAGCTCTGTACCCTATCTCCATATTCTGATTGAGTGCATGCTACAACGATTACGTGTTGTCAACAATACAGTTGAGATTTTTTCCTTTATCAGCAATGCACTTCTTACCTATCAATGGGATGGTGCGCACGCGCTGTGTGGGCGGTGTCGCGCTCACCCCGGTCCGGCGTCCTCAACGCGTGGTGCGCATGCGCGGAACTTTTCTGTTTCGCGCATGCGCGCTATCGCGGGTCTGCCGGAAGTGGGGCAGAGGCGCGTCCGCTTCCGAACGCCGCGCGTGCGCCGTGATAGATCCCTATGAGGTGCATTTATTCTGATAGGGTATATAAGCACAGTCTAGTCTGCTTGCCACTATCCCCCTGAGGAAGCGCCATTTGGCGCGAAACGTGCATTGGGGTCGTGTTGTACAGGGTCCCACTGTTGGTAAGATTGGGTCATTACTGCTTTAATCTTTGCTCTGCCTCTGCTACTTACCTCTATATGTGCACTATGCTGATATTTTAGGATACTCGGTCATAGCTACAGAGAGCTCTGCATACTATACTACTGCTATATCTATTAAATTACCCATTTTACTACTATGTGATATATTTACCCTACCATCAGTTGCAATTTGTTTCCTGTCCACCGTTTAGTCTTGGATTTTTATGGACACATACTATTTTTGTATTAAATTTTGTATAGCCTTAATAAAGATATAGATTTTTTACCCTATATTCTCATGTTTTGTGGTGTTAATATGATAGCCATAACTATATAACTGCATATGGAGTTGTGTAAGTGATTTTTTTGCGGGACAAACTGACATTTTCATTGGTACTACTTTACGATACTACTTTACTTGTTATTCCATTTTATGTGCGGCAGGATGAACAAAAATCGCAACTCTGGCAGTGTTCTGGGGCGGGACGCACCACATTTGAAATCTCCGACGCATGTATGAATGCGGGTCGGCAAAGTGAGGTGCATTAGAGCTCCGACAGGCAGACCAATTTCAATGTGGTCTGTCTGCCGGAGGCCTCGAAGTTTGCCCCGCATGTATGAGCGCACTTCGGCACCGACATACATCAGGCGCAGTTTTCACGGAAAAAAACATAAAAACAGGCGCTTCCACTCGCCAATCTTCTTACATGTCCCCCAAAGTGTCTTTATTGTGTACAACAATGTTTATGCATTACTATCTACTGATAGCCATAACTCTATAACTGCATATGGAGTTGTGTAAGTGCTTTTTTTGCGGGACAAACTGACATTTTCATTGGTACTACTTTACGATACTGCTTGACTCGTTATTCCATTTTATGTGCGGCAGGATGAACAAAAATTGCAACTCTGGCAGTGTTTTTATTTTACGATGTTTAGCATGCGGGTTAAATAACATGACAAATCTATAGGCTAGGTTGTTACCCATGCGGCGATTCCATATATGAATAGTTTTTATTTTTTATCTTTTTTGGAGTGATTTACATCTGTTATGGGGAAAGGGCAGTAAGCATGTTTTACTTTTTTGGCTTTTTTTACATTTTTTTCACTTTTTTACACTCCCCATGGAGGACTGCACTCAGCTATCATAATACAGTACAGTGCAGCACTGTTGCACCACAATGTTTTGTAGACAGTAGAGGCAAAGCTTAGATAAAATATCACAGTTAGGCCGTGTTCACACGGCTTATTTCGCTGAAGATTGGCGCCGTACTGCGCGCCGGATTTGCGCTGCAGTACGGCGCCAATCCGTCGCATAACTACGGGGAATCCAACTGCTCTCATAGAGAACATTTGGATTCGGCTCCTTCCCTCGGATGAATCCGCCGGGGCGGGAAAAGGGACAGCACATTATAGCCAGCGCATACGCGCCGTGGATAATGAAGTCTATGGGGGCCGGGGGGCCGCACCCCCGCCCCCCCCCGCACCCCGCCCCTTATTTAACAGCCGAATGCGAGCGCAATCCGGCTCGCAATTCCGGCTTGAATAAGCCATGTGAACGAGGCCTTAGTGTCATAAAGCAAGCCAACTTATAAAAGGTGTAAGGTTAGACCTTAATGAACCTGAGGTAATGCCCAACCAACCTCAGAAAGGCCCAGAAATCATTCATCATCATTGGAGTAGGACACTTCTGCACTGCTTCCACCTTGAAGTCCACAGGCTGCACTTTTTCCTCAGACATGCTGTGCTTCAGGAACATTAAGTTCTTTCTGAACAGATGACACTTATGTGGCTTCAGCATTAAACTGTTTGATTCCAAATGGCTCAGATTCAGTTCCAGTCAGCTAAAGTGCTCGTCCACGGTAGCTGTATAGATGATGATAGATGTTAGATAGATCAGTATGCACTCATGGTTGAAATCTCTCAAGCAAAATTCCATTAACTGTTGGAAGATGGTCGGTGCATTACTTAGCCCAAAAAGCATCGGCAGAAACTCAGACAGACCCATAGGTGTGACGAAGGCTGTATTTTCTTGGTCTTCTTTGCCTATGGGTATCTGCCAGTACCCACTGGTAAGATCCAACATCGAAAAGTATTGGACCTGTCCCAGGGCTGTCAGGGATTCTTCGATACGGGGCAATGGGTAGGCATCCTGTACAGTCCAGGTATTCAACCTTCATTTTTGCACAAAAAAAAGTCAAGGCCCAATCTTTCTTCTTCACTAAGACAATAGATGAAGCCCACAGAATCTAGCTTGGATGCAGGAATTGCTGTTCCTGCATCTACGTCAGCATGGTCTTTACTATGGCATTGTTTAGTGTGCAACGCTAGTGTCGCAGTTAGTGTCATAAAGCAAGCCAACTTATAAAAGGTGTAAAGTTAGACTAGACAGTTTTAACATGCAGCAAATTTATCAACACTATGATGAAGGTGGCAAATTTTAAGATTGTCTAGTCTAACTTTACACTGTCTTAGAGTTAGACAGTATTAACCTGTGCATACAATTTGTGAGAAAATAGACCAAAATGTGCATATGCCTTCACTTCAGAGGACATTTGTTCTGAACAGCATCTAGTTGATCCTTACATACAATGCATTTATGTTTATTGACTAAGTATTCATACAGACCAGAGGGACTGCCATGGAAAATGTGATTTGCACTGAGTTATGAAATCTTTATGTGGGTGACATTGAATCTGGTCCAGCAAAATCATCACATACAAAAGATACATTGATGTTGTTTTTATTATATGGCCTGGTACAAAAGAAAGGCTTGCTCACTTCATCTCCTATCTAAGTAATAACAAATGGAATATCTGACTCTAATGACTACTTATATATCTCATGCTCTGGTGCATACTGACTGACTTTTCCTTCCTTGCTTCCTTCTTTTTTTCATCCTGATGACACTGCCCTATTTTCCAAGTTCTTCCATTCTGATGACAGTAAGGGCGACATGTATGTACGGAGCTGTGCCAGTTTTCGGACTGAAAAGACGCCATACTTCTGGCGCAGCATTGTTCACTATATTTTTAATCAGGTGCACTCAAATATTAGGCTAATTACAAAACACCCACGGCACTTTGCAATGCGCCTGAGATCAGGGGGCGTGTTGGAGGCGTGTCGCACTATAAACGTATGTTTCTACACATTTATGACTGTTTATCGGCAAATCCAGGAGCATTACTGCTGGAACAGGTAGATCACTTTAAAAGTGGTTTACCTGAGCCAGAAGCGTCACTTAGTAGTTAGAAAGCGCTAAGTCTATGACTCCCATTAGAACAGGTTCATATATTCAGGCACATTCAGATACACCTATTTTCGCTATAAGGCGCACGGATTATAAGCGCATATCAATGAGCCTTTAAGTCTTCTGTTATATATAGGCGCACTGGATTTAAGCGCCACATTAAATGAAACAAGCTCGACGCAAGCCGTTCATTCAACACTTTCACATAAGCTCGTCACACGGCTTATTTCAGACGTTTACACGATTTCCGATGTAAATACTTCTGAATCAGTTGAAAATCAGTTGCAATAATGTCATAAGTGTGGCACGTATTTGTAACTGTTTCCGACGGATCACCATCTACAATCATGTAGTGGTGAATCCGTCCGGAAATTGACATTCAATTGTTTTTCCGTCCGGATTGCCGTCGTCAATCCGCGGCGGCAATCCGGAACAGGAATTTTTGCGTCTGTGTGAACGACGACCGTATTTCTATTGAAATCAATAGAAAATAGGCTGTGACTTATTTCGGACGGATTTGCCGACGGATTGACGATCGTCAATCCGTCGGCAAATCCGTCCGAAATAAGCCGTGTGAACGAGGCCTAACTCTCAACTTGTAACAAAAGTCAATACATGTACATATTTCCGTGCCGTATCACAAAATACGTGTCACACTTAGTGAAGCTTATTTGCAAGTGATTTGCAACTGATTTCGGAACGTATTTACATCGGAAATCCGACGTGAATCAGTTCTGAAATCAGCTGCGTGAACATAGCCTTAGTGACACTTATTTGCAACTGATTTGTAACTGATTTCGGAACGTATTTACTATTGTAAATCAGTTGCAAATCAGTTACAAATCAGTGTCACTAAATTAGCTGTACCTAATAAATTCTGAACAAAGCCTAAAATCCCAAGTGAAGAATTGATTCATATATAAGGCGCATCGGACTATAAGGCGCACTTTCGATTTCTGAGAAAATCATAGGCTTTTATGTGCGCCTTATAGTCCGAAAAATACGGTAATTTGTGCCAAAAAATGGCTTTGCGAAAGTATTCGGCCCCCAGCCAACCTTTTGCCACATTTCAGGCTTCAACCATAAAGATACAAAATTTTAATTTTTTTGTGAAGAATCGACAACAAATGGGCCACAATTGTGAAGTGGAACGAAATTTATTGGATATTTTAAACATCTGTAAAAAAAAAACAATTGAAAAGTGAGGCATGCAATATTATTCGGCCTATTTACTTTCAGTGCAGCAAACTCACTCCACAAGTTCAGTGAGGATCTCTGAATGATCCAATGTTGTCCTAAATGACTGATGATGATATATATAATCCACCTGTGTGTAATCAAGTCTCCGTATAAATGCACCTGCTCAGGGTGCTGTTTAAAGCGCAGAGAGCATCATGAAGACCAAGGAACACACCAGGCAGGTCCATGATACTGTTGTGGAGAAGTTCAAAGCTGGATTTGGATACAAAAAGATTTCCCAAACTTTAAACATCCCAAGGAGCATTGTGCAAGTGATCATATTGAAATGGAAGGAGTATCAGACCACTCCAAATCTACCAAGACCCGGCCGTCCCTCTTAACTTTCATCTCGGACAAGGAGAAGACTGATCAGAGATGCAGCCAAGAGGCCCATGATCACTCTGGATGAACTGCAGAGATCTACAGCTGAGGTGGGAGGGTCTGTCCATAGGACAACAATCAGTCGTACACTGCACAAATCTGGACTTTATGGAAGAGTGGCAAGAAGAAGCCATTTCTCAAAGATATTCATAAAAAAGTCTAATTTAAAATTTGCCACAAGCCACCTCAGAGACACCAAACATGTGGAAGAAGGTGCTCTGGTCAGATGAAACCAAAATCAAACTTTTTGGCCACAATGCAAAACGATATTTTTGGCGTAAAAACAACACAGCTCATCACCCTGAACACAGCATCCCCACTGTCAAACATGGTGGTGGCACGTCTCACTTTTCAGTTGTTTTTATTTACAAACATTTAAAATATCCAATACATTTCATTCCACTTCACAATTTTGTCCCACTTGTTGATTCTTCACACAAAAAATTTTTTTTTTATATGTTTATGTTTGAAGCCTGAAATGTGCAAAAGGTTTAAAAGTTCAAGGGGGCCGAATACTTTCGCAAGGCACTGTACATGTCGCCCTTAGTGTCCAAACTCCAACATCTCCCCACCTGGAGTTTTGAGTTGTCATCCCGACAACCAGCACCTGTAAAATGTAATCTTCATGGGTAAGGAGTTTCCCAATAGTAGCTTTCTGGGAATGGCGTATCTTGGAATCTCTTCCTTCGAACCCCTCAGGAGTTGCAGGGGAGTCTAAAGTCTCTGGTGGTTGAGCCTATAGTGTTTGAGTCTCCCCCTGGAAAGCAGTAGGCACCACAGGGACAGTCAATGACACCCAAAAATCTGTTTTGTCAAGGAGCTGACGGGCTGGTGGAACAGTTGTTTGGCAACTTTTGGTCAATGCTGAAACAGTGGAAGTACAAGGTGTTTACACGTTGGGGTTAACTAGACAAAGGGTACCTGCTTTCCCTTCCGGCTTGATTTTGAAGACCAGTATATCAGGATTTGTCTCTGGAATGCATAGGCCTGTTGTTTCCATTTCCACTGCATTATCCCAGACCTTTGGACTATTTGATCTTTCACCCTGACCCTGTCTACCACCAGCAGGGGAAGTTGCTTTAGTTTCTTGTTTATAGTCAATTCTTATGGGTTCAATCTCTTCACCACCAGGTCATAAAGTTATAAATTCAATTGACATAGCTCTTCTATTACCTTGCCCTCAAAACAGGTTCCTTGATCTGAATGCAATTGGAACAGACAATAATAACCAGAATAAAATGCTTCCACAGAGCAATGGTGACTGTTGGAGAACTGATGGTTGTGATGAGCAAGGGATAGCAGAGTAGAGGCTAGGGGTGATTAAACTTATGTCACGGTGGCCCTTCTTCCTAACCTCACTTACAGCCCTGGAGTCGCACACAATTGAAGTAGGGGAAATATTGCAGGTGCTGAGGAAAGATGATGGGAGTTCTACTCCTCAGATTCCACTTGACACACTGATGGGCTGAAGTTAATCCCCTTCACTGTATATAGATGTTGTGTGGAATGTGTCCATGGTGTTGGTGCAGCGGATAATAAACAATAATAATAATAAACAAGCAGGAAGACAAGATGGAGGGTGAAAACCAGGGGCATTGCTAGGGTCCTAAAACATTCAGGGCGTGGGCTATCTTTGTTATATTTTGCTCAGTAAGGCTGGGTTCACACAGCATTTTTCACAGCACATTGTGAACCGCGGCATGTATTTTTATTGAGGAAAAAAAAGTATGTTCCTTTCATTAATGTTACACGTATTTCACATAGATTCTACCCATTACCTCAGCTGTACAGTGCCCAATGAAACTCAGCACTGACAAATTTGCTTTTTCAAAACCACTCATTTATGTATAATACCTCTAAATAATATGGTCACCAAATAATACACCTATGCATGGAGCAGATATACCACATATATTACAGTCATACTGTTGCTAAAAAAATTCCACAATACCAAGACCATCAATTCCAATTTTACCACTACCTAAGAACCAAATAATACTGCCAGGCCTTGACCACATGCGAGCACTGCATAGTGACTACCACTTGTACACAGGCTCTGCAGACATACAAATAATTATAGTGTAGCAACAGAAAGTGACTCACCGGTGACGTCTTTTCTGATCAGAGTGGTCATCTTCTCCTTTTTCTTTTCCTTTCAGTCCAGGCCGCCATGATGACTTCTCCCACCAGAATCTTCACTTTTCCAGCAGCTCTTTACCTGTTCCCTATTTCTGTACAAATTCCTGATGGGGTAATAGGTGGAAGTGCAGGATTATAGGATGATAGGTAGGGGCTGCATTTTGCAGGAGGGAGGGTGGTTATGAGCCATAGCTCAATTGTAAAGTGCTGAGGAATATGTTGGCGCTATATAAATAAAGGTTATTATTATTATAGCTTACAGGCACAATTACCTGGGGAAGATAGAGGACCAACCTCCAGGAGGTTGTGCTGCAGCTGTGGCCCTTACCCCCTGGATCATATTGTGTGGCCTGAACTCCATCCCCTGCATCCCCGGAAGACCAGCCACAGCTATGAACTTTAGGCGGTGCAGGAAATAGAGTTTAGTACTGTCATCATTTTTGTATTGTTTATATTAAATAGGTATATAGGTTCCCTTGGTCGGCAGGTAGTTATATATGCCCCCTCAGTAGGTAGGTAAATACGCCCCCTCTTTAGCCATATATCTATATAGGTCCCTTCCTTAGATAGGTATCCAAGTAAATAGCTCCCCTTCTTAGTTAGGTATCTATACAAGACCCCTCCTTAGTTAGATAGCTATAAAAGAACCCTCCATAGTTAAGTAAGTAGATAATTCTCCTCCATAGTTAGGTAGGTATATAAGTCCCCTCCATAGTTAGGTAGCTATATAAATGCCCTCCATAGGTAGGTATATAAGACCCCTCCATATGTAGGTAGATATATATATAAGTCCCCATCATAGGTAGGTAAGTAGGTATATAAGTTCCCTTCATAGTTAAGTAGGGATGTTAGTGTCCTCTATAGTTAGGTAGGTATATAAGTCCGCTCTATAGTTAGGTAGGTATATATGTCCCCTCCATAGATAGATAGGCATATAAGACTGCTCTATAGTTAGATATTTATATAAGTCCTCGCCATAGTTAGTTAGGTATATAGGTCCCATCCATAGGTAAGTAGTCATATAAGCTCTCCTCGATAGGTAGGTAGTCATTTAAGCGCCCCTCCATAGGTAGGTAGATATACAAAACAGCATTGAAAAAAATAATAACAATAATAATACTCACCTGTCTTCGTTCCCCTGTCCAGTGCCTTACTCTTCTGCCCAACACTTATAGGGTGATGTCATCACGCCTTCAGCGCTGGGACGCTCCTTTGGCAGCTCCTGTGCAGATCGACTAAGCTGTGCGGCCTAAGAGAGGCAGCGGTGGGATGAAGTCACCTCATCACGCCGCTGCCCAGTTTACTGTTGTGGCCCACAATAGTAGTTTGTAACTATGCAGACCCGCTGGTGCACTGGTCTGAGCTAAATTTGGGGCAGCAGCTATTTTATCGGGGGACAAGCCCCTGATAAAACTTCCTAGTGATGCCCCTGGTGAAAGCAAAACAATATTATAGTCACGAGTGTACAATCTGTAGAACTTTTTTTAGTAAATACATATCTTCCTTCTCAATCAGAGTAAGATGGTTGATCCACTCATGACAAACTGATGTACACGATTCTGTGGGAGCTATATCCTTAACCACATGCAACCAGGGACCACTTAATGGTAAGGTGTATGGGTTAGGCCAGAGGCATACTAAATCCCAACTACCTCTGAAGAGGGAATATTCTTTACCTTGCTCTAGAGAGTATGAGGCTCTTTATCCTATAACTGGCAGGACTCCCACCTTTAGGTGCTGCTTCGCTGGTGATCTCCAGGACGAAAACAAATATTGGCTTTGTTCTCCTCTGAATCAAGGTCCAGGGCCGATCTCCTTTTGAACAAATGTTAATTGTCACCCAATCATTCTCTAGACTCAGCTCAACTGAACTTCTTGCCTCCAACTGCCACCACTGTCAGGAGCTTGGTATTGAAACATGGTGTGAGGTGCATTAGGGGGCAAGAAGGTTAAAGAGCACCTATCACCTCCACACAAATACACAAAATATAATAGTAGATGAAATTATAAGACTTTTTTTTTTCAAATACATGTCATTATCAAATCAGAGGGCTCACCTCAGTATTACAGGGGAACAGATTTTAGTTTCACTTTCTTAGCAGCTGCTGTTTATGTAGCAGGGATTCTTTCTGTTGTGAGATGCCAACTGTGCAAGGGAGCTGAGGATATAGCTGCTTGTACAGGATAATCTGAGTCTCTCACTACATACAGTGCAGTAGGCACAGCACCCTGATGACATAGTGTGACACGGTTTATAGGCATCTAATTTACACTGTTGCTAGTGTTATATCCAGCACAAAAATAGCAGCCCAGAGTTTATCAGTGTGCACATGATGTAGACTTCCTGGCTCCCCCTTTCAAAGTCCTTTCAAACTTCAGCATGAACACTAGACGGTAGTCCCAGTAAGCTAGGATGGAAGCCTGAGTTAGAGCTCTCTTTAAGGTCTGGAAGGCCTGTGCTGCAACTCTATCCCAGCGAAATAGTCTTATCTGGGCCTCTACAGGGGCGATTATGTGCAGCAGTTGGTGTAAGGGTGCTGCTATCTTCACAAAATCCTTAATGAACCTGAGGTAATACCCTACCAACCTCAGGAAGGCCTGCAGATCATTAATCATCATTGGAGTAGGACACTTCTGCACTGCTTCCACCTTGGAGTCTACAGGCTAGACTTTTTCCTCAGACATGATGTGCCTCAGGAACATGAAGTTCTTCCTGAACAGATGACACTTATAGGGCTTCAGCTTTAAGCAGTGTGATTCCAAATGGCTACGGTAGCTGTATAGATGATGCCATCTAACTAGATCAATAGGCACTCATGGTTCAATTCTCCTAAGCACAGGTCCATAACCTGTTGGAAGGTGGCCAGTGCATTACTTAGCCCAAAAAGCATCTGCAGGAACTCAAACAGAGCCATAGTTGTGACGAAGGCTGTCTTTTCTTGGTCTTCCTTGCCTACAGTACCTGCCATATCCAACATGGAAAACTATCGGGACCTCTCCCAGGGTTGTCAGGAATACTTTGATACATTGCAAAATGGGTAGGCATGCTGTACAGTGCACGAATTCAATATTTATAGTCCACAAAAAAAACCTCAAGGTCCAAACTTTCTTCGTCACAAAGACAACTCCAACTTCGGATACATGACCTGTTGTTCCTGTATCTATTTCAGTATGGTCTTTATTTCTTGATAAAGAGTAGGAGGTGTCAGTCGATATCATTGCATGATTGGAGGAGTACTCCCAATATGTATAGTGTGCTGCTGATAATTGTTATTAGCACGCTTCCTCCCTGAACTGCTACTCCTTCCAGCTGTAGAACTGGATCCACCTGTACTGTCACTCCTTGTAAGCTGTGTGTAGTGCCTACTGGTAAGGGGAAAAGGATTTCTTGGATTTTTACAGTCTCCTACCCCGCCAGGAAAATAAACACTGACACTGGCTCAGTCTACTTATCTACAATATGAATGCTGAGACTGCCGTGGTCTTGGCTTTCCTGCTCTCTTTAGACTTTATTAGAGTTGGAGAAGTCAGCACACTTTGATTTAGGAGTGCTGCTATAATTAACACTACCACATAGCACTGGATTCACTGCACTCTGTATACTACATGTAAACCTAGAAGAAGTCAGCAAAGTGTGCTGACTTCTCCAACTATAAGGCTATGTCTACATGGCTAATGTTAAAATGCCATAAAAAAAATCTGACTGTATTTTGACATCAACGTACCACAGTTTTTGTCATGGGTTTGCGCAAAAAAAAGTGGTAATTTTTTGGATTTAGGATTTTCTAGTACATTGAAGTGTATTAGAATCCGCTGAAAGATTGAACATGTTCTATATTCCGGTGGAGGTCAGCAGTTTAGAAATCTGACAATAGAAAATCCGTGCTGTGTAGAAATGGCCTAAAACAGTATAAATAGTGCAGTGAAGCTGGGACCACAGCAGTCTCGGCACTCAGCAAGTTACACTGTCAAATGACATGAGCACCAGGGGCGTCGCTAGGCAGTTTTATTCGGGGCACACGCTCCGAATAAATCTGCCTGTGCCCCGAATCTCGGCGGCTCCAGGCCGCTGCCGTGGGCCTGGAGCGTTCCTCGGTGCGGGCACCGCCCGCCGATCTCTGACTGCACAGCCGTTTCACAGCGGCCGTGCAGTCAGAATCGAGGAGGAGGCAGGACGGATCGTTCCCGTCCAATCTTCTCTCCCGTATGTATCAGCGCTTGGTAAGCGCTGTACATACACGTCGGCGTTGCAGGGGGAGTGACACATCGCTTTCATCACCCCCCTGCGATGCTGGGTCTCGTAAGCCGGCAGATCTGCTGGCCGAGGAGGTCCCAGGCCCTGCGAGACGGCGTAAGTAGCGTGATGACATAAAGCTGCTTACACCGTTCTCAAGCTGCAGGACCTGGACGCGCGGACCGTGCTGAGGTGAGTAGGTTTTTTTATTTTATTTTTATTAGCTAAGGGGGGCATATTACTGGCTATGGGGAGCGTATTACTGGCTTTGGGGGGCATATTACTGGCTTTGGGGGGCATATTATTGGCTATGGGGGCATATTATTGGCTATGGGGGCATATTATTGGCTATGGGGGCATATTATTGGCTACAGGGGGCATATTAATGGCTATGGGAGCATATTATTGGCTATGGGGAGCATATTAATGGCTATGGGGGGCAGATTAATGGCTATGGGGGCATATTACCGGCTATGGGGAGCATATTAATGGCTATGGGGGGCAGATTAATGGCTATGGGGGCATATTACCGGCTATGGGGGGCATATTACCGGCTATGGGGGGGCATATTAATAGCTATGGGGGGCATATTAATGGCTATGTGGGCATATTAATGGCAATGGGGGGCATATTAATGGCAACGGGGGGCATAATAATGGCTATGGGGGCATATTAATGGCTATGGCGGGCATATTAATGGCTATGGGGGCATATTAATGGCTAAGGGGGGCATATTAATGGCTATGGGAGGCATATTAATGGCTATGTGGGCATATTAATGGCTATGGGGGGCATGTAAATGGCTAGGGGGGCATATTAATGGCTATGGGGGGCATATTAATGGATATGGGGGCATACTAATGGCTAAGGGGGGTATATTAATGGCTAAGGGGGCATATTAAAGGCTATGGGGGCATATTAATGGCTATGGGGGCATATTAATGGATATGGGGGGCATATTATTGGCTATGAGGGCATATTAATGGCTATGGGGGCATATTAATGGCTATGTGGGCATATTAATGGCGATAGGGGGCATATGAATGGCTATGGGGGAATATTATTGGCTACGGGGGTTAATTAATGGCTTTGGGGGCATATTACTGGCTAAGGGGGGCATATTACTGGCTAAGGGGAGCATACTACTGGCTAAAGGGGGCATATTACTGGCTAAAGGGGGCATATTACTGGCTAAAAGGGGCATATTACCTGGCTAAGGGGGGCATATTTCGTGGCTAAGGGGACAGTAACCTGGCTAAACGAGGCATATTACTGGATACAGGGGGCATATTACTGGCTACAGGGGGCATATCACTGTCTAAAGGGGGCAGTAACCTAGCTACAGAGGGCAATAACCTGGCTAGAGGGGCTAATAACCTGGCTAGAGGGGGCAACTACTTGGCTAAAGGGGGCTAATACCTGGCTACAGGGGGCAAATATTAAACCTACAAGGGGGTAATTATTACCATGGGGCACAAATATTTGTAGAGATAGAGTAAAATCTGATAAAATGGGATCTAGATGTTTGTTTACAGTGAAGAGTGACAAGTAGAAATTCATGCCGGGCCGGTAGAAAGAAGTAGAAAACTTTCGAGAGCTCCTTAGTCACTAAATGTAACTGATGACATTTTATTCTCTAGCCTACAACATAGTATCTCGACAAAGGTCACTGTATGGCGGTGGTAGACAATATGCATATTGGGTGTCCGTTGGTCAGGGTCTGGCAGGATTATTTTATCCTTAAGTAGTAATAGTTTTGGGTCTTGGTTTTGTAGGAGTTTTTTTTAGTAACATTGATTTGTCTGGTGTATTTGTTCCATGTATAGATGGATTATTTGTTGACTTATTTGTTAGGTATTACACTGTCATACATAGGTGAGAGGTTTTGAAAATGCTAATTTGTCAGCCCTGATTTTCATTGTGCAGTCACTGCTGAGGGGATGGACGGGAGCTATGTGGAATGTGCAGAAAATTAGTGACAGGAACAGAAGTTTTTTCTCTGTAAAAATACATCTGCAGTTGACAATGTGGCTTGAAAAATGTCGTGTGCACCCAGCCCTACTCAGAAAAACTTAAGGGCCCCAGCCCTGGATGTTTTGGGACCCTAACAACGCCCCTGATGAGCACACAACAAAAAAGAGAAGGTCCTGCTGATTTCTGACACTGACTCTGTAGCATCAGGTTGATGTATGCAGTTGCTGCATCGTGCACAAGGTCCTGAATGAGGGAGCAGTTTGACATCACTGTCTTAAAGCTGGCTTTAGTGTCATCTGCAATCAGCAGGACTTTCTGATTTCCTTTGTGCTCCTCTGTCAGGATAAAATAGCCTGTTCAGGCTTCTCCCCAATTGCTGGCTCCTATTGAAGCTGCTGTGCTACAAGCAGAGGGTACAATATACTCCATGAGTCATCCACCTGCAGTATTGTCTGGCAGTTTGGTTAGTGCCTCACTCACTCACTTTCTTCTTTTTGAGGGACCATATATAGATATGGACTCCAGCTAAAAGACCCCCTAGGGATAGTAATGACGTGTATGGACACTTTGGTCTGTCTTTCAGCCCATAGCATTCATAGATTTGATTATAGCCCTAGTGAATCATTTCAACCCCTATGTAGGGGCTAATATTCACACCTACAGAAGTCAATGTGCCCTTAGGCCCCGTTCACACGGCTTATTCTGCCGCGGATTGGCGCCTTACTGCGCGCCGGATTTGCGCTTCAGTACGGCGCCAATCCGCGCAGCAATTACGGTAATCCACTGCTCTCATTGAGAACAGTGGAATCCGTCGCTCCTCCCGCTCGCAAAAACCGCCGCGGGGGAGAAAGTGACATGCACATTATTACGGCGGGGAGTGCCGTAAACAATGCATGTCTATTGAGGGCCAGGAGAGGCGCCACTAAAACCGCCAGGGCTCCGGCGACACCGCCCCTGTCCCAGCCCATATCTCACGGTCGATTTGTTATGCCCTCACAACCCAACGGGCTACAAATCCTCGGGACATAAAAGCCGTGTGAACACGGCCTTATTGTCACCTCAGTGATGTGGTCTATGTGAGGGCTGATATAAGCCTGAAAAGGGTTGCTTTTGTGAGGTTAAAGGGGTTTTCTCGCTACAAAGATCATATCTCTAATGATGGGGACACTAAAAATAAGCACTTTTGCAATTGGTTTGCATTACCTACGTCCCTTACTGTAGCAGATATGAGCTTTTCTGTGCATCTATAACTGTTTCTGCAGCTGCTGGACGGGACATGCCCCCTTTTTCTGTGATTGGCTGACTGATATGTTATTCAGCCTGTTCGGACACGTCTCCGGATGGGAAACGCCCTCTGAGCTGTGATTGGCTGCCTGCACTCTGTGCTTACTCCCTTCTGAGCTGTGTAAATCAAAAGTGAAACTAACTGTCTGCGATGGCTGCTGGCTCTATACTCATCTCCGAGCTCTAAGGTGAACGATCTTGGTAATTACTGACCATCTAGCTGATAGATTCACTCTCCCCTCATATAACACAGTCTTATGCCCTGTGCTCCCCCTATATAACACAGCCTTATACAGTCTGCTCTACCTCCTGCCTGAGAACAGAGGGGGAGGAGGGAGGGGGCAGTGTGCATTCCTCACACTTCATCAGTTCAGGCTGTGTGCATAACTGATTACACCATTAGGCCCGGTTCACACGGCTTATTCAAGCAGTAATTGCGGGACAGATTTCGCCCGCAATTACGGCTTGAGTAAGGGGTTGAGTGGGGGCAGGGCTCGAGCGCTGCCCGCTGGCCCCATAGACTTTCATTATCCACAGCGCATATCCCGCCTGGATATTGTGCATGTCACTTTCTCCGTATTCGCCGAGCGGGGAGGAGAGACAGAATCCACAGTTCTCTATGAGAACTGTGGATTACCGTAATGGCTGGGACGCATTCCAGCCATATTGCAGCGCGGTATGGCGCACAATATGGCTGAAATCCGTCCCTGCAATAAGCTGTGTGAACGGCCCTGTACAGTGATCTGGTTATAGCAATACAGGGGCTCTGGTTACAAGGAGCTTGTGCAGCCTCTAGCTGCGAGCTCTGCAGCCATGAGAAGCAGAACAGGAGGGTTGCAGAGCTGATGTCCTCTCTCTTCCCCTACTTAACACAGAATGATGATGTCACAACTCTTCATTGAGGGGAGACACGCCTCCTGGGAGGAGATACACACCTACAGGGAAGAGAGACTCGCCTCTGGATTTGAAGTTGAAACAGATAGAGACAGCTCAAGTCTGCGAAAGCTGCAAACCATAAAACCCCTTTAATGTTTTTTTCAACCCCTTCATGACTGGGTTGTTTACCCCCACTCATGACCAGGCAGATTTGTCATTTTCTTTCTCACTACATGTGGGTTTAAAAACTCTAATGCTTTTTTACATTCAGTTTTTCTTCTAATGTTTTCACATCTTTTCCATGATACTTAAAGATGTATTCTTATGCAATGTTTACAATTTTAAAAAAATAAATAAGGAAAAATGGTAAAAAGAATAACTGCTTTTCACATTTTTTTATATCAAAAACTGTCTTAGGCTTGTAATTGTGTTACTTTTCCATTACAGACATCTTTATATTTGTGATATGTAGTTGTTTGTTGGGAGGGGAAGGGGGCTCTTTTTTACCATTTAATTTTATTTAATTTTCATCTACCATGCTTTTATGTATGATGTAGAAACCTTATACAGTACATTCACTAAATAGGGCAAATGTAGTTGAATAAGTAAATAAGGCAAAAGTGGCACATTTGTATTATGCAGAGTCAAGTATAATGTATATGTCAAATTCTGTGTGATAGACAGTGAGCCTTATGTATGAAAAACTGTCTAGCAGTAAAAGTGTTTCAGAGCTCAGATTTTATTTTCCAGAGAAGTATAAAAGATGAAAGCTGATCTCTGAATGGTTGCTATAGACAACAAAGACAGGCCTACTGCTAGACTGTTTTCATACATAAGGCCCATTGTGGATATTTATAATATACGTGTACCATAGCGAGTTTTATATCTTTATGCTGTTATTGACATGAAATTATCACCAGATGTAGGTAACAATCCATTCAATCCACACAGGAAAAGAAATTGAACCATAGATGTCCATAAATTAAATTTTGTGTAATAATGTGAAATGACACAGGGAAAATGTATTGAACACATCAAGAAAAAGAGGTGCAAAAAGCCATGGAAAGTCATAACACCATCTGAAATCTATCAGTAATAAAAAAACAATTCTGCCACTTAGTGAAAAACAGTATCAGCTAGTTTATCTCATGGCCTATAAAAAGATATCTCATTACCAAGGTGCTACACAAGAAACATCTTATGATGGGCAAAACTAGTGAGCTGTCTCGAGAACTTAACCTTATTGTTACAAAACATACAGATGGCATTGGTTAGAGAAGAATTTCTAAACTACTGAAGGTTCCAGTGAGCACTGTTGAACCATAATCCATAAGGGGAACAAACCATAATTTCTCCTTAAATCAGCCACGACCAGGTGTTCCCCGCAAGATTTCAGACAGAGGAGTGAAAAGAATTATCAGAAGAGTTACAGAAGGAGCAACAGACAGACCTGAAATCAGCAAGTACAATTGTTTCAAAGAAAACAATAAGTAATGCACTCACCCTCCATGGCCTGTATGTACGCTCACCATGCAAAACTCCTTGCACGTTCAAGCATGTTAGAAGTTTGCTCAAAAAGATTTAAACAAGCCTGTGAAATATTGGGAGAATATAGTCTGGTCAGATGAGACCAAAATTAAAATCTTTGGATGCCATAATACACACCATGTTTTGAGGCCAAAAGGCATCGCATAACACCTCCAAAACACCATAACAACAGTGATGTTTGGAGGTGGGAACATCATGGTGTGGGCTCTTTTTTAGCATAGGAGACTGAAGTAGGACTTAATAAAGAGTGTTTGTGTGGAAGAATAGGCCAAATTCACACCTAAGCAATACATGTGACTAGTTCCTCTATACAGGAGGTGTCTTGAAGCTGTCATCACCAACAAAGGCTTTTGTACATAGTATTAAATACATTGTAAGCATGTTCAATACTTTTTCCCTTTGTCATCTATCATGCTTACACATAATTTATGGACATCTATAGTTAGATTTGTTTGATTTGTTTGTGCCGACTTCAAGCACGATAATACACACGGACTGGTCAAATAAAATGAATTGTACAAGTAAGAAATAATAATATACAAATGAAGACTCTATTGAAAAAGGTCTTTCTTTCAGACCAAAACGTCTGTTATTAGAATCTACACAATATATGGAAATTAATTTCTATTATGAAGTCGACTTTTTATATATTTGATGTTGTCATTTTGGAATAATACAATTTTGATACAAGCTTAAAACTAATCCTAGAGTGCAGCCTACTTCTCTTCGTTCAAATTCAAAAAACAGTGGCACACTATGGACTAAGGAAACCATCAAATGGGACATAGGAAATTTGGAAAAAGCATTACTGCTAACTAGGATACTGAAAAAAATTGAGGTTCTCATTCACACTTTTGGCCAAAAATGTTTAAGCCCACCTCCCAATCGTCAAGGGGACCTCAAGTGTAGGTGGGTCTATGCGATTGATTACCTATATTGGGGTCTGTTCTGACCTGCATCTTTTTAGAAGAGCGAAGATTCCTGCTTCAAAAGAACACTCACTGGTTTTTAAAACCTGGGGAAGTGGTGGGATGCAAAAACCAAAATGTGAGACTACCACTCCTCCCACATATAATCAAAAACAACAATTGGTTTTTGCACATGGAATAACTTTGTTTAAAAAACAAATGCAAACTGGTGTGGCAGCAATACATATAGAACATTCAAATTCAAAAAACAGTGGTAAACTATGGAACTAAGGAAACCATCAAATGGACATAGGAAATTTGGAAAAAAGCATTACTGCTACTGTTTACGGGTGTCCCTGCGACCCCCGGTCGGTTCGCAGGCATCACACCGCAAACGCCGCAGCACCTCCTGCTGTGGCCGGTGCCGCACCCGACGCTCGGGCCGCGGACACCCCGGCACGCCTGGGGCTACATCTACCCAATCCACGCTCCCTTTTCCCGTCCCGAACGCGCGCTCCTCAGCCGCCGGGTGCAGCACGCGCCCTCTAGGCGCCGCACTGCCGGGAAATTAAAGGACAGTGCGCCGGTGATTGTCACACCGGGCACGGACCCTATTTAAGACCTGCCCCTTCCCCAGCACCTTTGGCCAAATCGATAGTGCCCTGGCCTAGATAGGAAGCGTTCCTAAAGTGTCTTGTTCCGTTTACTGTCTACCGTACCTTCTGCCTCCGACCCTTGAACCACGACCATGCCGCCTGTCCTGACCTTCTGCCTGGTCCCCGACTAACGAGCCTGCTTCATCGATTTGTACCGCGCAACACCTCGCAGCCACTGCAAGCAAGTCACGTCCAGGGGTAGCTACCTGGTAGTAATCCGCCGCAGCAAGTCCATTCCGCTTAGCGCGGGCTCTGGTGAAAACCGACTTATTAGACTCCGCATTTCCCCCCATGGTCGGTGGCTTATACCATCGCTTTGGTGGTGGTCCGAGGATCCACTACCACATCCGTAATAGTATCGATTCGCCAAGATCACACCCAAGGTGCCTCTACCGAGCGTCACCCGACCCACTACCACCATGCTCAGCAATCTAAGCAGATCGCGCAGCAAGTGCAACAGCTGAACCAATTGACTACTATGATGCAGCAATCTCCTGGCCACTCACAAGCAGCAACAATGGCGGCCGTGGCTCAAGCACAGTAGTCATTCCGGGACATCCGCCGGCCCTAAACTCCGCTGTCCATGCGAGACGAAGTTTGACGGGACTCTAAGGCCCTTAGGTGGTTCACACCCAGTGAGCCCTCCACGTGGAACTTATGGCTGGTCATTCCCCCGTCCGAAAGGTCCAAGGTGGGCCCTTCGTGGTCAGTCCTCCTCTCTGGGAAAGCCCCTGGGGGGGCACCCTGGGCGACTCCCTTTGGGACCGAGCGAATCCGCTATCACAGGCTTATCTGCAACATTCTTGAAGAGTTCCTCGGAGTCTTCCGTAGGCAGCCTGCCCGCGCCTCGTCTGCTTGAAACCGCTTTGGTTAAATCTACACAGGGGAACTCCTCCGTTGGCGATTGGCTGCAATTTCGCACCTTAGCCTCTGAATTGCATGGAATTGATGCAGCGATGTGCGCCACTTCAAGAAGGCCTCTCCGGCAGATTAAGGATGCCCTTCACCACCCGGGACCTCCGACGTCGTTAAGTGAGCTCATCACCTGGCAACCGCATAGACATCCGTTTCTCGGAGAGACGGGAGGAGCTCCGCCAGGAACGCGAACCAGCTCAAACATCGACGGCTGCCCCGTCTATGCACCAGTGTTTCAGTGTCCCCCACTGCCTCCTTCCCAGCCAGCCTTGGAAGAAGGCCATGCAAGTGGACAGTACCCGCCCTGTCTCCACAAGAGCTTGCCCGACGGCGTGAGGAGAATTGTGGTCTCTACTGCGGCAGGAGAAGTTGTGGTCTCTACCCCTAACACTCCGGTAGGTTTGCCCACTTATTCGCCAACGTCCGGAAATGCACGCCACTCTAGGTTCGTGGGAGAGGCGACCCTAGTGTGAGTAATCCCTCACCACGGCTCATGCTGCCACTCCTGGTCACCGTCCAATACCGGAATCTTCGTTCTGAGTGTCGGCCCTTCCTGGATTCCGATCGCTGGGAGCTTATGGATGCTTCGTTGGTGACAAAGTATCGTCTCTCGTGGTCCGCCAAGACCAACCCTTGGTCATCTCTTCCTCCATCAGTGGAGAACAATTAAGTGACTCCATCCACTACCGGACTGAATCAGTGATCCTACAAATAGGAGCCCTGCACAGGGAAAGGATCACGTTCTTCGTGTTACCCGTTCTCCTCGGCTGTTCTACCTGGGGGCTTCCTTGCTACAGCGACACGCCCTATGCCTGGATTGGAAGACGGGTGAAGTTTTGCGCTGGGGCCCGGACTGCCAGTCTCGTTGTCATTCGCACCCCCGCCGGGTGCGCCCCAGCCCTCCGCAGTCCCTCTCTCAAGCCACTAACTGGCTTACCGCAACCTTATCAGGAATTCCAAACGTTTTTTCTCCGAGAAGCGAGCTGAGACACTTCCTCCTCAACGCCCCATTAAGATTGCCCCATAGACCTGCTACCGGACTAACCTCCCCGGGTAGGTCTACCCGGATCCTCCGTACCCCAAACCTCAGGAGATGTCGGCTAACAAGGAAGAAAATCTACGAAAGGGTATCATCCGCAATCCACTTCTTCTCCGGCGGTGCCGATTTTCTTTGTTGAGAAGAAGATGGATCCCTGAGACCGTGCATTGACTACCGTGTTAAATAAGGAATCACCATCAAGAACCGGTACCCTCTGCTTTAATCACGGAACTCTTTGACCTCCTCCGGGGAGCCAAGGTCTTCTCCACAGTTGGATTTGCGGGGGCATATAAATCCTCATCGGATCCGTGGAAGGCGACGATGGAAGACGGCCTTCAATACTCGTGATGGGCACTTTGAGTATCTGTTGATTCCTCTTTATGCCAACTCTCCGGCGTCTTCCAGGAATTTGTCAATGACATTTACAAAAACCTCCTATATTTCTGTGTAGTGGTCTACTGGATTGACTCCTGGAATTCTCATCCGATCTGGGATCCCACCAGTCACATGTGCGCTGGGTCCTGAAACGCCTGCGCGAGAACCATCTTTACGCTAAACTGGAAAAGTGCCTATTTCTCCAGACCAGCCTCCCGTTCCTTGGATACATAATCTCTGGATAAGGGTCTGCGGATGGATCCCACTAAACTCACTGCGCGTCCTACAGATTCCCCGACCTTTGGCCTTGCCGGGCCATACAACGCTTCTTGGCTTCAGCAAATTATTACCGGCATTATTCCGCATTTTTCGACGTGTAGCCCCAATTGTGGCTCTTACTAAAAAACAAGCCACCGAAACTGTGGCCTCCGGCCGCCGAAGAAGCGTTTTCCAAGTTGACAAAGCAGCAATCGCCTCCGCACCGGTGGATATTCCCGGCCAGATACCGAGAAACCCTTCTTTCTAAGTCCGAGACGCCACTTCCATAGGGCAGAGCGCTGCTCCACCCAAAAGGGGCCCGAGGGCAAGACTCAGACCTGTGGGTTCTTTTCCCAGGACCTTCCTCACCGCAGCCGAGGAACAAAACCATCGGGTATCGGGAACTTTTAGCCATTAAGCTTTGCCCTAGAAGAATGGCGCCACCTCCTGGGAGGGTGCACGATCCCCGTGAATATCTTCACTGACCACAAAAATCTCCTCATATCCTCCCAGACAGCGCAACGTTTTGAACCCCTCGTCAAGCGAGATGGTCTCCTGTTCCTTTGCCCGTTTTAAACTACAATATCCACTTCCTACCGCATAAAAGAACCCTCAAGGCCTATGCCTCATTCCCGTGCTCCGATGTATGGGGGAAGAGGTGGCTCCCAACAAATCGTACCCCCAGAACGTTCTGATATCGGTGCCCCCACTAACCACCAAGGGGTACCCCCAGGTAAGATGTATGAGCGTCCCTGCGCTCCGTTGAGGTCCTGAAATGGGGTTCCACTGATCCCGCATAGCTGGACACCCTGGTTACGTAGGTCTTGTTTCGCTGATTTCCCGTTTTCTACTGTGGCTGGTGTCGCTAACGATGTAAAGGAGTTTTGTGGAGGCCTGCACCACTCTGTGCCCGCACAAGTCACCTCGCCTAACCTGCGGGACTACTCCCAACCTCTGCCTGTTCCTAGCTGTCCTTGGAGCCATAAAGCCATGGACTTCATAACTGACATTACCGCCCTCTGAAGGAAATACGGTCATCTGGGTAAGTCACGACCGTTTGTTCCAAATAGCTCATTTTGTTCCCTTGCCTGGCTCCTTCTGCGCCTCGGCTCGCCAACAATATTTTTAAAACATCTCCGTCTGCATGGACTTCCCTACATAAAGTTTCGTACCGGGAGTCCAGTTCGTTTCGAGATTTTTGGCGAGGCCTCTGCTCGCTTCTGCAGTGGAACTGGACTTCTCTCTGCTTACCACCCACAAACCAATGGGCAAGTAGAGAGGGTGAATCAGGTCCTAGGTACTTATCTCTGCCACTTCACTCTGCCAAGCAAGATGATTGGTCCAGTCTAACTACCTTGGGCGTAATTTTCGTATAATTCCCAGGACTCTGATTCCCTGGGCATCTCCCTTTTCCATGTGTCTTCGGTCGCTCCCCCGCCCACCCTTCCACGCCCTCTGCCTCCTCCGTGTCCCTGCAGTGGAACAGTCTGGTCCGTACCTATCTGCTGTCTGGAGGGACACTCCGCCATCCCTGCTTCAGGCTCTGCCCGTAGAAACCCAAGCGGAACAAGAAAAGAAGACCCCCTCCTTCCTTTGTCCAGTGGATAAAGTATTGCAGTCCTGCCAAATATAATCAGTTTTAAAATTCCCAGCTATAATGTTCCCTTTGAAGTCTGGTGGCGCATAAATCCTGTGGCCTACAAGCTCCGGCTCCCACCGACCATGCGTATACCCAAACTCCTTCATGTCTCCCTACTGAAGCCGTTCACCCAAACTCTCGTCTGTGGTTCCCCATCTCCCGTACTGATTCCACAATTTTTTTTGCGCAAAGAAATTATGCCACTAAGACTGTTAGGGGGAGACGATTTTTTGGGTGGACTGAAGGGGTTTGGGCCAGAAGAAAGGTCGGTGGGAGCCTGAGGAAGAAGCATCCTGGATAGGGGTCCTCTTGTCTAAGTTTTTGCGGCCAGAAAGAGAGGGAGGCCAAAAGGGGGGTTACTGGTTTACGGTGTCCCTGCGACCCCCGGTCGGGTCGCAGGCACATCCGCAATGTGTGCCGCCAGCACCTCCTGCTGCGGCCGGTGACCGCAGCCCGACGCTCAGCCGCTGACACCCGACACGCCTGGGGCTCACTTACCCGTCCACGGCACCGTTCCCGTCCCGGCGCGCACTCCTGTTGCCAGCCGGTGCACGCGCGCCCCCCCCCCCCCCCCCCTCTAGCGCGCACGTGCCGCATCTGCCGGGAAATTTAAAGGGAACAGTGGCGCCCGTGATTGGTCTTACCGGGCACGGACCCTATTTAAGACTGTCCTTCCCCAGCAGCTTTGCCGAATCGATAGTTGGCCCTGTGCCTAGAGAGGAAGCGTTCCTAAAAGTGTGTTTGTCCGTTTACTGTGTCCCGTACCTTCTGCCTCCGTCCATTGACCACGAACCAATGCCGCTTGTCCTACCTTCTGCCTGTTCCCCGACTACATCCCTGCTTCACGATTTTGTCCGCGCAACACCTCAGGCAGCCACCGCAAGCAATTCACGTTCAGTGGTAGCGACCTGTAGTAATCGCCGCAGCAAGTCATCCCGCTTGCGGCGGGCTCTGGGAAAACTGGACACAACTTAGACTCCGCTCCCTGGCGTGGCTTATACCATCGCTTGTGGTGGTCCAGAGGATCCACTACCACATCCGTAACACTAACTAGGATACATGAAAAAAATTGAGGTTCTCAGTTCACACTTTTGGCCAAAAATGTTTAAGCCCACCTCCTAATCGTCAAGGGGACCTCAAGTGCAGGTGGGTCCTACGCTATTGTTACCTCTATTGGGTCCTGTTCAGAACTGCATACTTTAGGGAGCGAAGATACCTGCTTCAAAGAACACTGCACTGATTTACAACCTGGGGAAGTGGGTGGGATGCAAAAACCAAAATGGAGACTACCACTCCTCCCTACATATAATCAAAAACAACAATTGGTTTTGCACATGGAAAAACTTTGTTTGAAAAAACAAATGCACACTGGTGTGGCAGCAATACATATAGACATTAAATTCAAAAAACAGTGGCACACTATGGACTAAATCGGAAAAACCATCAAGTGGGATATAGGAAATTTGGAAAAAGCATTACTGCTAACTAGGATACATGAAAAAAATTGAGGTTCTCAGTTCACACTTTTGGCCAAAAATGTTTAAGCCCACCTCCCAATCGTCAAGGGGACCTTAAGTGCAGGTGGGTCCTACGCTATTGTTACCTCTATTGGGTCCTATTAAGACCTGCATACTTTAGGGAGCGAAGATACCTGCTTCAAAGTACACTGCACTGATTTAAAACCTGGGGAAGTGGGTGGGATGCAAAAACCAAAATGGAGACTAAAAACTCCTCCCTACATATAATCAAAAACAACAATTGTTTTTTTTTTCATGTATCCTAGTTAGCAGTAATGCTTTTTCCAAATTTCCTATGTCCCATTTGATGGTTTCCTTAGTCCATAGTGTGCCACTTTTTTTGGAATTTGAATGTCTATATGTATTGCTGCCACACCAGTGTGCATTTGTTTTTTCAAAGTTTTTCCATGTGCAAAACCAATTCGTTGGTCTACTATTTTGGCCTGCACCCACAGGTGGACCACAAGTGCCAAGGACATATCTTTTTTATATATTAGTTTATCCAGTGGGCATGTTTGGCATCACTTGGCTGCATTTAAATGTTCCATATGTCCTGTCTGTTTGCACTCTTACATGTCTGATGAAAAGGCTTGTTTGTTTCACGAAACATGATACTACTGAGAAATTTAAAATAAAACTTGTCTTGCTTTTTGGTTTTGAATACTTGTTGCTGTTAATTCTGCAACTTATTAAACAGTATGACCAACACTGCTGCTTGGTAGATGTGAGGCCCTGAGTTAGCTCTAGATAATTTTATCACTACATCAATCCAGACATTGTTAGGTTATGAACAAGTGAGTGAAGGAAGGACAGTAGTACTCCAGAGGCAAACAACTTTGATGTACTCATGCAGCAGTGTTGTTCTCATAGTACAATACCAGAAGGTGGGTAATGAACCACAAAACACGTTGAATGATTTTCTAGGACATACATATTGCCTTATTGTGCCTTCTGTTTGATTTTTACATTTGAATAGTTTTCTTCTCTTTTCTGGCTTTGGCACAAAAAAACTCACCACAAACTGTTGAAAATTGCATGTGTGTTTGTAGCCTAAAAATACTCTGCAAGGGTCAAATTAACTAGACCATTACTGAAAGAAACAGGATATTATTTTGCATACATAATGTAATGTAGTTCACCATATTTTGAAAGCAACTTTTTTTGAGTAGTGTGTGCCTACACTCCACGACATAAAATATAACAAATGTCAGTGTTTTGTAGTTTTACATTCTCCCCAGTCTTTTCTCAGATCTTGTTGATATACTTCAGTTCAGTCTCTTTGTGTAGGGCTCTTACTATTTGTAAAAGTACCTGTCAGACATGTGCGTAGTAACAGGAAAGCAAAACCTAAATAAAACTGAAAAACAGGGAGTCCAATAACAGTGTATAATATAAAGTGAAATATAAGAAGTTTAAAAACTGTTAACACTGATTGATTTGTTTTTTTCATTTTTTCAGATTTTTTTCAATGTGCAGAGACTAGCCAGGTCATTTATTGATCTCTATTCAGCTGGAAATATGCTATTTAGAACTTGGAAAGCAGAAATTTACTGTTCAGACGATGCCCCAATTGGCATTTGCATGAAATTTGATGTTAATGGCATTGGCGACCTGGAAGGACAAGGACCTCTTACCAGTCTACTTCCAGAGATCTGCAGAATAATGGAGAATTTGTTGGAGCAGTGGCTGGAATTCATGAGGAAGAAGAGGTCTCAGCATTACTACCTGAACTATTACACAGCAGAGCAGCTGGTTTTCCTGTGCCAACAATTTCAGAGAAGAGATATCAGTGAGGAGGCGCTTTTAATGCTGTCATTTATTAAGCCACAGTGTCAAAAAATTGACACAATAAATTCTTGTTACACAAAGCCGAGATCTACATATACTTTAAGTGGGAGCCGTCCAAGCAAGATGAATTTTGCCTTTGCTTTAGAAGGTTGTGCAAACATCTTGGAGAAGCTCGGGATGGTTTGGGAGCATTCTATGACATATATGAGTTCTCTGTTTCCAGGATGTTTAGATTTAGATGCCCTCGGTATGTGCTTGTCTTCCTTAGCAAAACTAAATAATAAATGCATTAAGCGTGAGCTCCATCCCAGTTTGCATGAAGGTCGTCCCAATTTGGTTTTATGCCCCTCATCCCAGATCTTGTCATGTGCTCTTTCAGTCTATATGCACAGCTCTACTGAGACTTTGCCCTCCTATGATGAAGTGTTGCTGTGCACGCCTCAGACTTCATTTGAAGAAGTTGCCCTTTTTTTCAGAAGATGTCTAACGCCAGGTTACAACAGCAAGAAGATTTACAGTTTAATCTATGCAGATGAACTGAACTATGATACAGCGTACAGATCTGAGCAGCTATTCCAGCAGCTGCAAGCTCGAAGTAATGACTACTATCTAGTGATCATATGTAATTCTGATAGAGAACATTGTTACATCCCTTCTGTCTTCAGCCAGCACAAGGTGCACATGATTCCTCAAAATCCCCTTGATGAGTTGCAGCGATATTTATGTACACATTTTGCTGTGGATCATTCAGTAGTTTCAGCTGCTCACGTATTTCAGAATGGACTCAGTGCTGGCATTGTGTCATCCAAACGAGCAGGAGTGGGTGAGTAGGGTTTGAATTATATTTTATTCAGATTAGTTTTCCACCATTATGAATAATGTGGTTTAAGAAGGCTAACATCCAAGTCTTAAAGTTCAGTGCTGAATTAGTCATGAGTCTTCTCATATACTTTACAAAATTCATGATGCTCCATCACTAAACTGGCATCAGAAACTCTAGCTTGTGTGTTCTAAGAGAACATTTATGAGTTATAGATTTATGATAACTTCCCATTTGTTCCAGGAAAATCTCTGTATGTGAAACGGCTTTTTCAAAAGCTGGAGTCCAGCTCCACGGATAAGCGACCAATTCTCAAAACAATCCGACTCACTAATCCTGAAGTGGATGAACATAAGATATTGAAAACATGCCTTCCTTTTGTTGATAGCAAGCTGAAGAACTTACCTATAATATTCCATATTGACATTACATCTTCTGTAAGTAGGAAATAATGGAGGTACTTTCAACTCATTGGAACATAACTATGACATAGAGGTTCCCCATGTCTAATACTACTGCTTGTTCAGATGATGCTATTGATAAATAGGGTTCCTTTACGGAAACATACTTGGTTACTTCCTATACACAGTATTTAGAATTCAAATTCCATAAACCTTGAATACTGATGGTAATCACAAATATTGTGCCCTTAGACATATTTGTCTCCGATTAAAACTCTTGCTTATTTTATTTTCTTATGCTGCAGGTGAAGAAGGGGATTTCTGAATTCCTCTTTAAGCTTTTTGTCCTGCAATATCTCATGGACTCAGAGGGAAGAATATGGAAGCGCCTGCCGAATCAGCTATACATTGTTGAGATTTTGGAATCTGCAAACACAATGTTTGTACAACAGTTAAAATCTGTAAGAAATCACTCTTTATTCATTTAAGTGTTACTCATTGGTTGTTTGCCTTACAGCTTTATGGGAAACATTTTGTATACAGTCAGGGGTAAGAGAGGAAAATGCTGTGGATTGTTTCCAGAGGAAAGGCTGCAACATTTCTTCATGTAAATCCACAGTGGCAAATCAGCAACAAATTGTGCAGATTTGTTGCGGATTTCCTGCTGTGGTCTTTAGAATGGAGTGGGTTATGCTAATGTAAAATAAAATAAAAATAATGTGCTATAGATCCAGATGTAGATTTTATAGAAAAATATGCAATAAATCTGCATCATATCTATAAGAGAGATCGACATTCTATGGATTCATATTTGTAGTAAATATACGATTTGGACAGCACTGAAGTCCCTCCATGTTGTCACTTACAACACCTCTTCAATGCAGCAGACCGCCATGTTGAAGCAGCCCAACTTCCACCCACAGAACTTCACTAAACATTCCAAGAGGCGTCAGTATAGGTGTCTTTTATTTTAAGAAGAATCCCAGTACATCAAGCAGCAATGTTTCGACTCCACACACTGAGTCTTTTTCAAGCTTGAAAAAGACTCAGTGTGTTGAGTCGAAACGTTGCTGTTTGATGTACTAGGATTCTTCTTAAAGTAAAGGACACTTATGCTGATGCCTTTTGGAATATTTTATGGATTCTATGGATTCAAAGCCTACTCTACAGGTCAGTTTCCATGTAGATCTTTATAGGATATGTTCGAACATTGAAATCCGCATAGTCGGATTTGGTTTTGCAGCGGACTTGCAGTCAGAAAAAGTGCAATTCATATCTATAGGTTTTGAACGCGGATCGGTGTTAAAAGCCACATGCAAGAAGCAGACAAAAGTTTTGCCACTTATTGCATGAGGATTTTAGCCATTCACTTGATATCAATAGTAAATTTTCATGCGTTTTCTGTGTTGAACACGACCAAAGAATAAGCATGTTCAACGTTTTGCTGCTTTGAAAAACGCGTGATGAAAATAAGCATCATATGAGCTGCAATACATATCTTCTATTGACCTTGATAAGAATTGTTTTCTTTCAGTTTTCATCGTGGATTTCATGGTGGAATCTGTATGGAATCCACCTAAAAATCCTTGTTGTTTGAACTTACCCTAAATGTGGATAATTTTTCTTAAAATCTCTTATTACTTAAAATCTTATCAAAGATTTTCCAAAAGTAAATCTACTTTGGAACATCAGCAGTATATCTGTCCCTTGTGTTTTAACCTAACAGAGACACTTTTGTCCATAGCCAATATACCCAGTTCACAGACAGTAGTACCTCTGTTTCACGAAGAGAACAGCCATGTTCTTAACATATAACTTAACTCATCTAACTGCTCATCAGCCAGCTATGTCTTTTTAATTATTGCCTTTGAGTAAGACAGCAATGCTGGGATATGTTCATCTTTTGCTGTGGCTTGATTCGGAAACTGCCAGAATGCTGGTAGTTCCTGGGGAGCTGTATATTGTAAGCTCAGAGTCCTTCTTGCTTTGCTTACACACATTAAGGATATGTGCACACGGTGTATTTATAGCACGTATATTTGTGCGCTGCAAAACACGTTAGTTGCTTCATTGAATGACAGCACATAATTTATATTGTAGGCTCTGCAAAGTGTTGAGACCATTGTTTTGGGTGAATTTCAGCACGTATTAAAGGGAACCTGTCACATAGGTTATGCCCCCCCGTGCTGAGGGCAGCACAAGCTAGTGTCAGACATGCTGTTTCCAGCGCTGTGCCCCTTACTCTGTAAGATGCAGCAGTTTTAGAGCATTTACCCCTCAAATCTTATTCATGAGTAGGTATTTGCTCCGCCCACCAAGACTATCCCCGCCCACTGACCGTTATTTACATGTTTCTGCCTATTCAAAGTAATAGGTTTGTCAGTTCAGGTGGGCGGGGCTTGCCTCAGATGGGCGGGGATTGAAAAAAAACTGTCACTCTGAATGTCTCTTCGAATGACTCTTCTGGCTGAAAACTACAGATTTGAGCACTAAATACACGAAAACTACAGCATCTTACAGAATAAGGGGCACAGCGCTGGAAATAGCAGGTCTGACACTACCTTGTTCTGTCCTCAGCCAGGGGGGCAAAAACTATGTGACAGGTTCTCTTTAAATGCTGTGTGAACATACCTTGACACGGTTCCTTGTAACAGTGTGTGCACAGAGAATGCTTTCAACCGGAGGGGCGTGGCCGGAAGCCGAGCGGGATGGACGTGTGCGAGAGAAGAGCTCCCGCATGAAGAGGCCGAAAATCTGCTAATTAATCCTCTCCCTGCACCTATCCATGGGCAAAAAGCGACCGCACCTGCAGCTGAAGTCCCCCGCAGCTTTGTCACGGACACCAACAGTCCTGGATGCCTTCCTCCACAGAGCCCGGCCGTCTGCAGCTCCCGTGCCAGTTCTGGTGCCGGCGCCATTAACGCGTGGGTCCGGGAGCAGCTAGGAGACCCTGGCTTCACTGGGCACAACGGCGCAGTCAGCCTCAGCGGCGCTTGTCACTCCGTGCCGCCCAGGCACCAGGGGGATCGCCAGTCCAGGGCCCGGACCAGACGGAGGGACACTTACAGGCACACCAGGTACCAGCCGCTTCTCCCCGCCGGCCATCTTGTGGGGATCTGCGGCCCCTGCCAGGCTCTCCCTCCTCACTCCTGCGCAGCAACACCTACGCTGCCATGGCTGCTTCAGGGCCTTATAACTCGCCTACCATGGCTAAAGGACAGCCCGTCCTGGGCCCGGGGCAGGGGGGAAGCCCACCACAGGGGACCCCTTATGGAGCTCACACTGAGGGCAGGGACTCAGGGACTTCCTGCTCCCCCAATCCATCTTGCAGCAGAGACTCTCAAAACAGTTCTCCCTCATGGCGGGGCTCCCCTGCCCCTGTGCTGGACTCTCATAGCCCTGATCTCTCCCGCACTACACCATGGGCTGAGAGGATGTTGCAGCTCCCTGATAGGGAAGAACTGAGGGCTCTCTTATCTGATGTTACTGCAGCCTTCAAAGAGGAAGTCTCATCTCTTAGACAAGATATAAAGTTGATAGCATCCCGGGTTGAGCTCCTGGAGGATGATCATGATGTACACGCAAATACCTGGCCCAGGTCCACCCGGCCTTATCGGCGCAAATATCCACTATGCAAGACATGGCGCGCCATCTGGAGGACCTGGATAATCGGGGACGCCGAAACAATGTGCGCATTAGGGGTCTTCCGGAACCTCAGGGTGACGAAAATATACAGGCAATGCTGGACTCTCTGTTCTCCCAGGTGATGGGGGACTCCTCCCCTCCTACATTTAAGCTGGACAGAGCCCACAGAGCACTGCGTCCGAAGGGTTCGTCCCCACAGCCTAGGGACGTCAGTTGCTGCTTCCACGACTTCCAATTGAAGGAGGCGGTCATGGAGAAAGCTAGGGGGGCTCGCTCCGTTAAATTTCAAGGTTCCTCCATCCAGCTCTTTTAGGATCTTTCATGGATCAACCTCCAGAAACGGCGGCACTTGAAACCCCTCCTGTCGGTCCTGCAGGAACATCGCATACGTACAGGTGCACTTCCCGTTGCCCTTTCTGCGGTAGGGAGGAGCGATCTGTCGTGCTCAATCCTTCCGGACCTCTCAGTCTCCCAAGTACTGCGATTCCGACTCCCAAAGGAGGACTGACCTCCACTACTCCCTCCCCAGTCTGCAGGCCCTCTTCGCAGGTGGTTCAGCGTCCCATCCCCTCAACCCCGTCACCTCTTCATGAGGGGACCCACCAAGCGGTTGGACTTTAACTGATCTACGGGGATCCTCCTCTCTGTTATTGGCACTTCGGTTATTCTAGACGGCCCTGTGTTCTCATCTCAGGCTATATTAGGGGTCATCATAGCTTACAATGTGTTCTTTTGCTCGGCTCTTCTTTGGGTTTTTCTGCTGGACTCAAGTCGTTGTCGTTCCCGTTTTCCACTTTAGGTGGATTTAGATTTCTGGTTTCATCAGTGTTTTAAGAGGGGTAGGTCCTGATTGGTGACTTCCATCTGGGGGTCTTCAATTAAGTCCCATTAAGTGTAGCTTTTGCTTCACATACCTCTATTCCTCCAGGACTGGGGATACGGGGACTTAGGGTTTTCCCTTGCCCCTTCTCTCTAGTTGACTAACAACTGTTTGGTTCTTTAGGGTTATTCTTCGTTGTTTTCTTCTGTTGGTGTCTGCGTCTAATCTTTGTCTTACCCCTCCCTCTTGTGTCTTTTCCTGTAGTTTCTCAATTATAGCCGTGGGTCTGGCATTCTTGGTCCCTTGATCTGGTGCCCTCTTCTTCCCATCTAGCTACTATCAGGGTTTCTCCCATAGAGTTTGCTCGCAGCATGGTCCAAATCCTAACCTTAAATGTGAAGGGCCTCAACTCCAATGCTAAACGTAGCCTGGCCCTTAGGGAATGTAAGGCTTTGCGGGCTGACATTGTCTTCTTGCAGGAGACACACTTTAAATCAGGGAGCACTTTAGCTTTTGCTAGAGATAACTACCCGGTCACGTTTAATGCGCATAGCCAGACTGGAAAAGCTGGGGTAGCTATAATGATTGCCAGATCTTGCCCTCTCCAGGTGCGCAACTCCATCCTTGACCCAGCAGGTCGCTTCATCATCCTACAGGCCTCTCTCTACAATAGACCTATTCTGCTTTGTAATATCTACACTCCCAATGTAGCTCAGTTATCCTTCTTAAAGAGGGTTGTGCTCAAGCTCTCTGGTCTCTCTTCCTTGGCAGTTCTGGTGGGAGGTGACTTTAATTTAGTATTTTCGGAGGTGATGGACCGCTGTGCGGTGGGCGGGAGGTCTGGGGGGGGGCCACAAGCCAGAGTATCTGCTTCTTTTCGTAAACTCATCAGAGGGCATGGTCTGTTCGATCTGTGGCGTATTAATCACCCCAGAGACAGAGAATATACCTTTCCCCTCCCCCCCCATAATACACACACCAGGTTGGACTATTTCTTTGGGAACATCCCAACCTTGAGGTTGGTATCGAGCTCTGCCATTGAGCCGATTACCTGGTCGGATCACGCCCCAGTCATGGTTGACCTGGATTTTCAAACCCCCATTGCGAGATCATGTCACTGGAGACTGAATGAGTCCCTTATCAAAAATTCGACTCATAGGGAGAAGCTGGGGCAGTCCCTGGCATCCTACTTCGAGATGAATGAGGGATCCGCGGCTTCGGTGGCTACTTTATGGGAGGCTCATAAGACGGTTTTTAGAGGAGAGTGTATTGTCTTGGGTTCTAGGATCAAGAAGGACTATGAGTTTAGGAAGTCCACTCTGAGGAGTCGCCTTCAGACACTACAGAGATGTATGTATCAGACGCCAACTGTCTCTACTCTGAGGCAAATGGTTGCCATCCGAAAGGAGCTTAAAGACATTGCAGTTCGTTCCACTGAGAGATTGCTATTATATTCTAGACAACGATATTTCGAATATGGCAATAAGGCACATACAATGTTAGCCAGACAGTTGAGGGACAGGACTGTGTCCTTCATGCCACAGGCACTACAAAGCAGAGATGGCACTCTCTTCTACAACCCCAAATCTATTGCTAAGATATTTTCAGAGTTTTTTTCCAGGCTCTACTCCCTCCCGTCGGAACTCCCGGGGCAGGAGGTGGAAGCAAAGCAACTTATTAGGCATTTCCTGCAGTCATGTCCCCTCCCCAAGCTCCCACCAGAAGCATCTGACTCTCTTAATGTCCCCATTACAATGGAGGAGCTGATGGGGGTGCTGAAAGAACTCCCCTCAGGTAGGGCCCTGGGCCCGGATGGCCTCCCATACCAATACTTCAAGGCCTTTGCGGGGATCCTTGCCCCCTTCATGTTATTCCTCTTCAACCCCTTCTTAGAGGGCTCCCCAATTCCCACTTCCATGTCTCACTCATACCTCACACTTATCCACAAAGCAGGGAAGGACCCGGCTGATTTTTCACCATGTTGTTGGCCAACAGGTTGGGGGTCTGGTTACCCCAGCTGGTCAACAAGGACCAAGTGGGATTTGTCTCCTCCCGTCAAGGAGGAGACAACACTAGAAGGACTATCGATTTGATTGAGGTTCTTAATGCTCAATCAGAACAGGCTCTTCTTCTTAGCCTGGACATGGAGAAGGCCTTTGACCGGCTGGGGTGGCCATTCCTCTTTGAAACACTGACCAACTTCGGCTTTAAGGGTCCATTCATGACGGCTATCAGGAACCTATATACTTCCCCTTCCGCAGTTGTTAAGCTGCACCATCACACCTCCAATAGCTTTCAGATAAAAACGGGATGAGACAGGGATGCCCACTGTCTCCACTCTTGTTCGCCCTCTGCATAGAGCCCCTTGCGGCAGCAATCAGAGCTCACGCCGATATTAGGGGGTAAGGGTGAAAGATAAGGAGTTTAAACTCTCCTTATTCGCTGATGACATTCTTTTAACATTGACGAACCTACATATCTCCCTTCCCTCCTTACACGCCCTCTTAGAGTGGTTTTGTGTTCTCTCAGGATACAAAGTCAATACCGCGAAAACAGAAGCTCTTCCCATCAATCTGCCTCCTGAGATTTTTTTTACCCCCTCAAATGTAATTTTCCTTATAATTGGCAGACCCAGTCCCTTAAATACTTAGGCATAATGATAATGGATAGATTTGACACCCTCTACCAGGCTAACTTCCCGCCAATGTTTAGGGAGTTAAAGTCTCTTCTTGGTAAATGGCACTCCCTGCCTATCTCATTCTTTGGCAGGATCAACGCAGTTAAAATGACAATTCTACCTAAACTTCTGTATTTATTTGAGACACTCCCAATACCTATCCCTATAAAAGAGCTGAGATCCCTTCAGGCAGCTTCCCTACACTTTATTTGGTCACAGGGTAGGCACAGAGTAGCTAAGGATGTCTTGATGGTGAGCAAGCAGAGGGGGGGGGGGGGGGGGGGGTTTGGCAGTGCCAAATTTCCTTCACTACTATTGGGCTGCCCATCTTCGCCGTATTCCGGCATGGTTGGCCCTGAGGTCATACGCTAAATGGATGGAAGTGGAGAGGCTCTGGTTGGCCCCAATACACCCGAATTCATTTCTCTGGCACTCTAGGTCCCTCCCCTATAGGCCAGCTATGTTAGGCCCGATTAGGTTCACCCTCAGTATTTGGCAGACATGCAGGGAACTTCGTTTTTATGTACGCCTCTCCTGGCCTCTAGTTCATCGGGGTTTTTTGCTTGGCCATTGCTGGGGCGTGACTTGTTCCGCTTTGCGGACATTGCGGGGTTTCGCGACAGGAGGCTGCTTTCCTTTGAAGTACTCCAAGAGGAGCATGGTCTCCCAACTACCTCTCGATTCCATTACCTCTAGATCAGTCATCTTCTCTCCTCTCTCTATGGCACCCCAGTTCTGTCACCCACTATTACCTTTGAGTACCTGTGCAAGAGTGGGGTTTCAACTAGGGGTCTGATTTCTTCTATATACACGCTTCTGGGTCATGCTCCGGGTGAAGAGCCCATAATCCACAAATATATGGCACAATGGGAGGCCTATCTGGGCAAGCCGGTTCCTTATGCCACATGGCAGGTCATCTGGAGGGCAGCGGCCAGATCGTCAGTTTGTGTGGCACAGAAGGAGAATCTATACAAGATCCTTCTTCACTGGTACCATACACCTGACCTCCTTCACAAGTGGTTTCCCCAAACTCCACCGGTCTGCTGGAGATGTGGCAATGCCACGGGTACCCTTCCCCATATATTTTGGGATTGCCTGGTTTTGGTGCCATTTTGGAAGGGGGTGAGGGATCTTTTGAGCAGGGTTTTGGAGGTGGAGATTCCTCTTGATCCTTTGACGTACCTACTGAGTGGGCCTGTTGATGGTGGGCCTTCCTCCCCCCCCCCCTTTTTTGTCTGTCTCTTGTCTTTGTTTTGTTTTTGTATGATTGGTTTGAGTAGTACTGGTTCATTTTCACGAGGGTATGTACTTTGAGGTCATTGGCTCTAATCAGGGCAACATGTCAGCTGGCCTCCTGCGAGATGCCTTCTTTTCGTGGTGGTAATGCGGACACACGCATCTCCTCATATTGTTGTTAAATCTCACTGGAGCACGCGTCTCCTCGTGGTACCCTTAAGTGCTATTGGGACACGTGTGTTCCCACACTATGGCCAAGTGAACCGATATCTTGCCCTGGATTATGCTCTCGCGGTTATGTCCTTTCTGTTAGTATTTGGCACTCTGCATTGCGGTTCTCTGTCATATGTGATACTATGTACGCTGGTTACGTTGAATTGCACTGTATACGTTAGTTCTGTATAACATATGGACGAGATGCATAATGTCATTGTTTAAGTGTTTATTGAAAAATCTATGAATAAACATACAGTTAAAAAAAAAGAATGCTTTCAACCAACATGTATGGCTGAGTTAATCAGGACTCTCAGGATTTACTTTGGTTGCTACTCAGTAAAGCTGCAACCATACGGCAAAGGACAAATACTTGTCAGATTGTATTATAGAATCTGACAAATATCTGAACAGTATTTTACAATTGGTTTTGGGTTTCTTTGCACTTTTTTTGTGCGATTTTCAGATTCGGCATCCTATTGACTTGAACATGTCCAAAGTTTTTTTTTCAATGCGAAATCTGAAATCAGACAATCCGAGCTGTGAAGACTGCAGTACAGATTTTCTACCACGGTCTTTGGGGATGTTTTTACAGGTTGTTTTTGACTGTTTTCAAAATCCAAATCTGTGCCAAAAAACAACATTGAAACCATGCCATGTAGTCATATCCAAATCCCATAAACCTATATATCACAGAGTTTAGCTTCCTCCCTCTATATCCTGCTGTCAGATAGGGCAGTACACTGTATATTTCTTGACAGGTATGCCTTAAAGTTTATGAAGATCTGTGCTATAGGTTGCAGATTGGAATTTTGTATTCTACTCCATTTAGAACTGTCAGATTTCAGATATTTGCTATACATTCCTTTAACACTAGAAGTCAGCTTTTTCCATTGTTTTGAATAAATTATACTTGATTTTCATATAGTTCATCTTGGGATGTCCAGGAGTACAAATGTGACTTGGTAGCAGAAAAATTAACTAAAGGGGTTGTCCCACTTGGTGTCTTAGGGTATGTTCACACAGAGTTTTGAATAAGTTTTTCCGATCTGAAAAGCGTATTCAAAAACGGTGCGTAAAACGCATCCAACATGCACCCAAAGTGTGCTGTGTGTTTGGATGCATTTTTGCTGCAGCAGAAACACACCCTATAGTTTTAAAAAGGATGCCTGCTGCGTCAAACGGATTAAGAATTGACATGACAACTCTTGGAACGGATCCGAGACGCATCACAAAGACGCATGTAAAACACACATCGGCGATCACCTGTCTGAATGTTGATGCGTGTTTTACATTAAAAGCAATGTAAAACATACTGCATATTGTTAGATACATGGTTGGGTCCGTTTTGGGTCCAAAACACAGATCTAAACACACATCTAAGAAATGCAGAGTGAACATCCCCTGCAAAATACATGTATGCCCGTATTCCATGATCTGAATGCTAGTAAGCACTGAAAAAGATTTTGATAGCTCTTTCTCTTTTGAATACTTGATCAGCCATGTAGTTTTCAGGTTCATGTCAGGTAGGATAAAGCACCCACCATATGACCATTTGGTCCTGCTTTTAAAATCCATAAATCATAAAATGTTTCAAAACTAAAATATAACCAAAAGATTTATCAAAGAATGGGAGTATTAAATTCCAATCACACTAGGTTACTTGACCACTAGGGGGCTCAATCACTTGTACACCCTTCTGATTACATAAATGTTGTATCAGGCAGGAAGTAATAGAAGCGCTAACATGGTAGCTATGGAAGCCTTTATTCCAGTTGCCATAGTAACCAATCAGCATGCCGCCGTCTTTTCACGGGGGTGATTGGAGGGAGGAACAGTCCTCAGTACCGTTTCTCATTCATCAAAATGGTTAAACAGCAGGGAAAGAAGATGGCTCCAATCACTACTGTTAGCAGCAGGTTCCAGCTGTAATGATCAGTTGGTACCCACTGCCTATGTAGCTGACTGGCTGTAAGCCCACTACATACAGATGTGGCAGAGTACAGCTGGACCGTGCTATCACAGCTTTTCTTGTTATCTGCTCTTATCTTTAAACTAATTCGATTGTTAAGTATTAAAAAGGTGAGATAATGTTCTGTGCCGTGATATCATGGTGCAATATCTATTCTGTTTAGTTCTGCTACATCTGTAGCTCTTTACCGGCACTAGGAGATACCCATACATCCATTGTCGGTAAAGGGTTAAATAAATAAACCTTTACCATTTTTAAAACATGTTTGCGTTTAGTTTTCATTTAATCACAGAAAGAAACAGGTCCTAATAAAAGTGCCCTGGCTTGCATAAAGACAAAGTGCAAAAAGGTGTACGGTTCACTGTTCATTATGATGATTTATGCGTCTGAGAGGATGATATACATGATTATTTACACACACACATATATCACACACATGTATCCGTGTAAACCTCGTTTTATGTTCATTAGGATTACCAAAACTATTTATATTTGCCAAATGCCAGAATAATGAGAGAGAGAGAGAATTTGTAAGTAGTGTTGAGCGATTACGTTGGCCATCGACATCGGTCGATAGTCGATAGCCGACCATCATCGACAAGATATTCGATGGTCGATGATAGATTATGATCAATGACCATTAAAGTCTATGGGAGAGCAACAACACCTTCATTCTTACACCCAAACAGGCTGGAGAAGCTGGAATTAACATCCACAACAGTCAAATTGATACGTGCTACATCTTAGGCAACACACTTAGGTTATAAAAGGCACAGAAAAAAAATCACAGACCATTCACTATCCCTGTCTTGCACCACAGCATGACCCTTAAACCTGCATGACCCACAAATTAAAAAGTGCCAGAAGGCAGTATGATTTGAACCATCATGTTACTTGAACTGGACAATGAATATCCCTGTCCTGGAACGCAGCATGAGCCCCAAACCTGCATGACCCCCACATTTAAAAAGTGCCGGAAAAAGGAGTCTTTAACCACCATTTTAGTTTCACTGGACATTGACTATACCTGTCCTGGGCCACAGCATGAGCCCCAAACCTGAAATGACCCCCAGATTAAAAAGTGCCGGGAAAAGGAGTCTTTCAACCACCATTTTAGTTTCACTGGACATTGACTATACCTGTCCTCACTGGACATAGACTATACCTGTCCTGGGCCACAGCATGAGCCCCAAACCTGCATGACCCCAGATTAAAAAGTTCCGGAAAAAGGAGTCTTTCAACCACCATTTTAGTTTCACTGGACATTGACTATACCTGTCCTGGGCCACCATTGTCACGTACCCGGACGTAGAAGTGGATCCACTGGACCACCGCAAGCGATGGTGTAAGCCACGCCAGGGAACGGAATCTAAGAAGGTTCCGGTTTTCCACCAGAGCCCCCGCAAAGCGGGATGGACTTGCTGCGCGGAGTCTAACCAGGTCTTTCCCCCCTGACGTGACTTGCTTGCTTGCGTGGCAGCCGATGTATAGCCTGGTCAGAATCGTCAGGGCGGGCTAGTAGTCGGGACAGCAGAAGGTCAGGGCCATCGGCCACAGATTCGTGGTCTGAAGACACCACAAGTCAGGGCCAGGCGGCAAAAACGGGTTCGAGGAACGGAAGCTAAAGGTACGGTACACGGTATATAAAGGAACAGAGGCTTAGAACGCTTTCTCTTAGGAACAATGGCACTAATGATCCGGGCATCTGACCCCAGGAAAGGGGCAGGCTAAATAAGGGCATGACCGGCAATACCCAAATTTAAACCGGTACACTGGCCCTTTAAATCTCGCAGTGCCGGCGCCGCGCGCGCCTTAGATGTCGGGAGCCGCGCCGGAGCCTGAGACTGCAACAGGAGCGCGGCCGGGAAAAGTAGGAGAGACCCGGGGCCGCCCGGGTGAGCGCGCCCAACCGCCCGACATGCGGGCGGCGGTGCCGCTAGGGGCGGAGACCGCGGGTGTGCCCGCGACCCGGGACGGGGTCGCGGCCCCCCTGACAACCATGTCTTTGTTTTCTCTTTTTTAATTGTATTAAAGGGGGTTTGCCCTCAATACAGGGATTGATAGCTATGTTAAAGATCTTGCAAAAACAAGTCATTTTGCAATATGTGTCCATTAACAGTGTCCAACCTATTCCTGTTTCTGACAGCACCATCACCCTTGAGCCACTCTTGACAATTGTGAAGAACAAATGTCAGTTAAAAAACCACATTTTTTACAATAGGACCTTTATATTGCTGCATTTCAAAGCAAAATGCCCCAAAAATTCAAAACATGAAAATTTGTGCAGATGCAGGTTGCATTAACCACTGAAGGACAGATTGGCGACGCTGTTCGTTACTGAGAATCACAGGGCCCTGACCCAGCAATGACAGGCCTGACGGTCCTGCAACTGACACTCCGCTGGCATGCATGTTGTCGCCAGCACTGGAAGGAGCACCTTCTCTCGTACCTCTACCTCCATGTCCTACCCCCCTCTTTGCTCGCTTACCACCTGAATTTCGCTCCATGTTCAGAAATATAAAAATTTGAGAAGGTATGGAAGAGTTTTGGAAAGTCTCTTATTAAAAGACGGCAAATCACAGCTATTCTCAAATCCCTCAAATCAAAACAAAATTGCTGGATTCAAATTTAACTGCAAAGTAGATCTATCAACAAAGCTGGCCTGCGCCAAAGTGAAAAAACACGTATCTGAAATGTATTCGGATAATAAAAGGTATTTTTTGGCACCTTTCAATTCACCTGTGGTGACTACAAAATTGCTGTATTCACATTTAAGTGCAAGGTGCCTCAATGAACAAAGCTGTAGTGCGCCAAAGTGAAAAAACACGTATCTGTAATGTATTCAGATAATAAAAGGTATTTTTTGGCACCTATCAATTCACCTGTGGTAACTACACAATTGCTGGATTCAAATTTAACTGCAAGGTGGCTCTATCAACAAATCTGGACTGGGCAAAAGTGCAAAAAACACGTATCTGTAATGTATTCGGATAATAAAAGGTATTTTTTGGCACCTATCAATTCACCTGTGGTGACTACAAAATTGCTGTATTCACATTTAAGTGCAAGGTGCCTCAATGAACAAAGCTGTAGTGCGCCAAAGTGAAAAAACACGTATCTGTAATGTATTCGGATAATAAAAGGTATTTTTTGGCACCTTTCAATTCACCTGTGGTGACTACAAAATTGCTGTATTCACATTTAAGTGCAAGGTGCCTCAATGAACAAAGCTGTAGTGGGAAAAGTGAAAAAACACGTATCTGTAATGTATTCGGATAATAAAAGGTATTTTTGGCACCTATCAACCTGTGCTGACTACAAAATTGCTGGATTCTAATTTAACTGCAAGGTGGCTATATCAACAAAGCTGGAATGGGCAAAATTGAAAAAGAACACCTATCTGAAATGTATACGGATAATAAAAGTGGAGTTTTGCACCTAACAAAGAGACCTGCAGTTACTAGAAAAGATGTGTATCCTAATATAAGTTCAGGCTGCCCAATATCCAGGAAATATTTCAATAGAAAACGTTAATAATAAAAGCTATTGTATGAAAATGTCTACACTAAGTCTTGGTGAACTTTATCCAGTATTCTTTTGACCTTGTCCCCCCCCCCCCCCCCCCCGTGACTTAATAGCGGTAGATGCTCCTTTAAAATTCACTACCTAACTACAAAAAATTTTCCCAAAATCTCTGAACTAACTAAGTTGTAAGGATCACAGCTAACAGTAGAGCTTTCTCTGTGAAGAAATAGAATAATTTCGCTGACTGGTTGGACACAGGCAGAGCGCACGTTCTACTGCTATGAGACGCTGAGAGAAACTGATCATGAACAGGAAGGGCTGTTCTATGTAAAACGAGGTCATGTGATTTTTCCAGCCAATCGCAACCATACACATCCCAGTCATGACGTCGCACACACATCTCTCCCTGCTCTTTTCTGTAAGGTAATTTGCTGGCCGCCAAAATGTCAGGAAGTGGCGAATATGGCGCGATCTTAATAATGAGTACAGATTTTAACCTAAATTAATCGCATGATCTAAAAATTTCGATCAACATAAAAACTGTCCCGATTTCAACCTTGTCGATAATAATCGCACAACACTATTTGTAAGGCATTTTTATTACTTTCTGCAAAATCAAAACTTTACAGGCACGAGGATCACTATGTCTTGAAACAATTTGGGACAGCCCATATGATGATGTCATGTCTCTGGAAGCTTATTGACCACATCTGAGTTAAAGGGGTTGTATCATTACATTAAATGGTCTTCAGAATAAGGGGACAGTGAAAACAAGCAACTTTGCAATTGGATGTCATTTGCAAAGCTGTCTTGTTTTCACTATCTCCCTTATCTTCGTTTCTGTAAACACTGTTCCCCAGTTTCCAGTCGGATTCCACCCCCTTTTCCCATTTCTTTTGGGCTGACGGCCCTACTAATTTACATTCTGTCCTGGCCCCGGCCCGTATTTCCACGGGAGCGTGCATTCCTGCCATCTCTCACTCAAAATAAGGGGCCGGCAAACATTTCACTCTGCACAGCCAGGAGCTGCACAGTAACACTGCAAACTGCTTCTTTAAATCAGAAAACAGCAGAATGTGCCCGTGCCTTAATGCTGCTGCATGTAAACATAGAAAGGAGACATATCTGTGCTGTTCTGAATGAGTTCATAGAAGACTGGATACAACTGTAACAAACCTCCAGCTGTGAGAGGAGAAGAGATCAGTGCTCTGAGTTCATAGAAGACTGTCTAGACTGAATGCAGGGCTTTGGTATGTAAACAAATAGCTCTTAAGAATAAGACAGCATAGGGAGAGGAATGACACAGTGACGTGGACTCAGACAGAGAGGGGGGGTTGTGCTATCCTCTCCCACTGATTTCAAACAAACACACTGACTCGGGAGCGAGCAGACATATCTGTGCTGTTCGGATGAGTTTTTATAAAAAGACTGATACAACTGTAACAAACCTCTGCTGTGAGAGGAGAAAAAGATCAGTGCTCTGAGTTCATAGAAGACTGTCTAGACTGAATGCAGGGCTTTGGTATGTAAACAAACAGCTCTTAAAAATAAGACAGCATAAGGATAGGAATGACACAGTGACGTGGACTCAGACAGAGAGGGGGGGTTGTGCTATCCTCTCCCACTGATTTCAAACAAACACACTGACTCGGGAGCGAGCACGAACAGTGAACGGGGGATGATGTCATCCCCTTCAGTTAAGAAACACCCAGCTGGAGGGGAAGAAATGCCCCTGGATTTGAGAAACTGAGAAAATGAAGCTAAAAGAAAACAGCCAAACTGATGAAGCAATACATCCCCTTTAATTAGAGACACACCTGTGAATGTATTTTAAGTCTGGACCATTCTTGGGTAAAATTTCCAGATACCTGAAGGTGCCATGTTCATCTGTACAAACAATTATACATAAGTACAAACAAGATGGGAATGTCCAGCCATCACACTGCTCAGGAAGGAGACGGGTTCTGTGTCTCAGAGATGAACATGCTTTGGTCCGACATGTTTATATCAACGGAAGAATAAAAGCAAAAGACCTTGTAAAAATGGGCTGAAAGTCCCCTCTGCCAGGAAGAAGCCATTACTCCAAAAGAAACATATAAAAGCCAGATTAATGTTTGCAAATGCACAGAGGAACAAAGACCTACATCTTTGGAGACAAGTCTTGTGGTCAAAACTAAAAATGAATTGCTTGGCCGTAATGACCGTTGTTATGTTTGGAGGAAAAAGGAAGAAACTTGGAAGCCTAAGAACACCATCCCAACTGTGAAACACAGGGGTGGCAGCATCATGTTGTGGGGTTGTTTTGCTGCAGGAGGAACTATTGTACTTCACAAAATAGACGGCATTATGAGGAAAGAAGATTATGTGGCAATACTGAAGCAACATCTCAAGACATCAGTCTGGAAGTTAAAGCCAAACTGGTTACAAAGTGGCTTAAAGATAACAAAGTCAACGTTTTGGGGTGGCCATCACAAAGTCCTGATCTCAATGCTATTGAAAATTTATAGTCAAAGTTGAAAAGGCAGGTGCGAGCAAGACGACCTACAAACATGGCTCAGTTATACCAGTTCTGTCTGGAGGAATGGACCAAAATTCCTACCAACTATTGTTAGAACCTTGTGGAAGGATATCCAAAACGTTCGACCCAAGTCATAAAGTTTAAGGGCAATGCTACCAAATACTACTAAAGTGTACGTAAACTTCTGGCTTTGCAGACAGTAATAAAAATGCATTAAAAATTATTTCTCTCTCATTTTTTGGCATTTGGCAAATATGAATAATTTCGGTAATCTTAATTGACCTAAAAAGGGTAAGGTTTATTCTAATTTCATGTCAGACAGTGAGAAAAACATACATATGTGTCTTTTTATATAGTGTATGTATATTTCTGGTTTCAACTGTATATACAATGTGTGTATATATATATATATATATATATATATATATATATATATATATGTGTGTGTGTGTAAATAATCACGCATATCTTTTAAAGCAACAGCACATTTTGATTTTGCGATTAAGTTTAATATATTTTTTCTTTTTTTTGCAGACTCCTCAAGCGGTACAGCAAAATTGTTGGGACTTTTTTACAAAGATATCATGTTGTTCACCAAAAGAAGTTCTACAAAAATATACAGAAGATGTGGCTGATGACTCTGGGGATCCAGGGATGGATATTAGAGAATTCCGAAGTGAATGTTTCCAGAGACCATACCAGTATTTAACATGTTTCGACAAGAAGCAGAATCTAGACACATTTACATACATAGATAGCAGTGTAGAAGGGGATCCAGCAGAGTGCTTGCAGATATTCCTCTTGTATTGTGGAATTATTGATCCTTCTTGGTCTGAACTCAGAAATTTTGCCTGGTTTTTAAATTTGCAACTTAAAGATTGTGAATCTTCAGTTTTTTGTAATTTTGAGCTCGTTGGAGATACGTTGGAAGGATTTAAATGTTTTGTAGTCAATTTTATGATAATGATGGCAAAAGACTTTGCTACACCATCTTTGGATTTTGCAGATCAGAGTCCAGGAAGGCAAATCATTGACCTTCATGGAATTTTGGAAAAAGACCTGGCTCCATTTTTATTGCGTAAAAAGTGGGAGTCTGAACCACACCCCTATATCTTCTTCAATAGCGATCATGTGTCCATGACATTTATTGGATTCCACTTACAACCAAATAATGAAGGAAGAATTGATGCCATCAATCCTAGAGATAATACAATAATCCAAAAAAATGTCATGACCAGGAAACTGTTTTTAGCATTGAGGCGTCAAAAAGTTCCATTTAATACTGACTTTGACAAATTGTCCAGGGCTGAGAAAATAAGTAGACTATGTATGGTATTAGGTATTGAATGGCAGTGTGATCCTGATGAAACATATGAACTTACAATGGACAACATGCTCAAGATTCTGGCTATAACAATGAGATTTCGTTGTGGAATTCCTGTTGTCATCATGGGAGAAACTGGTTGTGGAAAAACACGCCTGATTAAATTCTTATGTAATTTGTGCAAGGGACTTGTTGATACAGAGAATATGAAGCTGGTAAAAGTTCATGGAGGAACCACAGATGAGATGATTTACCAAAAAATACTAGAGGCACAAGAAATTGCACTTCTGAACAAAGTCAATGGATTTGATACTGTGTTGTTTTTTGATGAAGCTAATACTACAGAGGCCATAAGTAGCATTAAAGAAGCGCTGTGTGATCATACTGTAGAAGGGGAGCCATTACAAGAGAACTCTGGATTACACATCATTGCAGCCTGCAACCCATATAGAAAGCACACTGATGAAATGATCAGACGTTTGGAGTCTGCTGGTCTGGGTTACAAAGTAACTTCAGGTGAGACCAAAGAAAGACTAGGGTCCATCCCGCTAAGGCAGCTCGTTTACCGTGTACATGCTTTGCCTCCCAGCATGATGCCTCTTGTATGGGACTTTGGGCAACTGAACAATGAAACTGAGAAGAAATACATCCACCAAATAGTTCAGCGTTTAGCAAAAGAGATTCGTCTTTCTACCAGTGATGTGAAGTTGTTAACAAATGTTCTCTCCGCCTCTCAGACTTACATGAGATTGAAGAATGACGAATGCAGCTTTGTCAGTTTAAGAGATGTTGAGCGCTGTGTAGAGGTCTTCAAGTGGTTCTATAACCATCATGAAAAGCTACTGAAGCAACAGGAAAACATGTTAAAGGGTGAAGGAAACATCAGGAATGAAAGGGACAAAGTCTCCTGGTCTCTTGTGCTAGCTGCTGGCGTATGCTATCATGCATCTTTAGAAACTAGGGCACCATATAGAAAGTTTATATGTAAACATTTCCCTCAGCCATACAGAGACCAAGCTGCTATATTGCATGAAATAAGTAGCATTCAGGATCTCTTTTTATCAGGTGTACACTTAAGAGACACAATTGCAAGAAACCTTGCTTTGAAGGAAAACCTATTTATGATGGTCCTCTGTATTGAACTTAAAATCCCATTATTTCTTGTTGGAAAACCTGGAAGCTCAAAGTCACTTGCGAGACTATTGCTGCAGATGCCATGCAGGCCAGGCAGCTCATACAGAACTGTATAAAAACCTTAAACAGATCCACTTGGTGTCCTTTCAGTGTAGCCCTCACTCTACTCCAGAAGGCATAATTGGCACATTCAAGCATTGTGCTCGCTTCCAGGAAGGGAAGAATTTAAAGGAGTATGTGTCGGTGGTCGTACTCGATGAAATAGGTCTTGCTGAAGACTCTGTCAAAATGCCTTTGAAGACGCTTCATCCTTTGCTGGAAGACGGTTGTATTGATGATGATCCATTGCCACACAAAAAGGTTGGTTTTATTGGCATCTCTAACTGGGCCTTGGATCCAGCAAAAATGAACAGAGGAATTTTTGTATCTCGTGGTGATCCCGATAAGAAAGAACTCATTGAAAGTGCAGAGGGAATCTGTTCGTCTGATAAACTAATTCTTGAGAAAGTCTCTAACTATTTCCAAAGCTTTGCAGAAGCGTATGAGCAAGTTTGTGAGGCTCAAAAAAAGCAGAAGGAATTTTTTGGTTTACGTGACTTTTACAGTCTGATAAAAATGGTATTTGCTTTCACAAAGCGATCTCATAAAATCTTGTCAGAACATGAAATTGCTCGGGCTGTCCTTCGGAATTTCAGTGGGAAAGATGATTTAAAAGCACTGGATATTTTTATAAAAGATAAAAATAAATATCTTGGAGAAGAATACAATACAATAGATTTGGTGATGGAAAATATTAAAAGTGACAGTGAGGACTGTGAATCACGCTATCTCTTAATATTAACCAAAAACAATGCAGCATTACAGATATTACAGCAAGCATTTATGAAGGAGAAACAGCAACCTGAAGTCATATTTGGATCCAGCTTCCCGAAAGACCAAGAGTATACCCAGATATGCCGAAATATCAATCGTGTTAAGATCTGTATGGAGACTGGCCAGATGGTCATCCTCCTTAATCTCCAGAACTTGTATGAAAGCCTCTATGATGCATTAAACCAGTATTATGTTTACCTAGCTGGCCAAAAGTATGTAGACTTAGGGCTTGGTACCCATCGTGTAAAGTGCAGAGTTCATCCAAAATTCAGACTTATAGTCATTGAAGAGAAAGAAGTTGTGTACAAAGACTTTCCCATCCCACTGATCAACAGAATGGAAAAACATTATCTGGATATAAGCACATATTTAAGGAAAGAAGACAAAGCCATTGTCCAAGAGCTTGAGGCTTGGGTACAAGATTTTGCCAATGCCAGTGTAAACCACCTCATGGTAAAAGCTCATGAATACAGTCCATCTGATGTTTTTATTGGCTACCACTCCGACACATGTGCCTCAGTTGTTCTTCAAGTCTTGGAGAATATGTATCAAACACAGCCTGATCCTGAACATATAAATAATGTCAAGAAGGAGGCAAAAAATGTTTTACTGAAATGTGCTACACCGGATTCTGTCATCAGGTTTCACAACCAAGAGTTAATTGATGAGTACTTCAAGATACAACATCATGGCTCCTTACTAGACTTCATCTCTTCTCACATAACTTCTGCATATGGCAATGATACAGTTTTCACAGAGGTAATACCTGTTGTATTTTCTTTATTAGGAAACTGTTCTATCTTCACTAGCTATTTTATTTAACCCCTTACCAACACAGCCAGTTTTGGCCTTTCTGACAGAGCCCATTTTTTTAAACCTGATGTGTCACTTTATGTGAGAATAACTTTTTCACACTTTTACCTATACATGTTATTTAGAGATTGTTTTCTTGTGACACATTGTGCTTTTAGTTAGTAAGATATTTTTGTCCAAAAAATTCTTGTTTATTGTGAAAAATATAAAAACATTGTGAAAAATTTGTGTGTGTAAGAAAGGTAGATATTCCACTCAAAACAGTTTATAACTAACATCTATCATATGTTTAATGTAGGTTGGCATCATTTTTTAAATTTATTTTTATTTTTTATGACATTATGGGGTTTAGAAATTTAGTAGTAATTTTTAACATTTTCAAAACTTGCAATATACATTTTTTTGTGACAAGTCCAGTTCTAACATGGTTTTGAGGGGCCTGTATGTTAGATACCCCCATAAAGGACTCTATCTAAGAAACTACATCCCTTAAGGTATTCAAAACAGTGTTAAGGAAGTTTAATAACCCATTAAATGTTTCACATGAATTGAAGCAAAGTGAAGGTGAAATTTAAAAATTTCCCTTTTTGTGCAGATCTACATTTTTATCCATTATTCACAAGAACATAGTAGATGTGACCAGAGAAATGCAACATACTATTGATTCCCCAGATTCTTCTGTTTTCATAGATATCCCATATGTGGCCCTCGTGCACTCTTTGGCTCAACCACAAGCCTCAGAGTAGAAAGAACCTACCGGACTTTGGGGTCTCATTTTCAATACGATTTTATTTAGGTGCCATTTCAGGTTTGCGGACACCCTAAGGTGCTAAAACTTAATGAACACTCCTTAAAAGACCCCATATTGGAAATAACACCCCTTAAAGGGGATGTATTGCTTCTTTAGTTTGGCTAATTCATACTGCTATCAGCTGCTCAACTCTAGAAATGCAGGGGCGTTTCTTCCCCTCCCAGCTGGGTGACATCATCCCCCTTCACTGTTCATGCTGGCTCCCGAGACTCCCCCCCCCCTCTCTGAGTCTACATGTCACTGTGTCTCTCCCTATGCAGTCTTATTTATAAGAGCTGTATACGTACCACAGGCTGCATTCAATCTAGACTGAGCACTGATCTCGTCTCCTCTCACAGCTGGAGATTTGTTACAGCTGAATCCAGTGTTCCTATGAATGGCACCGATCTCCCTTCTATGCAGGAGAGTTAGACACCGAGACACAACTGTTATGCTTTCTGATTGTAGAATCTGCTGCAGTGTGTTTCTGCTGGGTGTGCAGAGAGAAATTGCTACGGCCCCTTAATCTGAGTCAGGCAGGGATCGACACACAATTGTGCTGTTTCCTGATTGTAGAAGCCCTGCAATGTTATTCTGTTTCTTCTGGCTGTGCAGAGATGTGCCGGTCCTTTACTCTGAGTGAGAGAGACAAGAATGCTCGCTCCTGTGAATACGATCAGGGGCGGAACAGAATGTAAATGAGCTCTCAGCTAGTGAAATTCAAGGAGGAGGGATCCGGCCAGCACTGGATATCAGTGTAAACAGAAACAGAAGATAAGGAATACCGTGATAACAAGACAGCTTTGCTAATTACATCTAATTGCAAAGTTACTTGTTTTCACTGTCCCCTTATTCTGAAGGCCATTAAATCAAATGATACAACCCCTTTAAGGAATATATCCAGGGCTGTAGTGAGTATATTGAACCCACAAGTGTTTCACATATTTTTTTATCATCAAACTGTGAAAGTGTAGAAAATTTTTTTTCCCCAGCAATCTGCAATTTTAGCTGAAAATTTTAAATTTTTACAAGGAATCCTGGAAAAAAAGCACCCCAAATTTTGTTACGCAATTTCTTCCAAGTTCAGCACTATGGCAAGGCGTACAAGGGAGGGAGTGCTATTTGGCTTTGGGAATACAGATTTTGGTGGGTGCAATGTCGCATTTGCAAAGCCCCCAAAGTACCAGAACAGGTGAAACCTTCCAGAATTTGCCCCATTTTTAAATTCAACACCCCTCATGGATCTCATCTAGAGGTGTATTGTGCATTTTCGGCACACAGGTGTTCCATAGTTGTTTTATCATTGGGCCATGAAAATGGGAAGAAAAAATGCAGTTAAACCATTGTTTTTTGCGTTTCAATTTTACAGCATTCGTTGAGCAGTGTAAATGACAGAATAACTTTACTACGCAGTCAGTACAATTGCAATGATACACATTTTAGTTTTTTATGTTTTATTGCTTTTACACAATAGAAATGCGTTTATAAAAAATTGCATTTTTATGTTGTCCTATTCTGACAGCCATAACTTTTTATTTTTCTGTATACTGAGCTGATTTTTAGCTTATTTTTATCGGGATGAGTTGAAGTTTTTATTGGTACCAAGACATAGTACATATGACACTTTGATCACTTTTATTGAGGTTTTTGTGAGGAGTTTTGAACAAAAGACAGCAATCCTGGTAGCGTTTTTTTATTGTTATTTTTTACAATGGTCACCGTGCAGAATAAATGACATGCTAGCTTTACTCAGCAGGTCGATATGATTACAGTGATAACAAATCTGTATATATTTTTTATGTTTTACTGCTTTCACACAATAAAAGCACTTTTATTCAAAAAGGAAAACGCACCATAGTCTGAGAGCCATAACTTTTTTATTTTTGTGTGTACGGCGATGTGTAGCGGCTTGTTTTTGGTGGATGATTTGACGTTTTTACTGCTATCATTTTTAGGGGGCAAGGTTTTTTTGATCACTTTTAAATCCATTTTTTTGGAAGGCAGAGTGAAGAAAACATTACAATCCTTGTTGCATTTTTTATTTTTAACAGTGCTCACCGTGTAGTATCAATGACAAGTTAATTTTACTCTGTGGGTTGATACGATTACGGTGATAACCAGTTTATATAGTTTTTTTTTTTTTATGTTGAAGCACTTTAAGAAAAAAATTGTTTTTATTGTGTAAAACAATATTTATGGATCGCTGCCTTCTGATAGCCATAACGTTTTTATTTTCCCGTATACAGAGCTGTGTAAGGGCTTTTTTTTGCAGTATGAACCAACATTTTAGTTGGTACAACTTTGGCATTTATATGAATTTTTGATCGCTTTTTATTCCATTTTATGTGCTGCAGGATGAACAAAAATCGTCTGATTTTTTTTTTTTTACGGTGTTCACCATGCGGATTAATTAATATGTCATATAGGGAAGGTCATTACGCTCGTGGCGATAACAAATATGTGTACTTCATTTATTTTTTTATCTTTTTTGGGGCAATTGGCGTTTGTAAAGTGGAAAAGGACGATGTGCGTTTTTTTATTTTTTATGTTTGTGTTTCACTTTTTTTTTACTTTTTTCACTTTTCCCCATAGGGGATTTTTATCAGTTATCTACAGATCACTGACACTTCTGTACGCTGGTCTCCATGACGACTGTCAATAACTCTGTCGGACAATGATGTCACAGATAGCCTGGGAAGTGTTTCTGTCGCTTCCCGGGCTGTCTGGTCGGGGAGCGGCCGTGGCGAACGGGCGGCAGCTGCACCGAGAGCAGACAGAAGACGCTCCCTTCTTCTGTCTGCGGCTTAGTTGTGGCGATCTTAATAGATCACCGCAGCAAAGGAGTTAATCACCTGCGGCCGGAGCTTACTCCAGCCACAGGTGATGCGGCATGAGGCCTGCGGTAATATACCGCTGGTCCCATGTCACAATCGTGCGGGGCTTGCTTGTAAGCCTGCACGCTCTCCAATACGTATTCATACGTCCATTTGCGGGAACGCACATCCCACTAGGAAGTATGGGTACGTCCTATGTCGGGAAGGGGTCAATGCTTGTTTATGTGTGTGATTTTTAGAGATAAAATGGTTGCTACAATTAGCCTTCCCCTTACAGAAATTTATTCAATTTATTTTTCTTAATTTTTTTCACAAATATAGCTCTAACATGAACCAATATTAAACATGATTTATTTGAAACACTCTTTCACTTTAGATCACAACATTTTCACGCCTTCTTACCTCTGCTGACCAGAAGATTTTACAAGAGGAGTTGCAAAGCAACATCAGCCATGTTGAAATTTTGTCTCTTCAGCAGTTTGACACGGAATTCTCATTCTTAAAAAAAGTTCGGTAAGTTGTGGCTTTGTTAGTTATTTGGTCTTATGTGTTGTTTAACCCTTTAAGACGAACGCTTGAAAAGCAGTTAATGACCAGCAAATTTTTTAACGTTTTTGCCTCCTTGTGTTTCAACAGTCGTAACTTTTTTATTTTTTCAATGACGCAGTTGTACGAGGCTTCGTTTTACTTGGGACAAGTTGTACTTTTTGGCGGAATAGTTTAAGTTCACTTATAAATTATTGCAGAATTTAAATACAAATTTTTTTTTTTTGGTTTTAATTTTTTTTTACACCACTCACATTTCTAACTTATTAGATTACATTACAGGTTATTACGGTTGTGTGGATACCTAATATGTGTAGGTATTTTTTGTGTAATGTATGCGCAATTATTTTTTATTAAATATTTATTTTTATTTTATTATTTATTTTATTTATTTTTTTCTACTTTTTTTATGTTTTTTACTTTTTTTAAATCCCATGAAGGGATAACTTTTTTACTTTTTATTTACATTTAGTAATGTATTAGCATATTCATATATGCTAATACATTATAATCTGTGTCAGTTTGACACAGGCAGCAATCAGGGCAGCACACAGTCTGCCCTGATGGCTGACTTGTTATACAAACAGCCCTGGGCTATTCTAGGTCCCCAGGGCTGACTGTGCAGCCATTCCCTGGGCTCTGTCGAGTAAAGCGTCGGGGAGCGGAGGTTTCCCTCGCTTCCCAGCGCTTGCAGAGGGTGTGCTGGAAATAGGGCTGTGAAGAACAGCTCTGGTCTCAGCACTGCTGCAGCGGTGTGCGCCGCAAACCCCGATGTCAAGTTGACAAAGAACCTGCAGCGCGGGCAGTCGTTAAGGGGTTTTCCCATCTGGCTGTTTCACAGAGCCTGCTCTTCACAGTCAGCTTCATGCTCCCACTTTCTGTTCAGGCTGAGAATGGTTCTACAGCAGTGACTGTCATTTCAGCTCTGCTATTCCTAGCAGAGCCTATAGGAGGTACAACGGTGATGGAGGGGTCTTATGGATACAGACCTTAAACATGGTCTAAAATAACGTGGCTCTTCGTTTTTTCCCTCCTCACCTTCCCAAAGCCATAACTTTTTTTATTTTTTCACCTACATAGACATATGAGGGCTTTTATTTTGCGGGACAAAATTTAATTTCTAATGGTGTCATTCATTGTACCATAGAATATAATGGGAAACTGTAAAAAAAATTCTAAGAGGGGCAAAATGTGAAATAAAACGTACTTGCGCCATGTTTGTGGGTGTCTTGCTTTTGCGACGTTCAATCTTCAGTAAAAATGATATACGGTATTATCTGTATTATACAGGATGTATGGTTTTCATTATGTTTTGGTATCGTAAAAAATTAAATTAAAATTTTTAAAATTTGTGCGGCCACGACATTTTCTGAGACCAATAACTTTTTTTATGAATTTTTTGGATTGGGCAATGCCAAATATGCGGATTTTTATTATTTTATTTTTTTATTTGTAAAATGGCAAAAGGGGGGTGATTTGAACTTTTAATATTTTCTCTATTTTTTTACACTTTAAAAAAAAATTTTTTTAAACTTTAACTTTTACGTCTTTCACCACTAGGGGGTACGCTCATTTATAAAGCCTAATGCATTGTAATACAATGCATCAGGGTGTAGAAAGATGGCGGTTTTACGACTTTCTGCCTGGGGAATGGTGCGCAGCAGCGTTTCTAATTGATTTAGACGCTGCTGCCATCTTTGCTATATAGTGGGATCATGCTGAAATCCTGCTTCAAAGCCCCTTACCGGCACTGTGATGTACTCATAAGTCCTGGTGCGGTAAGGGATTAAAGTTTGTCAGTAAAAAAAGGCAAACATGCTCCTGTGCTGTAGTACTCTCCTCCACTTTGGAACTTTTCTTACAGGCCGGCCGTAGGGAAAATTCCACACTCCACTGGAGCTAAGTGACCCTGAGCCAGACCAACGTCATCCTGGCGATCTCACAGAACACCCAAAGGTCCATCCACCAAGTTGCACTTGGTCTAAAGACTTGCCCCCACCCAGAAATGTGTCTCAGGTGGAGGGCTGTCTCCTCCAGTTTCTGGTGATCTGGCAGGTTCAGGTTGACGACACCTGGGGTCGCGACGTCGTCATATCAGGATACAGGATTCACTTGAGTTCAATTCCCCCAACCGGATTTTTTCTTTCTTCCTCGCCCACTTCTCTGGCTCATGCATTTTTAAGGTTTTTATTCAAACCTTTTTATGGTCCCCTAGAAAGACGTCTCGGTAAGGCAGGTGTTGGACCTCAAGGAGCTCAACCGGTGTGTGCAAGTTCCCAGTGTCCACATGGAGTCGCTCTGGTCGGTGGTGACCTCTCTGGAGAAGAGCAAGTTTCTTTCTTCTACAGGCATCAAGGACGCTTATTTGCATGTGCCGATTGCCCAGGTCCACCAGTGGTTCCTGCGATTCGCAGTAGGTTCATGGCATTTTCAGTTCAGAGCTTTGCCGTTCCGCCAAGAGCCAAGGATCCTTTGCATCAGGGGCATGACTATTACTCCCTACCTAGACGACCTTCTAGTGAAGGCTCCATCACGATGTGCCTGCCTGGACAGCATCAGGGTCACCTTAGACACCTTGGTACACCTCAACTTTGACAAATCCTGTTTGATCCCATCACAAAGAATGGCATTTCTGGGGATGATTCTTGACACTCAGATGGCCGGAGTCTTTCTTCCAGCAATTACGATCAGGCATTTTCTCTCCTTCAGAAATGCATCCCATATACTCTTCACATTTGCATGTGGGTTCTTGGCAGGATGGTGGCTGCCTTCGAGGCTGTGTCCTTTGCGCAGTTTAATTCTCACCTTCTGCAGCGGGCAATGCTTTCTCGTTGGGATGGATCTCCAAAGTCCCTGGACCGAGTGATTTGCCTTCCACCTCAGATCCAAGTCGACCTTGGCTGATGGCTAGTTTTCCCTGCGTTACATCTGGGGAAGTCATTTCTGACTCCGCAATGGCTAATCATCACTGCAGACGCCAGTGCATCAGTGCATGCTGTCTTCGGCACCCAGATGAAGGTCTCTGTTCTCTCAGGGAATCCAGTCTTCAAATCAATGTTCTAGAACTCAGAGCTCCTAGAACACTAGAACTCCTAGTGCTTTTGCATGGGTCCCCTCTTATTCGGGGTCACCCAATTTGGATTCAGTCCAACAACACCACGGCAGTGGCCTATCTAAATCATCAGGGTAGCGCCAGGAGCCGGGCAGCTTTTCTGGAAGTTGCAAGGATCCTTCGCTGGTGGAGTAGTCAGTACCGGCCTTGTCGGCAGTTTTTCATTCCAGGGGTGGAAACTGATTGGCTGATCATCTCAGTCGAGCAATGGTCGATTCTGGAGAGTGGGCTTTTCTACCAGAGGTTTTTCACCTTCTTTGCCAGAAGTGGGGAAAGCCAGACGTCGATCTGTTGGTGTCTTGCCTTAATCATCGACTCCCGAGTTATGTATCCAGGGCCAGAGATCACCTGGCTCTCGCAGCAGATGCGCTGGTTCTACCTTGGAGTCAGATTGCTCTGATCTACCTCTTTCTACCCTGGCCCCTTCTTCCTTGAGTGCTTCATATGCCTCAATTACAAGAGGGTACCAGCCATCCTCGTCACCACAGGTTGGCCCCACAGTTCTTAGTACGCAGATCTCATCAGCCTATTGGCAGATGCTCCTTGGCCACTTCCTTTATTGGCCAGACCTCCTTTCTCATGGTCCACTATCTACCCCACTTTTCCGTGGCTGCGTTTGCCGTTGTGGCTGTTGAAACAGCGATATTAAAATCTCAGGGTTTGTCAGATTATGTTATCCGGACCATTATTCGAGCACGCAAGCCTCAATTCGCCTGGATCTATTACCATGCCTGGAAGGTATTCTTTGCCTGGGCTGAGGCCCAGCAATTTCGCTCTTTGATATGCTCTGCTCCAAGAGTGCTGTCTTTTATGCAGTCAGGCCTGGAGTTTGGGCTCAGCCTTCCCTCCCTGAGATGTCAGATTTCTGCCCTCTCGGTTCTGTTCCAGCGCCAGCTGGCCTCGCGCTCGCAGGTTAAAACCTTTTTGCTGGGTGTCGCACATTCCATCCCACCGGCTAATAGGCTATCGAACCATGAGATTTAAATCTTGTTTTGAAGGCCATGTAGTCTTCACCTTTTGAGTCTCGTCGGATCCATGTGCGCCAGGTCCTGAGGCGTCTACGCAGCAATCGCCTCTATGTCAAGCTGGGGAAGTGCCTCTTCTACCAGAACAGCCTTTCATTTCTCAGGTACATCATCTCAAGCAAGGGACTGCAAATGGACCATGCAAAATTGTCTGCCGTCTTGCAGTGGTCACAACCCATCGGCCTTTGGGCCATACAACAGTTCCTGGGTTTCGCCAACTACTACCGTCAATTTATTCTACATTTCTCTACGATAGAGGCACCGATTGTGGTGCTCACCAAGAAGAGTGGCAACCCAAAGCTATGGCCTCCAGCGGCCGAAGAAGCCTTTTCTAGGGTAAAATCGGCATTTGCCTCTACACCAATTCTGTCCTGATCAAATACATGGAAGCCTTTCTTCTTGGAAGTTGATGCCTCTTCTGTAGGGGCAGAAAAGAATTACACTATCAGTGGTTGGGAATTACTGGCCATCAAATTGGCCTTGGAAGAATGGCGTCACTTCTTGGAAGGGGCTCGTCATCTGGTCAATATTTACACTGAACATAAAAAACTCCTGTACCTCCAGACAGCCCAAAGTCTAAATCTACGTCAAACGTGGTGGTTCCTCTTCTTCTCCTGTTTCAGTTTATTATTTCTTTTCTGTCCCGCAGAGAATAATAACAAGCAGGGTCATAACTAGAGAAGCCTGGGCCCCATGGCAAACTTTTGGAAGCCCCCCCCCCCCCTCCCCTACCACGAACATTTACCGGGACCTCTTAAGTAATGCAGTTACTACATAATACAAGGAGTGATTATCTCACCTTACATATCACTATCATACTGCTACCAAACAAATCCCACTATGCCAAGTCCAACATTACCAATAACACTACTACATATGGACCTGATTATACCGCCAGAACAAGACCACAAATTACCACCACATAGTGACTGAATAATACCCCTATACTTTTACTGAATAAAGATCAATAAAGTGACCATATAGTGGTAGATTCCATTGTACACAGGTGCCCTACAGACTGTATATTACCTCCATACAGTGACCATATAGTGATATATCAATGTACACAGATGCCCTACAAACTGTATGTTACCTCCATTCAGTGACCATATAGTGGTAGATAGGTGTAAACAGGCTCGGCAGACATATAAGTGATTACAGGGCAGTTACATCTTGTGACTCACAGGTGACGTTTCTCTACTGAGTCATTGACTTTCCCTTTTGTTCTGCATCCGATCCCAACCACCATGATGACTTCTCCCCGCCGCCACTCGTCCCTGCAGAGATGGACACCCATATATTAGAATCCTCACTTTTTCAGCACCTTCCTTACTGCCCCCCACCTCTGTACAAACATCCCATGGGTGGGAGAGTGGGTACAGGCCATAGCTTAAAGGTCCAGTCTCCTAGAGGGGAGGAACAGAGAGTTCACCCTCTGGAGATTATGTTACAGCTATGGCCTGTACTCCTCAGAATCATATAAGCAGGTAGACCCCCATTACATAGGTTAGTAGACACTAGGTAGGTAGGTTAGTAGTCTTAAGGTAGGTAGGTAGGCTGTAAATAGGCCCCAGGTAGGTAGGTAGATGCTAGGTAGGTATGCAGTAGTTAGGCAGGTCTCAATTAGGTAGGTAGGCTACAAGTAGGTAGATTGGCACTAGGTAGGCAGTATTTAGGCCCCAGGTAGGTAGATATGCTGTAGGTGGGCCCCAGGTAGCTAGGCTATAGGTGGGGCACAAATAGGTAGACAGGTAGGTAAATAGGCTATAGCCGGCCCCAAATAGGCAGGCAGGCATGTAGGGTTTAGGTAGCTATAGGTAGCCATACAGGTAGACAGGAGTTAAGTGGGCTATAGGGGTCCCATATAAGTAGACAGGTAGGCTTCAGGGGGGCTATACAGGCAGGCAAGCTTTAGGGGGCTATAGGGGCTATATAGGCAGGCTTCGGGGGAGGCTATAAAGGCAGGCTTAGGAGGGTGTATAGGCAGGCTTGAGGGGGCTGTATAGGCAGGCGTAGGGGTATATAGGCAGGCTGGGGAGTATATAGGCAGGCTTGGGGGGTATATAGGCAGGCTGGGGGGTATATAGGCAGGCTTGCGGGCTGTATAGTCAGGCTTGGGGGGTATATAGGCAGGCTTGGGGGTATATAGGCAAGCTTGGGGGTATTATAGGGGCATTATAGGCAGGCTTTGGTGCATTATAGGCAGGTTTGGGACATTATAGGCAGGCTTTGAGGCATTATAGGGGCATTATAGGCAGGTTTGGGGCAATACAGGCAGGTTTGGGTCATTATAGGCAGGCTTTGGGGCATTATAGGAAGGTTTGGGGCATTACAGGCAGGTTTGGGGCATTATAGGCAAGCTTTGAGGCATTATAGGCAGGTTTGGGGCATTATAGGTAGATTTAGGGCACTATAGGGGCATTATATGCAGGTAAAATAAGAACTAGGTTACTTACCTCGGTCCACGCTCCTCCGATACGCCGTGCTCCAGCCTCCAGATGATGTGACGTCATCGTGCTGCCCACGTCAGCACTGTGTGCCGGCGCCTGCTAACAGAGCGGAGCGCCGCCGGGTAGCGCTGCCTCTGAACGCTCTGCCAGCGGGCACAGGAGCGGCATTACCGGGTTAGCAGACGTAGTACGTATGCTACCCCAGTAGTTACGACCCTGATATCAAGGCCAATGCTCTTTCCAGTGTTGTTTTGGTGGTCACTGAACGGTTCTCTAAAATGTCTCACTTTGTTCCACTGCCGGATTTACCATCTGCTCCACGCCTTGCCAGCCTTTTCTTCCAGCATATCTTCCATAAGCTTGGGCTCCCCCGGCATATTGTCTCGGACCAGGAGGTCCACTTTGTCTTGAGATACTGCCGTGCACTCTGCTTCCAGCTACAGGTGAAGTTTACTTTTCCTCGGCCTACCACCCACAGACGAATGGTCAAGTAGAAAGAGTCAACAAGATCCTGGACAACTATTTCTGGTCCAGCCTGCTGTCATGGGCGGAGTTCTCATACAACTCTTTGGATTTGTAGGCTGCTGGTGCCTCTCCCTTCTACATTGTCTATGGACAGAATCCCCACCCACCACTCCCTCTGCGGTCGTCTTCCAAGGTTACTGCTGTGGATGACCTGGTCCGATATCTGATGACCATTTGGGATCAGACACGCCAGTTCATGTAACAAGCATCGGCTTGTATGAAGGCCCAAGCAGGCAAACCGAGAAGACCTACCTCACCTTTGCTCCTGGAGACAAGTTATGGCTGTTAGCCAGATACATTTTACTCAAGATCCCCAATTACATACTGGACCCTTGCTTCCTGAGGCCATTCAAGGTATTGAAGCATAGCAACCCAGTGGCCTATAAGCTCTGGCTTCCACCTACGATGCACATCCTGAACTCCTTCCTCATCTCTCTGCAGAAACTGCTAGTCCTGAACTGTTTTTCTTGTAAAGCCGTCTTCCCTTCTCCTGAAGCTGATACCACCAATTTCTATGTAGTGAGAGAGATCATGAAGACGATCGGGGAAGGCAAAACTTTCTCATTGACTGGAAGTGGTTTGAGCCGGAAGAAAGGTCATGGGAGCCAGAGGACAATGTCTTGGACCATTAGTTGGTGTTGAAGTTTCTCCAGTCTAGAAAGAGGGGGGAGCAAAGGGGGGTACTGTTATGGGTGTCCCCGCTACATTTGCTGCGGGTCGCGGACGCATCCGTACCTCCATTGCTGCGGGTCTTGCTGCAACCCTCATGCCGAGTCTCGGGCGCACTGACGGCTCGAGTCCCTGCCATCCTACTCACATTGCCTCACTCCCCATTGTCTTCCTGGTAGCAGTCACATGTGCCCCAGTTTCTTGGGACGCGCACGTGGCAACTCTACTAGATTTAAAGGGCCAGCCCACCGGTGATTGGCCATCGCCAGACACTGACCCTATTTAACCCTGCCACTTCCTCTGTGATTTGCCGGATCTATAGTGCCCTAGAGCTACAGAGAAAGCGTGCCTCCATCCCTCAACCTTAAACCTTTGCTGCCTGTCCTGACCTTATTGCCTATCCCTGACTATGAGCCTGCCTCGCGATTTTGTATCACCACAAGCAAGCCGCATCGGGGATAGCGACCAGGTAGTCTCCCGCCGCAGCAAGCCCATCTTGCCTTGCAGCAGGCTCTGGTGACTACCGGGACCTTCTTAGACTCCGCTCCCTGGTATGGCTTATACCATCGCTTGCGGTGGTCTAGAGGATTCACTGCTCCTGCCGTTACACTGATATTATTTTTCACTAAGTGGCAGAATTGCCTTCTAATTACTGATATAATTTATGTCATGACTTTCACTTTTTGCACCTCTATTTTTTCATGTGTTCAATAATTTTTCCCTTTGTTGTTTCTCATTATTACACATAATTTATGGACATCTATGAGTTGAGTTCTTTGCCTTTGGCATTAGATGGGTTGTTACTGACATCTAGTGCGAATTTTATGTCAATAGCACCTTTAGAAATATATTCACTTAGAAGATTGGTGACATGTTAAATTTTTTGGAATCCCAGCTGATCCTAAGAATGATATAGTGTTGCGTCCCCTTCTTATTAAATAAATAGGCTGGCTTTAGTTCCCTGCATAGGTGGATTGCTCTTATTGCCAATCTGGAGGGAAACATTAGAAATGACCGTGACTTGCTGATATAGGGTTTCCCTAGGACATAAGCATTGAAGGCCCTTCCTCAAAACAGTTCATCAAAATTTCATATATGAGGGTTTGACTCCAATCAGCCCAAAATAGATGCCTCTGTAACTTGGGAAGCAATGCTTATTTTTCATTGTTTAGAGGTACAGCACCATACTTGTAAGTAAAGCTGTGCTTGATACTGTTGCTCATTCATTTGAATGGGATTCTCTTGCCATTATTAGGCACATGAGCCCGTACAATAAATGGGTCTCACCACTCCCAGGAGTGCTTTAGCAGTTTCATTGTGCTGATTGGTGAGGTCCCTCTCCCCCCTAAAAAAAAGTTAAAATCTCTTTAAAGCTATATTATTGTGTCTAATCCTTGACAGGGATTTAGGGCGACATGTATGTCCAGGGCTGCGCCAGTTATCTAGTGTCTTTTCAGCACCAAAACTGGTGCAGCCCTGTTCTCTAGATGTATGAGCAGGCGCAACTCAAAATTAAGTGCATTATATAGCGCCCGCAGCACTTTGTAATGCACATGAGATCGGGGGGGCATTCTGGAGCCGTGTCACACCACAACCGTATGATTCTACACATTTATGACTGTTTATCGGCAAATCCAGGATCATTAGTGCTGGAACATGCAGACCAATTTAAAAGTGGTTTACCTGAGCCAGAAAGCACTAAATCATTGACCCGCAGTAGGACAGGTTCTCGGATTCAGGAACATTCTACGCTACAAATAAAATTGTCGCCTAGGCGGCAAAAATCATACATGTCGCCCTTAGGCCATGTTCACACGGCTTAAATTGAACGTATTTCAGTCCGTAATTACGCGCCGGAGTGCGCAAATTACGGCTGGAATATGTCTAAGTCATTACGGTAATCCACAGTTCTCATAGAGAACAATGGATTACGTCTCCTCTCCCTGCTCGGTGAATACGCCGAGGGGGGGATAATTGACATGTGAATTACCAGCGGTGTATACGCGCCGCTGGTAATGCAAGTCTATGGGCCGGCGAGGTGCCGCCCCCCCCCCGCACCCGGCCACACGGCGTAATTGCGGGGCGTAATTATGCCCTGCATTTAAGCCGTGTGAACATAGCCTTAGAGTTTACCACGACTCATGATTTTGAGCTGTCACTATGTCATTCTGCCTGGCAACTAGGGAAGTGTTGTATAATCTTGTGATTTATGTTTTACTTTGTTTTCTTTCAATTTAGAAGTTCTCTAGAATCTTCATCTGGCAATGTATTATTGATTATTCAAACTGATTTTGAAGAAGGATCTCAGGGAGCAAAACTGGTTGCATCAGCAAAGTACGTACCTACAATATGTCTCTTATAATATTTTTTTCACCTACTGAGAATACTTTTTTTTTTTTTTTTTAAAAAGTTAAGTATAATGGATAAACCAGCGTCATTGGGAACACCCAAAATTTTACAGTACATGTCAGATTTTACCTGTTACTATGTGTAACCTTTTGCAAGGTTTTAACCTCAATTAGTTCAGACCAGTGCATTTTTTTTTCTGAATCATAAATGAGCTGTAGCATCAAATGGGTTATATCTACCTTAGAAGAAAAAAAGAGAAAGCGCTCACTAGCGCAAGTACTGCAACTTGAATATAGCAATTCTCTTGCACAAAAACCTTAATGAGTTGTACAGGAAGAGGCAAACACTCAGAAAAACCTTCAGTTGAATAAAGAACTGATGGTAGTGACGATTGCTGCTGTCTGGTTGTAATGCTCAGGAAACGCCGTGGAGTCAGGTACATAGATATGTAGTTAATGTAATATCCAATGATTTACCACTGGATTCCCGTAGTTCAACAACCCGAGTGACTGCGCTGAACCTCTAAAGCACACTTCGTCAGTTTCATATCATGAATGAGAGACAACCTAGAATATATAGCCCCTTCTAGTTCTCTTGAAGCATAATACAAGTTGTGAGTATTTTCCCCTTTGATTCTATCTAGGCTTCCATAGTCAGTCCCCTATTAGTAGCTGTTGGACTAAGTATACTTGCATAGATGCAGTAAGTATCTTCAAAAGGATGTGGAAAATTCCCCTATATTTGTTCAGTTTAAATTAAGTAGTCTATAAATGTTCCATTTAAGCTATTGTTTTCTCGAGGACCTGTAGTGGACACAAAAAAATTATGACAAGATACACCATTTCCTGATGACCTCTAGTGGATAGAAAAATTATGATGGTAGATTCTACTGTTATCTAACATTTAATAACTTATTTATTTATTACTTTTATATTTCTTTTATGTGTAACAATTGTTTTAAATGATTTTAAAACTAAGGGTGACATGTCCCATTAGGGCTGCGCCATTCTTTGAGTGTATTTTGCACCAAAAAGCTGACACCCTACTCTCTATATAAATGAACTGTAAATACACCAAAACTAGGCACATTATACGCCAGGCACGACACATTTGAATGCGCCTAAAGTAGGTGCATCAAATATGCTAGCAATAATATGCTATGTGCCTAGATTAGGTGCATCAATTATACTGTGCAAGGTATACCACATACCAGATTTTTGACAAGTTCCTTCATTCAGGTGCACTATACACTCATTTAAAAAGTCCCAAAAAACGGGCATGGCGGTCCTTTCTTTTTGATAGGGTCGCCCTGTTTCTATGGGGAAAAAACATTTGGGGGGGTTTTTAAACACAATTTGGAATACGTTTGATTGACATGTGCAAACCGGGCCAGCCAAGGGAAACGGGTAAATTGGGATACCAGGTGCAGACTGGGCCCAGTTTGTTACTTTGTGCATTTTTTTTCCGGGTTTTGCCCTTCATTCATGATAGGGGAAATAAACGAAGTTTTGCTTTAGCATAGGGAGACACTTTTTTTAAAGAAAAAAAATCATGATAACTAATAGAGGTTAGAGCTGTACTTGGTTTGTTAAATTTCCGGAATCCAGTGGTTAATTTATTGGGTTTTACATTTTTTTTTTGGCGGAATTGCAAAGGGGCGCCCTTAGGGGGGGGTTTAAAAATCACTGTATTGAATGACAAGTGCCAGAGAAAAAAAACACAAACGACAGCCTGCAGCCCAGTGAGCCCCTTTGGGGTATCTTTTTTGTGCACTTTGGTCATATAAAAGGGCCCTTTGTACATGCCGTTGGCAAAAATTCCTAGGCAAAAAAGTGTTTTTAAAATCCACTATCTCCATTCGTCCTCCTTATCAGTATATCTTTCTTTCGAAGAAGAGAAAATAGTCAGCGGCCATCTTTGTTTTCCAACTTGAGAGAAGACAGGGTGTGCCTGGACACAGGCGGCATCTTGTGGGTTTAAAAATATATTTCATCTAATTTCATTTCCCTAACACCATTACCCCACATTATTTTATCTTAACCTTTTTTGACAATCTTATTGGGGGTTTTCTATAACTTCCCCAAAAAGGAAAAAGGGCATTTCCCGTTTCCCTCCTCCCATCTTCCCCCTAGGATTGGCAAACAAGGGGGCGTCCGTATCAGACGGGATAAGTGTTGTGGTACTCCTATTCTTCACATAAGTCAGACCATTTTAGCATATCATGATTTTTTTAAAGAAAAGTGTAAAAATGGAAAAAACATGTTTCACATTTAAAAGATTTTTGTGTATGAATTCCCCTTTTTCATAGGGCTCTGCTGTAAAAAGAAAATTTAAAAAAGCTAAATCTCCATAAAAAACATGTCATTATCTACTGTATAACCCAAGGGTCCAAAATCAAATTTGGGAAATTTAGTGGGCTTTCCCCTGGGGGGTACCCTTTAAAAAATAAACCCAAATTGATTTTAAAAAATAGCTTTCTAAAATACATTTTGTTCAGAGGTGTAGACCGGTGGGGCTGGTAGCAAAAGGCCCCTTTGCATGGGGGGCAGAGGCAATAGAAAAAATAGAGGTTTCCCAAAAGGGCCATCTTGCCAAAGCCAGGATATTTTTGAGCCGGGGTAGGGCAGAAAATTCCGGGAAACTTTTTCTAATAATTAACCCTTTGCTCCTTAAGTTGAACTTTGGGGAAGTTTTTTTGTCCCCTTAAAATTATTTTTGAATATTTTTTGTCTATATTTTGTATTGTAAAGGCAGTGTTTTTTTTTTTCATACCAATTGTAAACAAACCCAAATTTTCCCCACTTGCATTTCCCCAAAACTATTTTTTCCATTCCATAAAAAGAAATGTAGTGTTGCTTTCTCAGTCCCTGTTATTAGATTACTTGAACAAGAGATTCTGTCCTTCAATTGTCAGGGCTGTTTCTGACATACAGGAACAGGAGAAATGTATAGTGTAATGATCACGCCATTATTCTATTTTATGCTTTATGGATTAAAAAGGAAACAAACAGGAAAAGAGAAAAAAAAGAGTTTAATAGTTTTCAAAGATGTTTCCTCAGTACAGGTTTTCGCAGACAAAGAAACTGTTTTCTGTTTTCTTAGTGCTTTTAAAAACAGGGGAGGACCTCTCCTCCCAGGAGGCAGGTCTCTCCTGCGAGAAGGCGTGCCTTTCCTCACTGACGAGTGGCAACATCATCATTCTGTGTGAGCAGTGGAAGGGAGAGGATCTCACAGCTCTGCAGATATCCTGCAATAGTCAGTTCTCATGCCTGGAGAGCTGTCACCTCCCTCCCAAGCTGCACTCGCACCTTGTAACCAGAACGCCTGCATTGGTGTATGCAGTTCTACATACAGCCTGAGATGATGAAACAAATGTGAGAAATGCACTCTGCCCCCCCTCTGTTATCAGGCAGGAGGTAGAGGGGAGCAGAAATTATAAGGCTGTGTTATATGGGGGGAGAGTGAATCTAGCAGCTGGAGACTCAGAAATTGCCCAAATTCTTCACATGTGGCTGGGAGATGAGTATAGAGAGGAGCTGAGACAGCTTTTATTACACAGCCAGCATAGAAAGCTGTTTCACTTTCATTTTCTACAATCCACTATTAGCCATTACTTTGTTATACCTCTATACTCCAGTGAGCCTTTACTTCGGGTATCCTCTCCAAAAAACCCTTGTAGAACACTTCCAAAATGTACAAATATCCAAGACTTATATTTTACTAATTTCTTCTTACAAACAAAGATTTCATTTGTATACAAACATTTGCTATGTAGCAATATAACAGACTTAATAAAAACTGGTAGTACAAAGACTCATCGTGATTTGTTAATCATTCATGTCTACATTCCAGAAGCGTAGTTTCTTAGGACTCCCAAACAGAGCTTTAGAAAGGAGAGCTTTGTCTTCCAAAACATCTCTACAATGATGTGCTAATCAGCTCTATTTGGGACTTGTAAGAAACTACGCTAATGGACTTATAAAGATTTCTAGAATGTGGACATGAATGATTAAAAAATAATGAGTCTTCATACTACCAGGTGTTTATTAAGACTGTTATATTGCTACATCGCAAATGTTTGTTTACAAATGAAATTTTTGTTTTGAAGAAGAAATTATTAAAATATAGCAAAATTTATAAGCCTTGGATATTTGTTCATTTTGGAAGTCACTTACTTTTTCCACCGCCACGTGTGGATAAAGCACAGAGTGCAGGGAGCCAATCACAGCATAGGGGCATGTCCTGTCCAGGGGGCATGTCCCAACAGTGCTGAACTAAATATCAGTCAGCCAATCACAGCAAAGGGGGTATAGCCCAACCTCAGGCTGCTGATTTTGTTCTAGACACACACAGATTAGCTCATATTTGCTATTAAATGATTTGGTAATGCAAACCAATTGAAAAAGTGTTATTTTACTGCCCCCCATCATTAAGAATCATCTTTGTAGCGAGAAAACACCTTTATTTCCACATGCTTAAAAGCCATGTAGGCATTTGTTTTACTGAAACATATATTTTTGGCTAAAAATAATTTTTGTATTTGGGATTCAATAAAAATCTTTTGCAGCCGCTCTACATACAATACATAGCTAGCTACAGAATGCCATTCACAATCAATTTCACTAGACATACTCTGTCATCATGTTATTGAGCCCTGCACTCCTTCCTGAAAAATTTCCCCTCAGCCAAATTGATAAAACAAAGTTGAACTACTTTTATTCAGTTACATCTATAAACAGTTGCAGATACCATTTTCTTTTTCATACAGGATGCATTGCATTTAAACCTTAAACATATTATTATGTCTCTCTCTTAGGTTTGTGGCAATCTGTGCACATTGATGATTTAAGGAGATCTAAAGATATGGTGACAGATGTCACAGCATTTCTGAAGTTTACCATTAGCCAGTTGTTCTGTACTGCAGGTATCCATGACAAAAGTCAACTTTTAAAACATTAAAAGATAATCAATGTACTTGTCAATCATTTATAGTGTGTGCCATGTGACAGATGATTTACACTTTTTCTTGGATGGACCTGTTGCCTGTATTCCAATTTCCCATGTTCTAGTTGCAAAAATTGTAACTGATAACTAAATGACAGTAGAAACGTGGTGGGGACAGCGCAATGAAACTGACCATGGAACAAAAACATTCAGCATTTTTTAAATCCAAAATGCTTTAAAATGAGGCATCATTGAGGGACAAAAAAAGAAAAAGCCCCCCCTCAAAAGGACTGACGTTTTTCAAACCCCCAGTCCCCAAATTGTATAAGCACTGTTCAAACAAACATTTTTTTTTATATCCTAAAAAAGATAAAATCATTATGTGAATGAACTCACCTGTTACTTGTGCCGCAAATGTGCTCCCAGAGAGGGAACCCCGGAAATTTTTGGCATGAACGATGGGGGAAAAACATTGATCACATGACTGATGAAAAGCATCCGGGTTGTTGAAAAGATGAAAGACTGGCACTGGCAGATTTTCAAGCATGCGCAGAAGAAAATTTCTCCGAGCAAGCTGAAACAGACAAATAAGAGGCAATTGTAAATATAACAACCTTTAACATGCCATAAATGCGGCGGAAGTATAAAGAGGAGAGCGTCACCCATATACAATGTACAAACAGATACAAATACCTAAACCAACACAATTAATGATGATACATAATTTCTCTTCTAAAATTGAAACCTTGAGGAAAAGTGGAGTTCAGCTTGAAAATCCAGTAAGCCTCTCTATCTCGAAGTCTATTTTCTACACTACCACCTCTAATTTTTTTGAAAATCTTTTCATGCCCAAAAACCTACAGCAAAGGCCAAAAGTTTAGAATGATCAAATGTTAATTTTACAAAGTCGTATATGCAATTTTTATATATCCAGAATTTTTTAAAAAAGAAAGGGCGAATTGATTTCAACGAATTGAATTTTTGTTTAAATTTCAGGAAAAAATTTGGTTCTGAACAAGTCGAAGTTTGGGGTAATTCGGGGAAAAGAATGTGCTTTTGAAAGATAAAAAGGGTGCGAGACATGGGGTTATGGGGAAAGCCTCTGGGAGGAAAAGGGCATGCCGCAAAAACAGTGAGAGTGAAGCCAACAGAGACCCCCCGGGGGGTTCTGTGATGTCGCCGCACTATATAAATCCGGGCGGATGCTGGGGAGCTCACACTCCCCTCATGTATTGATCAGGAAGGGCTCGCGGCTGATTGTAAGCCTTACTGAAGAACTGATTTTTTATAAAAAGCGATTTTTTTGGGGTGTTACTTTCTCAGAGACTGCTTCTTTAATGTTTTATTTTTGATTTTTGGGGGATTGGGTCTGAAGCCCCTGTGCGTCCACTGCTGCGCATATACATTTTAATGCTACCCGCTCACAGCACATTGAATACCAAGGGGATCTAAGCCCCGTTTGTTTTTTCATTTAAAAAAAAACGTTTTTACAATACAAATACCACTTCATTTTTTTGGCTGCTCAATTCTTCTGCCATTTTTCATCCAGGGGTTAATTTTAAACGTTTTTTTTCGCGTTGGACTCCCAAAAAACCGTCTTTTCCCCGCCAAAAAAAAACAATTTCCCCTGCCTAAATTTACAAGAAGGTTAATTACAATTTTTTCTCTTTTTGTGTAGCGTAAAAACCAATTGTAACACGCTACAAAGCTAGAGTTTTTTGGCGCTCAATTCTTTTTCGCAAATTTTTCTCCAGGGGGGTTAATTTAAGCGTTGTTCTGCTGCTTGGTGCTCCAAGAAACCGTCTTTTTCACCGCCAAAAAAAAAATTTTCCTGTACCAAAAATTTCACAACAAAAGGTTAATTCAATTTTTTTCTTGTTGTGTAGCGTAGAAAAACCAATTTTAACACCAAAAAACTAGTAGTTTGGCTGTCAATTCTTTTTCGAATTTACATCCAGGGTTAATTAATGTTGTTCTGCGCTTGGTGACTTCCAAAAACCCCTCTTTTTCACCCCAAAATTACAATTTTCCCGTACCTAATTCACAACGAAGGTTAAAATTTCAATTTTTTTTTGTTGTTAGCGTAAAAACACGCAATTTTTAACACCTACAAAATGTAGTTTGTGGCTGCTCAATTCTTTTGGCCAATTTACATCCAGGGGGTTTAAATTAAGCGTTGTTCGTGCTGTGGGACTCCAAAAACCCTCTTTTTCAGCCAAAAAATTACAATTTTTTCCCGTACCCTAATTCACAAAACGAAGGGGTTTAAATTTCAATTTTTTTTTCTTGTTTTTGTAGCGTGGAAAAAAACGCAATTGTAACACGCTACAGGGGTAGTAAATTTGTTGGGTGCTCAATTCTTTTGCGCAATTTTTCATCCGGGGTTAAAATTTAAACGGGTTTTTAGCTGTGGGGGACAAAAATAAACCCTCTTTTTTTACCCCCAAAAATTAAAAATTTTTCCTTTTAGCATTTAAATTTTACAAGCGAAGGGGTAATTTTCAAAAATTTTCCCCTTATTTTGTAGGGAGAAAACATGCATTTGAAAACACCTACAAAGTAGTAGTTTGGGCTGCCTCAATTTTTTTTGCGCAATTTACATCCAGGGGGTTTTTTTTAAGGGGCTGTTTTTTCTGCTTGGGACAAAAATTAAAACCCTCTTTTCAAAGCCAAAAATTACAATTTTTCCCGTACCAATTCACAAGCAAAGGGTTAAAAAACAATTTTTTTCCTTGTTGTGTAGGTTAAAAAACACCAATTGTAAAAAAAAGCCCACAAAGCTTGCAGTTTTGGCTGGCCCCCCCAAATTTTTTTGCGTAATTTACATCCCGGGTTACTTTAAACATTTTTTTTCTGTTTGGTGAAAAAAAATTAAAATGTCCTTTTTTACTGCCAAAAAATTAAAAATTTTTTCCCCGTAACATAATTTAAAAGCAAAAGGTTAATTACAAAATTTTTTTTTTGTTTGTAGCGAAAAAACACGCAATTGGTTTAAAAACTACAAAGCTGCAGTTTTTTTGGCTGCTCAAATTTTTTTGCAAAAATTTAAATCCAGGGGTTTAAAATAAAACGTTTTTCTGCCCGGGGTTTGGTAACTCAAAGGGAAAACCCCTCTTTTTTTACTGGGCCCAAAAAAATTTAAAAATTTTTCCCGTACTTTAAATTTACAAGCAAAGGGTTTAAATTTCCAAAAATTTTTTTTTTTTTGGGTAGCGTAAAAACACCAATTGTAACACGCCCCAAAAAAAGCTAGCAGTTTTTGGTGGCCAAATTTTTTTTGCGCAATTTAATCCGGGGGTTTAAAAAAGCGGGGTTTTTTTTCTGCTGTGGGGACTCCCAGGAAAAACCCTCTTTTTCCCCGCCAAAGAATACAATTTTCCCGTACCTAAAATTTACCCAAACCCAAGGTTAATTTTCAATTTTTTCTCTTTGTTGTGTCGCGAGAAAAAAACACAATTTTAAAAACGCTACAAACTAGTAGTTTGTGGCTTTCTCAAATTCCTTTTTTCGCCCAAATTTTCATCCCGGGGGGTTTAAATTAAACGTTGTTTTTTGCAGTTGTACTTTGTAAAAGAAACTTTTCTTTTTTACCCCCACAAAAAAAATTCTTAGCAAATTTCATTTTCCAGAGGTTTTAAAAAAAACCTGTTTTTGCTTTTATATTTTAGTAAAAAAACACAAGTTTTAACGGGGGAAAATAAAGTTTAATTTTTTCCTGCCCCTTTGTGGAGCGCAAATTTTTTTTCCAAGGGGTTTCAACCCCCGTTTCTGGGTTCTTTGGGTTAAATACAGGGGGGGTATTTAACATTACAGAAATCTTCAACAAACAGGTCTGTACATTTTTAGAACAAACCCGTATTTTCCCGACAGGGAGGTGGCAGGGTCTTTTACCGCGAGTGGCAGAGGGACAAACATTCCCGGCCCCCGGTCGCAGCAAACAAGGGAGTTGAGCAGGGGTTTACTTTGGTGAGAGGGCCCCAACTGCCACTTTTCATCTAGCGGCCCCTGTGTTGTTCAGCAACCCAATGGTTTTTGATTTGGGGGGATAGGTCATCCCAAATTCCCCCAGATGGGCCTTTACAACCCCCATCAAGGGGTCGGGGGGGGAACATCAGACCAAAAACCCCTTTGGGTTGGGGATGGCCCCGGGGGCGGGCAGCGGCCCTCACCTTTCCTCAAACCCCCCCTCCTGGCCCATCCAGTTTTCCCTCAGCCAAGATCTACTATGTGGTTGGGCTTTAGGGGCCCCTAAAACGGGATGAACCCAATTTTAAGGGGGGACAGGGCGCAGCTACTTGGGAGCGAAGAAAAAGGGGGAAATATCCCTGTTCTTGCAGTAGGCCGGGGAAAATATAGGGTGTTGGGGAGGGAAAAGGGGGGGTCATGTTGTTGGGGGGGGTCAGCCCCTGCATACCCAAAACCGGGGGATTTAGGGACAGGGAGTTTACAAAAAAACAAATAGATGTGAAAGTAGCCCCACCGCACTTGGGAGCCAAATGAGGGAAGGGGTTTTATCATCGTCGGAAAGAGGGCGTCAGCCCTTGGCGCGTCAAGGGGAGCGGCGGGAGCCAGCAAGGGGGGGTTTTTTGTGGCCCTGAGTCAGCAGTTTGCGCAGTTAGAGGTCCCGGGAGGCCAAGGGCCCCGGGGTAAAAAAAACCCCTTTGGGAAAATCCAAGAAAGTAGCGGGAAAAGGGGCTCAGCCGGAAGGAGCGGCGGCAAAATTTGTCACTCAGTGCGGAGCGTTTGGGGGGGAAAATTCCCATACTCGGCGTGTGGCAGTTCTTTGCTAAGGGGCACCGGAGGAGCCAAAAAAAAGGGGATAAAGTAGGGAAACTGTAGGCAAAAGTGGGAAACTTGGGGCCCCGGGGGCTAACGTTTGGCCCAAACCCCCCGGCCCTTTTCGTCAACAATGCAGGGGCACCATAAGGGCCTGGGAGAAACGTGGCTTTAGATTTGTGGTCCCCCCCATCCCCGCAAACCGCAAACAACAGAGCTGTTTGCAGCGCCCCTTGGGGCCCCATGCCAAATTTCGCCATTTACGCCTCCACCACCTCTGCAGAAAGGGGGGCTGTTTCTCTTTTAAAATAAACTCCTGGTCCAAAATGCTCTGCTCCTCGCTACTCATTTTGGGGCCCCGGGAGCGTTCAGCGAGGCGATTGCAAAGAGACAACAATAAAAGCGTCCAACCCCTCCTAAGGTGCGAAGCTGACCCGTTTTCCCCCTGTCCAAGTTGTTGGTACTTTTTCAGTCCCGCCCTTTCCAAATGGGGGGACTCCGCACCGTTTCAGAAAAACTAATGGCTTGTCCAAAACCCCAGATTTGGGGAGTTTTTCCCAAACCCCTAATTTCTTTTCCAAAAAAAGGGGGTACCCCCGCACTCATAAAAATGTTGAACAAAAGGTGGCCAGTTCTTGAGTTTTTTTTTTTTTCGCGGGTTTTTTCCAAAGGGGCAAAGGGGAGCGCGGACTTTTGGGGGCTGTAACTACCGGGCGGGCCAAATACATGTCCTTTTCCCACCCCTGGGGAATGTGGGTTCCGGGCCCAGGCAAAACCAAAAACTTGGACAGGAGACGGGCCCCTTTTTTCCCTCCCGTTGGTTTTAATTTCGCGCCTGCGCCCAAAGTCCGCCCCTCCTCCCTTTCCCCCCCACCCCCCACCACGTTTAGCCTTCCCACAAGTTTTCTGCTTTCCCTCATACCCCCCAAAAGTGTAGGACACAGCATGTCACGCAGTTTTTACACCTGGCTTGCCTCCGGGGAAAACGAATTCACACAGGGGGGGGAACTTCTCCCGTCATGCCCGCCCCGAAATTTGATTTTGGGCTTTTTTCGCGCCAACTGCAAAACGGGAAAACCTGGTGAAGGACAATGGGGGTAACATGGTGTTTCCCGCTGTACCCAGGAGGGATGGGGGACATGGGGCCCTGCAAAAGGCGCATGTGTTCAAATTGGGTTTTGAAAAGGTTTCCCGAAGTCTTTCCCCCGATTTCAGAAGATTCTGAAAATGGCCGGAAAAATGTGCAAAACACTTCACCATTTTTTCGAAACCAGGAAAACCCCTCCTCGGGGTTGCAAAACGGGCAAGAAACGGCCTTTCCCCCCAAAACACTCTGGGTAAAGCGATGTTTTACCTGTTGGAAAATTTCCCCCGGGCCCGCACATGGTTTTTGGGCCGGCTGTATGAACAAGAAAGGCATTAACGATTTTTTTTATGATCCCCGGCGGAAGGAGTACTCCCCTTTTTAACCCTTTTATGTGAGCCAGTGGGAGGGAATGCGTGACCTGCCGTTTGTTGAGGGCCCTTTAGGAGGCCACGTTATTTGTCATCCCAGGACTACGGGATGAATTAAAGTCCCTTCCACTCTTCATGTCCTGGAACAGATGCTGAAAAAACTGTTGGGCAGGGGACTGGAGACTGGCGACTACTCTCGCGGGCCCCCTGATCCGGTGGGGATGAAATGGAGGGGGAGGAGGAGGACATTGGAGCAGAAGCATTTCTGGTGAAATAGGGATTTTCTACCCCGGGGACAAGAGAGGGGGGAAACAGGGAAGCCCGGGAAGGGAGATGGAAATGAGGGAAAAGAGGCATAAAACCCCAAGCACCCCTGGTAGTATACAGTGAGATGGAGGGAGGGAGCCCCTCGGAGTCACTTTGCAGATGCCCCAGCATGCGAAAACCCCCTGGCTATACAGCCGAAAAAGTCACATCCCGGCAGAGGATGGGCTTCCCGGCTTCCCCCCAAATTTGGGCCCCCCTCCGGGCCAAAAGGGGGTCTTTCCCCCAGCTATTGAAGGGAGGGCAAAAATCAAATACTATGGAAATCCCCGTAGTTCCCCTGCCTATGTGCGGCATCGTCTCTCCCTTTACAGGTCGACCGGGGGGGCTTCAGCGCTCAGACCCACGCCCGGCGCCGGGGGGAAAGGGGGGGGGGGTCGGGGCAGTACCACTCCCATCAGCAACCCAAGTCTGGATTTACTGTTTAGCGCTTCTTCACCCCCTGTGAGGAGTCGTCACCAGCAGCAGCAGGGCGTGAGCAGACCCCGAACCAACAGGTGGTGGCCACTTGGAAAGCACCTGCCACCCCAGATAAAATCCCTAACTACTGGGAGCCAACTGGGTTTTGTGGCCGCAACTTGCCCAGTTTGCAGTGGAGAAGCGTCCCGCCCCGGCCCGTGTGTGGCATCAGAGGGTGTTCAGTGCGGCGGGGGGGCCTCTTACCGGGAAGGGGGAACCCCCCTTTGTCCCCCCGGGAAAAAGTGGAAAGACGACCTTTGTCAAGATGAATCAGGGGTGGACGGGCCCAGATTTCCAACACCCAAAGCCTTTGGCGTCAGATACATAACCCGAAGCCCACCCAAACTGTGAGAAATGGTCGGGTTTTTAATACCTGCCTCACCCTATTTTGATGCCGCCCCCCCCCCCTGATGCCCACATCTGCCTGACAGTTTCTATCATCTCCATCTGCCCCAAACCATCTTTACCGATGGACTGGTAATGCCACCCACCTCCACACACTATCCAATGTGGCACTGTCTGACCTCATGCTGCTGCTGTGGCTGCTGCCATTTGACCTACACCACTGTGTCATTGAGTGCCACTCTCTGACCTCATTCTGTTGCTCCTTGCCGGCCGTCACCTCCACTCTCTGTCATTGTGCCCACTCTGTGGCCACACCATTATTTGCCACCTCCAGAATGTGATTGTGCCGCTTTCTGACCTCATGCAGCAGCTGTGGCTGCTGCCGTGACCTCCACACTGTGTCCATACTGAGCACCACTGGAGGCCTATTCCTTTTTTTTGCCCACCTCCAGAATGGTCGATTGTGCCACTGTCTGACCTCATGCTGCTGCGTGGCTGCTGCCGTGACCTGCCACACTGTGTCATTGTCCCATTCTGTGGCCTACTCGCTGTTTTTGCCTAACTCCAAATGTCATTGTGCCACTGGTCTGACCTCCATGCTGCTCTGTGGACGTGCTGCCGTGACCCTACCACACTGTGTCATTGGTGCCCACTGTCTGACCTCTATACAGCTGCTTGATGGCTGATGCAGTGACTCTACACACTCTGTCATTGTGCCACTGTCGGACCCATGGCGCTGCTGTGGCTGCGCCATTGTCCTTCACAATGTGTCATTGTGCAAATGTCTGACCTCATGAAGCTGCTGTGGCTGCTGCCGTGACCTACACACTGTGTCATTGTCCACTCTGTGGCCTACTCCTGTTTTTGCCACCTCCAGAATGTCATTGTGCCACTGTCTGACCTCATGCTTGCTGTAGCTGCCGTGACCTACAAAACTGTGTCATTGTGCCACTGTCGACCTCATGCTGCTGCTGTGGCTGCTGCCGTGACCTACACACTGTGTCATTGTGCCACTGTTCTGACCTCATGCTGCTGCTGTGGCTGCTGCCGTGACCTCCCACACTGTGTCATTGTCCACTGTGGCCTACTCCTGTTTTTGCCACCTCCAGAATTGTATTGTGCCACTGTCGACCTCATGCTGCTGCTGTGGCTGCTGCCTGTGACCTACACACTCTGTCATTGTGCCACTGTATCCTGACCTCCATGCTGCTGCTGTGCTGCTGCTGCCGTACACCACACTGTGTCATTGTGCCACTCTGTGGCCTCATCTGTTTTTGGCCACCTCCAGAATGTCATTGTGCCACTGTCTGACCTCATGCTGCTGCTGTGGCTGCTGCCGTGACCTCCACCGTGTCATTGTGCCACTGTCTGACCTCAAGCTGCCTTGCTGTGGCTTCTGCCGGTCCCCTCCACACTGTTTGTCTGTCCCACTCTGTGGCCCTACTCCTGTTTTTTTGCCACCACCAAATGTCCATTGTGCCACTGTCCCCCTGACTGCATGCTGCTTGCTGTGGCTGATGCCTTGAACTACACACTGTGTCATTGTTGCCACTCTGTTCCTTCTCCTGTTTTTTGCCACCTCCAGAATATCATTGGTGCCACTGTCTGACCTCAAGCTGCTGTGGCTGCCGCGTCACCTCCACGACGCAAGTCACTGAATGTTTGCCACCTGCGATCCACCTCAGCTTGTTTTTTTCCACTGTTCCTACAGCTATGACTTTATCAGCACCTGCCCCTTCATTTTTTGGTCCAGATTTGGCCCTCTTAAGTGCCCAGGGAATTTTTAGTAAAGCTTTTCAAGAGGGGCGGAAAGTCGTGGCTGTCATCAAAACAAACATTGTATAAAGACCAAACCAACCCTCCCTCGCATATTTAAGCTTGCACAACGTTTACGCACCCTGCAGGCTTTGGCACCCTGGAAAAAGCTTTTTTTTTAACGTGATTGTCCAAAGTAATCGAACGAAGTTATTTTTTGCCGAGAAAATTGGCGAAGTGAATAACCAATTTTGGGGGAAATCGCCCATCTCTACATATAATGTTTCGAGAGACAAACAAACTAAATTTCTGAATTTAAAAAAGGGTTTTTTTCCATTTTATTAAAAAAATGTATATAATTCTTCAGAGGCCCAATTGAAACAAAAAAAACCTACCTCCATTCCTTGGTTCCAGCACTGTTTCTTCTGAGTGTTCTGTTGGGACTGGAGAAAGGTGGATAAAAGTTTTTTTTGTTTTAATGGGGCCCCAAAGTTATAGTAATTTTGGTATTTTAAAAGGACAACTCTTTTCTTTATTCGGAAAGTTTTATGACATGGTGACAAATTTATATAGTTTTTTCTGTGTCTTCATGTTCTGAGGCCTGTACTTTGTTTATTTTTTCTCATAGACCTACGTTAAACCAGAAGTTTACATACACTATAAAAAAGGGACACGTCGCAGTTTTTTCCCCCTTTTCTAATGGAAAAACGAATAAACCTTTTTTTTTTTTAGGTCAATTAGGATTCCCAAAATTATTTATATTTGCTAATGCCAAAAAGAAAGAGAGAGAATTTTGGGCTTTTTTTATTACTTAATGCAAAGTCAAAATTTCCATCACTAGGATTAAAAGGTTTTAAAAACCAATTTGCGACAGCCCAATGAGTTTTCAGTCTTTGGAAGCTTCTGATTTTAGGTTTATTGGCAACAACTAAGTTAATTAGAGACACAGCTGTGGATGTATTTTTACAGCACACCAGAAACACACTGCTTCTGTGTGTAAAATCATGGAAAAGTCTAAATAAATCATCTAAGATATCAGGAAGAGAATTGTGGACTTACACAACTCTGGATCATCCTTGGGTGCAATTTCCAGTTACGTGAAGCTGCGTCATTCATCTGTATAAACTATTATATGCAAGTACAAACAAAATGGGAATGTCCAGCCGTCTTACCGCTCAGAAAGGAGACAGGTTCTGTGTCTCAGAGATGAATGTGCTTTGGTCCGACATGTGCATATCAACCCAAAAACAAAAGCAAAAGACCTTGTGAAGATGCTGGCAAAAGCTGGTAAGATTTTATCATTATCCACAGTGAAGCAAGTACTGTATCAACATGGGCTGAAAGGCCACTCTTCCAGGAAGAAGCCATTACTCCAAAAGAAACATATAAAAGCCAGATTAATGTTTGCAAATGCACACAGGAATAAAGCCTTACACTTTTGGAGACATGTCCTATGGTCTGATGAAACTAAAATTGAACTGTATGGCCATAATGACCATTGTTATTTTTGGGGGAAAAAGGAAGAAGATAGGAAGCTTAAGAACACCATTCCAACTGTGAAACACAGGGGTGGCAGCATAATGTTGTGGGGTTGATTTGCTGACTGGGACTGGTGCACTTCACAAAATAGATGGCATCATGAGGAAAGAAGATTATTTCACAATGCTGTAGCAACATCTCAAGACATCAGCTAGGAAGTTAAAGCTTGGGCAGAAATGGGTCTTCCAAACGGACAATGACCCAAAGCACACTGCCAAACTGGTAACAAATATGACTTAAGGATAACCAAGTCAGTGCTTTGGAGTGGCCATCACAAATCCCTGATCTCAATCCTATTGACAATTATGGGCAGAGCTGAAAGAGCAGGTGCGAGCAACGCTATCTACAAACATTGCTCAGTAAAACCAGTTCTGTCAGGAGGAATGGGCCAAAATTCCTTACAACTATTTTGAGAAGCTTGTGGGAGGATATCCAAAATGTTTGACCCAAGTCATACAGTTTCGGGGCAATGCTACCAGATACTAATGAAATGCATGTAAACTTTTGACTTTGCAGAAAGTAATAAAATGCCTTAGAAATTATCTCTCTTATTATTCTGGCATTTGGCAAATTTAAATAATTCTGGTAATCCTAACTGACCTAAAACGGGTAAGGTTTATTCCGATTTCATGTCAGATAATGAGAAAGACATGCATATGTGTCTTTTTATATAGTGTATGTAAACTTCTGGTCTCAAATGTATGCACAGGTGCACATATCTTGAAGGTTTTCACAGCCTTAAGTTGGTAGTTCTGATGTAACCAAGACAATTTAACTCAGTCTCTAGTTCCTAAGGCAGGGACAAAATTTATACATTCTCTTGCATCTGCAGAGAGCAATACCAGCAGTATTCTATTTCAAATCACGGATAAACCTGATGTCAGTGATGTGAATCATGACTCACTCCTGCATCAAGAGCCATTTCGTAGAGCTGATGACTACTGTTGTCAGTGATCTCTATCATTGCCTCTTTTGTTAATTGCATGCCTCACTCACCCCACAGCCTAGTCAGTTCAGTTCAGTATTCTTCACACCCATAGCTTTCTTCCATTCTCCGCTGATAGTAGTAGTGGTTCCATTCTTAGACACACCCATGAATATTTACTTCTTACTTGGGAGTGTCTTGGTTTGGGGCTGCTTGAGTGCTGCCGGCTGTAGGGACCTGCATTTGAGGGAACCAACATGTACTGTGACATACTGTAGCAGACTACTGTATGACCTCCTACCCTCCAAAACTGGGCTGCAGGGAAGTATTCCAACATGATAATGACCCCAAACACACTTTCAAAATGGCCACTGTCTTGCTAAAGAAAATGAGGGTAAAGGTGCTGGACTGGCCAAGCATGTCTCCAGACCTAAACACTATTGAGCATCTGTGGGGCATCCTAAAAAGGAAGGAGAAGGAGTGCAAGGTCTCTAACATCCACCAGCTCCGTAATGTCGTCATGGAGGAGTGGAAGAGAATTTCAGTGGCTGAAACCTGTGAAGCTCTAGTGAACTGCATGCCCAAGAAAGCTGCTGGAAAATATTGCTGGCATGTCATTTCTTGGAGTGCATCCGAAAGATGGACCTGTCAAAACGACGATGTATGTTCCCAGTGCCGGTAGTGTTAAACACACTGCTAATTGTTAGAAGCGTGTCTGGGTCTCTTCAGACGGACCCAGACACACATCACAAAAGTGTATGTTCACATGGACACAATATGCCGTGTGAACATACCCTTAGAGCCACATCTATGAAAACTGTATAGGTCTAAGACTTTCTTTGTTGCCCATAACAACCAATCAGAGTTCCCCTTTCATTTCATATAGTGCTCTGAAAAAATTAAAGTGGAGCTCTGATTGGTTGTTATGGGCAACAAAGAAAGTTAAACACCTAGACCGTTTTCATGCATGTCACACTTAGAGCACAATTTGTCAATTTTCAATTACCTGTGTACTCACTTTTGTTACCCGCTGTTTAGACATTGATTGCTGTGTGTTGAGTCATTTTGAGGACACACAAAATTTACACTGTTATACAAGCTGTGCACTGACTACTTTACATTGTATCAAAGTATAATATCTTCAGTGTTGTCCCATGAAAAGCTGTAATACAAGCGATACTGTATTAGATAGATAGATAGTCAGATAGATAGACAGACAGACAGATAGATAGAGATCTTATCTTTATAAGTATAAGGATCTCCTATATATATATATAATATATTATATATATTATATATATATATAATATATATATATAATATAATATATATATATATATAAATTAATATTTACAATATATATATGCATATATATATAAAATATATATATATATATATATATATATATACACTCACCGGCCACTTTAAATTTGGTACACCTGTCCAAACTGCTCGTTAACACTTAATTTTTTAATCAGCCAATCACATGGCGGCAACTCAATGCATTTAGGCATGTAAAACATGGTCAAGACAATCTCCAGCAGTTCAAACCGAGCATCAGAAAGGGTAAGAAAGGTGATTTGAGTGCCTTTTAACGTGGCATGGTTGTTTGTGCCAGAAGGGCTGGTCTGAGTATTTCAGAAACTGCTGATCTCCTGGGATTTTAACGCACAACCATCTCTAGGTTTACAGAGAATGGTCCTAAAAGAAAAAACATCCAGTGAGCGGCAGTCCTGTGGGCGGAAATGCCTTGTTTTATGCAGAGGTCAAAGGAGAATGGGCAGACGGGTTTTCACTGATAGAAAGTCAACGTGACTCAATACCACCCGATACAACCAGTAGGCAAAAAAGCATCTGTGAACGCACAGTACGGCGAACTTTGGGGCAGAATGGGCTACAGCAGCAGAAGACCACACCGGGTGCCACTCCTTTCAGCTAAGAACAGGAAACTGAGGCTCCAATTTGCCCAACTCATCGAAATTGGACAGTAGAAGATTGGAAAAATGTTGCCTGGTCTAGGAGTCTCGATTTCTGCTGCGACATTCGGATGGTAGGGTCAGAAATTTTGGCGTCAACAACATGAAAGCAGGATCCATCCTGCCTTGTAAACAACTTTCAGGCTGGGTTGGTTGGGGGTGTCATGGTGGGGGAATTTTTCTTGGCACTCTTTTGGGGCCCCCTTGGTACCAATTGAGCATCGTTGCAACACCCTTGTGGAATCTATGCCACGAAGAATTGAGGCAGTTCTGAAGGCAAAAGGGGGGTCCAACCCGTTACTAAACATGGTGTACCTAATAAAGTGGCCGGTGAGTGTATAAAATAATTATGTATATACATATATATATAATATATAAATTATATATATATATATATTTTACACACACACACAAAGTTGTTTGGGAAATCTAATAAATAAGGAAAAAAGTGGTTTGACACAAAGTAATCAAAGCACATCAACACAAAACAAAGTGTAGATATACATCTGAATTCTATTTCAAGCCAGTTTATGTAATGGCAACTTTTATTAGCCAAAAGATTTGTTTTGTCTATTATTCCTGTTAACCATAATAAAAAACATATAACATCCCAAGAACCAATCTTTAGCTGAAAATATTATTTAGGGAAGTCGAAGCCAAAGTCACTCTGGTAATTTAGCTGGCATTTTCTTCTCATTAAAATAAGTTAATTACATCTACAAAAACAAAATAGTCCAAGAAAATAATTACAGTTTAATAAATGCTGAACAAGTGTAATACAATAGTGGTAATGTAACAGACGGTTGTACAGAATACGTTTTTTAAAA